>QRFJ01002501.1:0-121856 GCA_006176705.1 Cocos nucifera | reverse complement strand
GGAGTAAAAAATTACTTTAATACAAATGATTTTACAAGAATTTTCAAAGTGCATCAAAAGTTTTTTTATTATATTAGATTTTAAATAAATTTTTAAAATTAGAAGTGTGTATCAAATTCAATTCTTGAGTAAGAGTATATTTTAAATTTAATTTAACTTCAATTAACTTATCAGAATGATTAGACTATAAAATCATGTATATCAAATTGAATAAATACATAAAAGTTCAATTTAAAAAGATCATAAAGTAATTGATTGAAAATTTAAGATCAAAATTTATTTTTCTTAATATAATTAATAAATTTTTCCAAGCAAATCAAGATAAAAAGCATTTCTCTTCCTATTTTTCATAATTATAGTGGGAATATTTTATCTTTTAACTTTTCTTCCTTTTTTTTTTCAAATCAAGCATATTTAACATAAATTTAACTGCTAAATTTTAATTTTCTAAATTTAAAAGATATTTTTAATTTTGAAGATATTTTTTTAAATTAAATGATCATTTTTTCTTTAATATTTTTTTACTTATGCAAACAAAACTATTTAAATTAAGTATATTTTTTTTTTTAATATTTTCTTCTCCTATTTTTAAAGCTTGAAGTAAATTTTAGATTGAATTTCTTTCTCTTCTTTTTTAAAAGAATAAAAATTTGTATCAAATTAAGATAAATAAAATAATATTATTTAAAAATTTAAATTCAAATCAAATTTGGCTAGTTTCAAAAAATATATTTTAGTTAGATTTTTGAATAATATAAATTTAATGACACTTCTTTCCATTTCCAAAGATATGGATGCAAAAATATTTTCTTAAACTTAGTTTAAAAAATTCTTTGAGCTATAAAGATTCAAAAAGGATAGAGCTTTTCATTATTAAGAATTTTGGGTATCAAAATCAAGCATAAGTTATGTTTAATATTTTAGAAAATATCTTTTCTTTTTCTTTAAGAGGTATCAATCCACCAAGTTTAGAAGAGGCATATATTTTTCAAATTTATTTCAAATGATATCACATCAGAGTATATCAATCAATATATTTTAAATATAATATTTAATCTTCTTATAAAAAATGTAAATAAAGGTGCAAGACAAGGATGGTCTATTTGATACCAATTATTGAAGTATTTGATCAAAAGGATGAATTTAATTAAATTTAGATCAATTATTTTAATAAATTATTTTTATTGATACCACTAGATCATGCAAAATAATCATAAAGAGATTTTCTATTTAAATTAGATATACCTTTTCTTAAGAGATATCACTTAATTAAGTTCAAAAATATATAAATTTTTTAAATTATTCTCATGATATCGTATTAGCTATGCAAAATCAAATTTGAGATAAATATTTTTTTCTTTTTGCTACAAGATTAAAGCGATGAAATTTAAGACAAGCATAAACTATTTGATATCAATTTATAAGAATTATGATATTATTGCTAATATTCAAATCATTGATAATTTTCAAAAAAACATCTTGATACCAATTAGAGATTTAAAAAATTATGTTATTAAATTATTTCTCTATAATAATCAAATTATTTATCAGAGTTTAAAATATTTCAAGTTTAGCTGTATTCAATATTTTAGTTTTAAATTAATAAAAATAAATTGATTCAATCAAATAGTTTTGAGGTATGTAAATCAATCCAATACAAATAAATAGTAAGTAGTTTGATACTAATGATTAAAACTAAATTTCTCTTTAAATATTTAGTTTTAAAAATAAATGATAGCTTTTTTAAAAATTTTTGGTTGATATCAACTTCAAAACAATTCAAGAAAGCATTTTTTCAAATTTAATTTTTAAAATTAATTAATCAAACAAAGTATGATGTTCATCAATAATTCTCTTTTAAGATAAGAAAAGGCAATCAAATCCAACTATCAAAAGATATTCAAAATTAATTGGAGATCAAAAATTAATCATTGGAGGTATGATAATCGATCAAATCAAATGAGATTTAAATCAAAATAGATCAGAGAAAACTAGATAAAGGCTCTATGATTTAGTTCAACACAGAAATTTCAAACTTAAAGATCAAACTAGGATGCCATGTATATCAATAAGTAATTGCTTTTATTGATCCCATCCAAAAACCTAACTTCAAAGAAGAGACGGAACCTAGGGATGTATCCCATCCGACTTCGTACCTGGCACATTCCTTTTCCTTATCTCTGGACGATCTTTTCTTAATCAGGATCAAATATAAAATCCCTCTCTGAGTATGAACTAGAACTTCTTGGACCAAGTGGACCGGGCTTGTTCTCCTCCTTCAGGCTATTTTTGTCTTATCTCTCGTTCATTTTAGATGAGAAGGGAGGAGAGGCCCTGACAACGGCTATGTGCCCCCACAGCCCATTAAGAACAGGAGAAGAACCTCATTCTAACGTGAGCAAAGTCGAAGGCTTCAGTCATTTTAGATGGAATGAGAGAAAAGGCTCCGAAGACGGCCCCATTGTGCTTGACAACAATAGGAGACAAGATCTCCCCCGAGCTTCAACTATACTTTCAATCTCGGCTAGAGACAAGGTGTAGAGCCTTGAAAAGAACTTCGACAGTCGCCCTTTTTGTACTTCCTTCCTTCGAGTTTCGAACTCAAAAGTGGAGGAACTATTATTGGGGATAAATCCTGCTCCTGCCAAAGTCCAGTCTGAAGCTTAGCCAAATGTAGTTGGTAATTATGGAAGAGCTTCAATCAAAAATTCTCTCCCTAGCAGTCGGGCTCATTCAGTAGTCGAACTATCCAACGGCCAAACCCAATCGAACTTCTCAGCGGTCGAGCCCCAACCGAATTTCTTCAGCCAGCCAAACTTCTTAATGGCCGAACCCCAGCCGAATCTCTTCTGGCGGTCGAACTTCTTAGCGGTCGAACTTCTTCCAAACTCCTCCAGCAACCAAGCTTCTATGGGAGCCAAACTTCTTTCGGATTCCTTCAGCAGTCGGGCTTCTATGGGAGCCGAACTCCTTCTGGACTTCTTCAGTAACTGAACTTCTACGAAAGTCGAACTCCTTCTGGACTCCTCCAGCAGTCAGATTTCTATAGGAGCCAAACTTCTTTCAGACCGTTCTTTCAGACGGATTGCTACAGGCGATCCCACTATTGAACGATTACAATTGGTATTTATCATGATAATGACGAACATCATTCATTAGGATAATTATGATTGTCATTTATCAGAACAATCATGATTGTCATTTATCAAGGATGGTTATGACGATCATTTATCAAGGCAGTTACAACAAACTCCATCTACAAAAAGGGATCCTCCAGATACGTTTTAGCTAAGCTTTCTTCTTCTTTCCGAAACTCTGCCGAACTCCTCTCTGAGCACTTTATTTTTATTGGCCAGAAGAGCTAACTTGACCGTCGGAGGGTCCTACCAGAGCCACCACCACCGACTCCAGACGAGATTTTATTTTGCGGATCACCAACGGCGATCTCGTCTTCCTCGATTCTAGTTCGATTCGGCATCAACCAAATTTTGCACCAATACCTTACATCAGCTTTTGTACTGTACCTTTACGTGAGTCTTATAAATTATTCTAGAAGACTAGTTTATTTAGAGACTTAATCTCTTCTGCTATACTCTCTCTCTCTCTCTCCATCAATAGGTTTATATGCTTATTTTTCAAATATTTGAAAAATAAGTTAGGAGGACCTCATCCTAACATGAGCAAAGTCGAAGGTCTTATTCATTTTAGATGAGATGGAGGGAGAGGCCCTAACAATGGCCCTTATGTGCCCCCACAGCCCGTTAGGAATAGGAGGAGGACCTTGTCCTAACGTGAGCAAAGTCGAAGGCCTCGTTCATTTTAGACAAGAGGAGGACCTTGTCCGTAACCGAACTATCCAGCGATCAAATCCAATCAAACTTTTCAGTGGCCGAGCTTCAACCGAATCTCTTCAGCAAGCCAAACTACTCGGCGATCGAGCCCCAGTTGAACCTCTTCAGCCGACCGAACTTTTCAACGGGCCAAACTTTTCAGCGGTCGAACTTCTTCCAAACTCCTCCAGCAACCGAGCTTCTACGGGAGCCGAACTTTTTTTGGATTTCTCCAGTAGTCGGACTTCTACGGCAGGCTTCTATGAAAGTCGAACTCCTTCCGAACTCCTCCAGCAGTCAGATTTCTATAGTAGCCGAACTCCTTTCGGATCGTTCCTTCAGACGGATTGCTACAGGCGATCCCACTATTGAACGGTTATAATTGGCATTTATCAGGATAATCACAAACATCATTCATTAGGATAATTATGATTTTTCATTTATCAGGACAACCACGATTGTCATTTATCAAGGATGGTTACGATGGTCATTTATCAAGGCAGTACAACAAGCTCCGTCTATAAAAAGGGATCCTCTGGATACGTTTTGACTAAGCTTTCTTTTCCTTTCCGAAACTCTGCCGAACTCCTCTCTGAGCACTCCATTTTTGTTGGTCAGAAGAGTTAACTTGACCGTCGGAGGGTCCTACCAGAGCCACCACCACCGATTCCAAACGAGATTTTAATTTACAGGTCACCGACGGCGACCTCGTCTTCCTTGACTTCAGTTCGATCCAGCGTCAACCAAATTCTATACCAACACCTTACATTAGTTTTTATACTGTACCTTTACGTGAGTCTTTTAAATTATTCCAGAAGACTAGTTTATTTAGAGACTTAATCTCTTCTGCTATACTTTCTCTCTCTCTCTCTCTCCATCAATAGGTTTATATGCTTGTTTTTCAAACATTTGAACACAAAAGGAGTAATAACATAGAAATAGTTAAGATTCATTATTAATTATAGTGACGACTACATGAACACATAATAATCTAAGTACTAATAATAATCAGATGATGAAAGTGGTAGGGACACCAATTATACAATTATAAGGTTTAAAATTACATTAAAAGCACAAACGATGAAAGTGGTAGGGACACCATGTCTTGGAAATTATAATACAACCCCTGAAAACAATACATAAAATCTAGTCAATAGATTAGGTTGGTAAAACATGTAGGCATCTCAAAATGACCAAGCTTTTGATGGCATATATAATATTATTTAAAAGTTTCGTGCTAGCCATTTCATGCGACTGAAAGAGAACCGCCAACCAAGGTTTCTTGTGAGTGTGGTTTTCAGGACCATCATCCAACTAGAGATTGGGGAGTTCGTTCACGACACCGCCAATGTTTCTTTTTCCATACCCATTTCGATTAATGAATGAAAGAACCCCTCCACCCCTCTCTGACCCCTTTGGTCTTTACCGGGTGCGCTAAATGACACCCAACAACCCGATAACCCATTTATAAGCAAGATGATCTCCAATTGGATTAGGCATGAGTATGTCGCACCAAAACATAATAATTTAGTATTTAAAAGTACAAAATGCATAAGTCGGAAAATTAATCATATAATTGAATGATAATACCAATTAAGTTCATGTTTGATTCCTTGACTTCATATCGGATCTATTCTATGATCGGGTTTTGATTCGGATCTTGCATGGATCCAACCCAATTACACCCCACAAGAGTGCGGCATTGGATTGCTGACTTTGTTGTCATTGTCATCGACAACATGGGGGCTGCCGGCATGGTAGACCATGCACAGATTAAGCTTCAAGAGGTTTCCACTAACTACCACCTGATGAGGGAATTCGAGCGGAACAAGAAAGCAAGACATCAGGCATGTATTTAAAATCTGGTTGAGAGTTGATTGGATTCCTGACTTCTCCCATGGCCTCCCAAGGCTTGGGAGCACCATAAGTCCTCACAATCTCCATCTTGGTATCCCAAGCCTTGGTAAATCCCTCGGCAATGCCCTCCTGTATGATCCCACTGTTCCTACGCACTTGACAGCACTTGTGCAAACATCGCCTCCGTCAATTCTCTTCAACTGTTGTGCACCTTTGAGGCTCTTTGGGATGACCGCCTCCACTGTTGAAGATCTTGGCTTACACCTCTGCACCATCCTAAAATTATAGGATCCCTTCTGCTTAGCAGCTACATTACTTTTTCTGGACTTTTTTGGAGAACCTACAACATTTCTTTACTGGCACTCGTTACAAACCCTGACATGGTCTTCTCAGAACTACTCCTATTCTCTTGCACATGCCACTCCATCTGAAACTGTGCATCATCGGTACTAAAACTAGGATATCAATCCTTCCGCATCCCTCTACTCTGAACTCATGTCAAATTTTTCTCTAATTGTGAAGCCACCTCTCCGAAGCACCACCTATATTCGAAGTCCATCTGATGCCATAGAAGCCAACTCTATCATCGAGTCTCTTGAGGCCAACCATTTAATGCTGCACTACTAAGCCTATCACTGCACCTCGAACACCATCGCTGTTTCTTCAAATTCTTCATACTTCATAGCCCTCTTCGAAGCCATCTTGGATACCTCCACAACCCACGGGCACCTCCAAAATCCAAGGGCTCATCCAACTCTTCTGAATCCAACGACTGAATCCTAGAAAATTCCATCCTAGTCCTTCTCTTCTGTCCCTACACCAGCCATCACTTCAGTTGCACCCAAAAAACCATCCTCCACCTGAATTGTGACTCTTCCTAGTGCTTCTGTAGAAGAAATCTGATCCATGATACTTCTAACTGCTAGATGCCACTGGCGCTCCTTGAGACCTCTGGCTCTTCTTGAGACCTGCACCCGATCTCCCTAAGATACCACTAACATTCTCTACTGAGATACGCTCCTCGACTGCTGCACCATCGAGCCTCTCTCAGTCTCATATCTCTAGAAAAGTGCTACTGCAGCACTCCAATGCTCCCTGACTCATCTCTATGCCGCTCTATAGCCATCCAGCCCTAACTTGCTGGACCTCCATAGATCATTCATTTTCATCACTCCCAAGGCTCTACAAATCCATGCTCTGATCGAACTGCTGAATACATCTTCGACTATTTTTCCACCTTTCTGATGCCAAAGAACGTATAGTCGCTTCTTCAGCCTTCCTTCAATCATTACCCCTTGAAAAATCTCTCTTCAACAGCCCTACACTGTCCATCTTTCTAGAGAACTCTGATGCTCTCTACTAAGATACCTTCCTCAGTTGCTGCATCATCGAGCCTCTCTCAGTCCTGTATCTTCAAGAAAGTGCTACTACAGCACTCTAGCGCTTCCTACCTATCACATAATCGTCATACACTCCAACCTTTCCACCAAGATTGATCAGCAAATCATGCACCAAATTCTTTCATCCTGAGAAAATTCCTTCTCGTTAATCCTCTCAACCTCCACCTTCAATCCGCTGCTCCTGGTTGGCCAAACCACAGCAACAATAAGGTAGATTTGAGACATACCATGGAATCTTGTGCAGATTTTTGATTTCATCTTGTATGACTTCTTCTTCCCTTTCATGCACCATCAAGCTTTGAAACTTGGCTCTTTCTATACACCATCAGGCTCTAAAACTTGGCTCTGATACCATATTACTGTCCACAATATTTCAGGCATCACCTAGCTCTGATACCAAATTATAGATCCATGATATTGCTCGAACGTCAATCATCCTTGACATCACAAGCACCGATACCATGTTGTGAAAGTCTCTGATCCTTAGCATGGACCTAAAAAAACCTGTGACGTTCTCTATGGGCAGCAAACTATAGATCTAACACCTAGATCTATGCTAGGGCACTCCCTCCTTGGGCTTGAGGGAGGCATCCTCTCTCTCTAGGGCTTCTTCAAGAACCTAGGGCAACTACACTAGAGAGAAGAGAAGAAGAGAGAATTGAGGGAGAAAAGATTTATATTCCACAGCATTCATAGCATTATGAAATCCTAATACAACCTATGTATTTATACATAGCCATTAGGCCCGACCAAAAAACTTTCCAACTAACCCAATACATGAAAGCACTCACCAAGCCCATGTACACCTATGTCTTCTATGCTCTCATCCTTTGGATCTAGACCTGATCCATATATGAGTTAGCCCCCTTAAGACCTCTCAAATCAGGCCTTAAGATCCCTAAGATCAACCTAGACCCTAGCCTAAAATAGATCCTAGCGTAACTCTGCCCATGCATTGAGCCGGCTAAGTTCCACTAGGTCAGCTCAGTCTGAAACTAAGCCAGCCTAGTTCTATGCTGTGCCAGCAGTCTCGAATGCGTAGCTCTTTATTTTGTCTGTGCATTAAGACTTAGTTGATCCAGTTTTGAATTGAGCCGGCTAACCTGCAGAAAATCTTCTTTCTGCAGTCTTGATTCTTTGACTTTGGTTCCTTATTTCATCTTGAATCTCAGATCTTTGAAGTACCAACCAAGCCCTTGGAATCCTCAGAGCCAACACCCTGACTCCTCCCGTGGCCTCCCAAGGCTTGGGAGCACTATAAATTCTCATATTTTTATGGCGTGTAGGGGTGCTGCATGTTTGTCCTCAATTAGAAAAATGAAAATTTACTTTCTGCTAAACCTTAGATCCAAAAATTCTAGAATCTTATTCATGCTTTATTTTTCTGAACCATGTTACACTTAATTAAGAATTAAGTTATGAAACTAATTAGATCTAAAAATTAAAAATTTAATATCTAAGACACCTTCATAAAACATGGGTTTAGGGCATGGGTAGCTTGATTAGGTCTAGCTTGAGCAGTTGATCAAACCAAATTAAGAGTTAGTTAGCTGGAATCAAGAGTACTTAATTGACCAGTCCAATAGTTGTAAGTTTGATCAAAATTGATTTACAACCACATGTGATCGATCACTTCAAGACCTAATCGAGCTCTGCGGTTTGAGCCTGGATTGTAGGCTAAATCGATCAGCTTTGATTTGATAAATTGGTATCTAAGATAAGTTTGATAGATACGATTGGTGATTTTTAATTAGGAGCTACTCACCCATGATTCATTTGAGGCTAAGTTAATGGCATATCCCTTCCATTGATCTTACTTATTTGGCTAATTGGGTTGATCAAGTTCTGTATTATGGTTGCCAATGATTCAAGCTAACCCATACCACTAGATTAATCATAACTATTATGACTAGTTAGAATTAAAGAGATCTAAATTAAAATCTTTCTAAGAAAATATTTAAGTCATGTGTGCTTTCACCATCGTATTTATGTAGGCCCTTTCTAGGGTTGATTGTTCTCGACTAGATATAGTGGTTCAGTTGCACCGAAAAAATAAAATCATAGCTATTAGGCATGGGATGCTATGGATTGGAGGAAGGTTGGGCTTAATATTTCGGATACAATGAGGGTCCCAATTATAAATCTAGTTCATGCAAACAACAGGTCTGACTTAACTAAAGAGTTGAGCAATATTCCAGGCATGGTGAGCTTCATGAATTAGAGATCGAGTTGGGTGCAACATATTTAGAAAAATATTGAATAAGAGTTATCCACTTATCGACTGACTCATTATCAATAATTGTTAGGTGAGATGATAAGCCAATCAGTGGGACTGCACCATTCACTAAAAATCTTTAATTATGAAGATTTTTGCATCTCTTCCAAGAAAGTGTAGGGATCCAAAAAAATAGTGAGAACCCAAATTTATTTTTAAAATAAAATTTTTAAAATAAATTGGTCGAGTCAATTACAAGTCTAACTAGAAATTTTGATTTTCTATAAAAAAATATCTGCATCCAACCCCCTAGCCAAGATCCTAGAGACCAATCGTCTGACCAAACCCAAGTTCAAGGAGTGGCTTTGAAACTTAAAAGTTATTTTGAGTTCAGAGAAGTTGACCTATATATTGGATCAGGATCTTCCCCCTCTTCCAGCCTATCCGATCGTCGATCAGAGAGCATCTCATGAGAAGTGGTTGGATGACGACAATAAGATCAGGTGCTATGTATTAGCCTCAATATCTAATGAATTACAGCACCAACATGAGGACATGAAGACTACTAGCTAGATGCTGGCTCACCTACAAGAGTTGTATGATGAGTAGAGTTATGCAGCGCACTACGAAGTATCCAAGAGGCTCTTCAAGATGCAGATGCATGATGGATAGTCGGTCCATGATCATTGCTTGTCGATGATCAAGGACTTGGAGGAGCTTGAGAAGCTCGGCATGTCTATGGATAAGAATCTATAGATTGATTTGATATTGCAATCCTTGACTGATTCATATGGATAATTTATTATAAACTTCCATATGAATAAGATCCAATGCACTCTGGCTGAATTGATGAACATGCTGGTGACTACTGAAGGGACCTTGAAGAGTTCAAAGGGCTCTATTCTTACTATGGAGCAAACTTCTTTTAAGAGAAAGTCCTTTGGAAAGAAGAAAAGTTCGCAAAGATGTAGAAGATGAAGGGGAAGAAGAAGAAAATGAAGGAAGATCCGGAGAAGAAGGCTGCGGAGAAAGAAAAGTATTTTCATTGCAACTCCAATGGCTATTGGAAGTGAAACTACCCTGCTTACCTGGCAAGCCTGAAGAATAAGAAAGATGGAGAACCTTCTGGAGGTATGCTCATCATTAAGACAAACCAAATGATTTTTTCTACATCTAGTTGGATGCTTGACTCTGGATCTAGTACTCATCTATGTACTTCTTTGCAGGATTTTATAGATAGTAGAAGGTTGAGGGATGGCGAGATGATCTTGTGCATCGAAAATGGAGCAAGAGTTGCTACCATAGCCATAAAAATGTACCCTCAGTGACTACCATCAGAAAGCATCTTAGTTCTTAGAGACTATTTTTATGTACCTACTGCAAGCAAGAATCTAATTTCTATCTTCTATCTAGCACAGGATGGCTATGTAATTAGTTTCAATGAGAATTACTATATTATTCTTTATGAAAGAAATAAATTGAAAGTGGTTTCTTGATAAATAGTCTTTATCATTTACATGTAGATGTACCTATTAATTATATCAAGCAAAATGTGAATGCCATAAGATCGAAAAGATCTAAAGATAGTATAAATAAAAAGTATCTATGGCACCTTAGGTTAGGTCCTATAGCAGAAGACAAGATTAACAAATTGAAGAAATTTGGACTAATGGATCCATTGACTTCCGAGTGATATCTGATTTATGGGTCATACCTTTAAGACAAAATGACCAAGCTGCCCTTTATAGGACATGAGAAAAGAATCATAGAGTTACTTGCACTGGTACATATAGATGTCTTTGGTCCATTTGATATGCCAATCAGAGGTGATTTTGTCTATTTCATTATCTTTATCAATAATTTTTCTTAATATGGGTATGTATACCTGATGCGACACAAATTTGAGACTTTTAAAAAGTTTAAAAAATTCAAACATAAAGTAAAAAAATAAATCAAAAAATTTATTAAGATTTTTTGATCAGATCGAAGAGACGAATATCTTACTAGAAAATTTTTGGTCTATCTCAAGGAGTATGGCATAATCTCTTAGTGGACTCCACCTGGAACGCCTCAACTTAATGAGGTTTCAGAAGGTAGGAACCAGACCCTATTAGATATGTTTCATTCTGTGATGAGCTTTATGAACCTTTCTGAATTTTTTTAGGGACAGTTTGTTAACAGCTATTTATGTACTGAATAGAATTCCTTCTAAAATCGTTCCTACCATACCATATGAGATGTGGGATGATAAGAAGTGGAGTCTGAGTTATCTCAATATTTGAAGTTGTCTAGTCTATATCAAGAGATAGCAGGTTGATAAGTTAGAATCTAGATTCCTTAGAGCTCGATTCATCAGATATCCTAAGGAGTCTTTAGGACTATCTTCCTGAAGACCATAATATTACTGTGAGTTAACATGCTATTTTTCTTAAAAAATAGTTTATTTAAGATGGTGGCATATGAAGATAGATCAAACTCAAAGAGAAAGTTTTCGAAGAGCAATGAACCAAGAAATCTGAGGAACGTAGTCAGTTTGAGTCGATCCACGCACTTCCTCCTCTACCTCGTAGGTCAAGTAGGATTTTTTATCCTCCTGAGAGATACTTAGGTATTACTTTAGAGAATGTAGAGAAAGTATTTCTTATAGAAAATGAAATTCATGGAGATGATTCTAAAATCTATGATAAGACGATATCAGATATCAACTCCAAGAAATAATAATAGGCAATAAAATCAAAAATTGACTCGATGTGCTCAAACTAAGTCTGGACATTGGTAGATCCATCTAAAAGTATTATACCTATTAGGTGTAAATGAATGTTCAAGAGAAAGATTGGTGCAGATAAAAATGTGGAGATATTTAAAGCTAGATTAGTGGTGAAAAGATATAGTTAGCATGAAGGCATTGACTATCAGGATACCTTCTCACCAGTGGCCATGCTAAAATTCATCCACATCCTATTTGCCATTGCAGCATATTTTGATTACGAAATATGATAAATGGATGTAAAAAAGTTATTTCTAAATGGATATCTTGAGAAAGATATCTATATGGAACAGTCACTTGGTTTTACCTCCAGTGATAGTGATCATAAGGTTTGCAAACTATAAAGATTCATCTATGGACTAAAGCACATATCTCAGAGCTGGAATGCTTGTTTCAATGATGTGATTAAATTATTTAGTTTCATCAAGAATGAGGAGGAATCCTATGTATTCAAAAAGATTAGTGGGAGTGTAGTTATCTTCCTTGTATTGTACGTGGATGACATCCTCCTGATTGGGAATGATATTCCCCTGTTAACTTCGATCAAGGTATGGTTGTCCAAGAAATTTTCTATGAAAGACCTAGGAGAAGCATCCTTTATTTTGGAGATTAAGATCTTTAAAGACAGATCGAAGAGGATGCTAGGCCTATCATAAAAGATGTACATAGAGAAGGTGCTGAAGCGATTCAGCACGAAGAACTTCAAGAGAGGACTTGTGCCCTTTAGACATGGAATTCATCTCTCCAAAAAGATGTACCCCAACATGCCAGAAGAGATTGAACACATGAGCAAGATCTCTTATACTTCAGCAATAAGGAGCCTCATGTATGCCATGCTATGTACACGATCTGATATTGCCCATATTATGAGTGTCACAAGCAGATATCAGTCGAATCTAGGCAAAAAGCACTGGACTTCTGTGAAATGTATCCTTAAGTATTTAAGAAGGACTAAGGATATGTTTCTGATTTTTGATAATGGAGAACTCTAGATCCAGTGGTATATAGACTCAGACTTTATGTTTGATATAGATGATCAAAAATTTATATCAGAAAGTCTATTTTTATACAATGGTGGTACTGTAAGCTAGAAGAGCTTCAAGCAGACAGGGATAGCAGACTCTACTATGAAAGCAAAGTACATCGCTATCTTGAAAGCTATTAAGAAAGTATTCTGATTCAAGAAGTTCATTGCAGAGCTTGAAGTGATACCATCTGATGCCGTCCCTCTATACTACGATAATAATGGCACCATAGCCCTAGCTAAGGAGCTAAAGTCTCACTAGAAGTCTAAGCACATTGAGCAGTGGTTCTACCTGATCCATGATTACCTTGAGAAGAAATACGTTAAGATAAAGATAATTGACACTACGAATAATATGATTGATCCACTGACAAAGTCTTTGAGCCAACAAAAGACTAAATCCTATCTTGAGAAGATGAAACTTAGATTTGTAGTCAATTGGCTTTAGGTCAAGTGAGAGTTTGTTAATGGCCTATTTGGATTGGGGGTACACAAGGGTTCATAAGGGGAGGAAAGAAAAGGATAATGGAGGGAAGGATAGGGGAGGGTAATGAAATTAATGAACCCTTATTAGGAAAGGAAGAGAAAGGATAAAGAAGGGTACATATCTTATCCTTATTTGGATAGACGGGTTAAGGAAGGGGTAGAAGAACTTTTATGTAAATTTTAATAAATATATCCTTTCTCATTAATATATATATTATTTAATATTTATGATATTATTTATTATCTAGAATAGATTTATTAGATATTTTCATGTAAGATGTATTTTCTCCATGTACCAAAAAATCTTGTACTAAAACTATAAGCTCATAAGAACATCGATGCATATATAAAATCTTATATTATATATACAAAATCTTTATTCAAAAAATAATAGAAAGAGGTCCATCAAATAAAGAGCTTGCTGCTACATCTTTTTTTTTTTTAACTAAATAAGGATAATATCAGACCTAAAGAAGCTAGCAGTGTCGCTAGGAAAAAATAACATATCCTAACAACCGTATATATTAACCACAATATACCATATAGCTGCATACCCTGAATAAATTGGCATTCATAGAAAATGGGTATAATCTCATAACAAAAGCATCATAATATCACATGTCAATATAAAAAAATTATTCATTACTATAAATTATAATATCACCATATTATCATAGAAATGTTATCACTACACCAATCCAACAAAATATTATGAAAATGTCATCACTACAAATCATAATATCATAATATAGAAATATCATCACTACACATACTACAATCTAACAAAATATTATCATAACCAAGTTCATAAATTAAAAGCTAGGTGGAGAGGAAAAAGTAGGTCAATGAGGGGGATTGGCACCGAAAACCATTCGGATCAAAAAACTTTTGCGCCTTACCATTGGTAATTCAAGCAATGCTCTCAACTTATTTGAATTATCCATGAGAAAAAGATAGCATTCATAAAAAAGATTATCCTCAATGCCTAGCTCAAGAACTAGACCAGCAACCTCATCCTCTTTAATAGGAAGCCAGTATTTTCTTATTGATGCTTCAATAGCATTTGCAACACTCTTGAGCCCATCCCTCAAAATTTCAATCTCATCTATCTTAGCTTTTCCATTAGCTTTCTTAGAGGATAAATCAGATTGTTGGAAGCATCCATCAGGTGAAAAGGGAGAAGATTCAAAGGAGAACTATTCACATTATGTATGTCATCACTAGTTCTATCACCATAATTTCTATCATTATCATTATTGTCCTCATGAATCGATGCTTGATTTATTAATACCATGTAATCTATATCATCAATAGTATTTATATTACCTTCCCTTCTTAAACTCTCCCTTATCTCAGAAGTTATCTCAGCTTGCTCACCAGTCACTCTATCAGCTCCATAAAGCATGCATATTTTATCATAGTTGAGAAATGGCTTGTTCCTCCATTCTTTAGCCTCAAGATTATACTACAAAGTAATAAATAACTTTAATAAGATAACTTGAATGCAAGAAAAGAGTTCTAAAAAAAGTTTAATTCTTGAAGTTAATAGATATGCCTGAATTAGTGCATCCTAAACTTTCTTTTCTGCATCAAACATTCCAATATCTGGATTCCAAGCAGAACCACTCAAACCATCCTTAAACAAGTCCTACGTTGGAGCAAACTTCTTTTTGATATTTTTGACATGGTTTCTTAATTTTTTCTTATCAAATTTTTTGTCCAAAAACTTTTCCCACATCTCTTGAAGAATGTTGTCATATGCTAATATAGTGAATGTGCCATTTACTCGATTTCTAGAATAATTTTATTGCAACAAGGCATCTAAAAGAACATCATTCATGGCATTTATCTAGATGATACAATCTTCCTTGGTGTTTAATTCTAAAGATCTTTTTTAGGTGCCATATGGATACCTACACAAAATTAGTATTTACATGTACAATATAAAAAGTAGTAATACCCAAAAGTAGTTAATTTTATTATCCATCACACCATAACAAAAATGAAATATTATCAAATATTAAAAATTTCTTAACCATAAGTAGGTTCTAGTAAATAAAACCAAAGTACAATACATGACAAATTTTTAATATTACAAGAAACATAGAGATAAAAAATATTATATCGTATAATCCATCCACATGGCAGCTACTATTGAGTTCCTAATTTCTTCTTCTCTATGTTCATCCTCTGCATCATCAAAAGGCTCGGAAATGAGTTTTGGCTCAAGATGTTGATTATTAAGTTCTTCATCTACTTCAGAAATAAGTCTCTCATCTAGATCTACGCTCATCAAATAGTTATGTAAAATAGAACATGCAATAAAGATTTGCTTGTGTTTCAACACAAAAAAAGGTTCATCCACACTTGTTATGATTGGAAATCGCTTCTTAATGTTAGATATATGTGCCCTAAAAGCCAGAATTGGCTGACACTTGTAATACATTTCTAGGGGCAAAATTGTAATTTTGACTAAAATCAATAAATGGGTTATTTTCTATCACATATGTGTATTTAGTGTCTGTGATACATCCTTTAAGTTAATGATAATGATAATTCATATTTTCAAGAGTTAAAAATTTAAGACATGAATAATCATTATTAACTCATAAATTTCTCCTGACCATAGGATCATCACGAGGATGGTGATTGATCCGGAAGGTTGGTGTACAATCGCTTCTCTTTAATAGATGAGTCTTAAGTCTACGGTGTGGAGACATCCGGAGCGAGAGTACAGGTACTCGTTAGAGAACGAGGGCACTGAGCGTGACCACCTCGAGTAGTCATTAGGGAAGTCTACCTTCTCGTCAATGACTGACTCGATGCTGCAGTAGTGTGTCTGGTTCTTTGACCTGAGGTGCATCGGCAGTTCACCTTGAGGGTGTTATAGTTTGACTACACCATTACTCGATCTCCTAGCCATATGGAACCCTGAGGTGTATGTTGGCTATAGCATGTTCATTGTAGGAACTGGATTGCATCAAGATGGAATCTATCTACCTCGGTGGTAGAGGAGCAGCCCTATGATGATCATGAGAATCAAGTCCAGAAGTCCATGGCCATGGCAGAGTGAAATAATAGAAAGAGTTTCTATTTAGATTTTCACATTGGACTCGAATCGAATGATTACATCATATGACAGAGAACTAGGGTTTGACGAGTTCACCTTAACCCTAATCTGATCGGGGCTCAAGATAGAAGAACTTAATCACACAGGTAGCTGCACCAAGAGGTTCGCATTCAGCTCTGATGGGTTGCCACCATATACTGCTAGGTGTCACTGGTGGATTTTGGGAGCAATTAGAATGATTTAGATGATCGATCATTCTAGCTGTTCGAATCAGAAGAGTTCTGATCCATCGAAAGGAGTTTCGATGATGTCGATGATAGAGATCATGACATATCCCATTACCATACAGAACTGAACCTAACTGGGTCACACAAACAAGGGTTTGAATCTGGTGATCATCAATTGAACTGATCTAGTTCAATTGATCTGAATGAGATTCAATTAGGTTCAAGGAAAATCGTGCTAGCACTCGATTGAACCTAACGTTCTTCTTTTACTATCATAAATAAGTTGTCCTGACTGAGCCAAAGGAGTTTGTGCTCAATCAGAGGCCTTCATATGGTCTGACTGGAGGTTGTCCAAGTCAGAAAAGGTTGTCTTATTTTGTAAGACATTACCTGCCATTTTTGGTCACCTGCCATTTCTTGTTCTTTGACTTTGGTCAAAAGTCTACCTTTGACTGGTCAAATGTTGACCATTGACACTTTGACTTTTGACCACATGTCATGCACCTATTGGAGAGCTGGTGGGGGCCTTGTCCCCCTACCAGAACCTGGCAAGGAGAAGGGCGCACGCCACCCTTGGCGTGTGCCCAAGTTGGAGGCGCCTAGGAGTCCTTGTTGGACAAGGACTCCATCTCCTTTTTGGATTCCAATTAGAGTTCTCCTAAGAACCAACTTTGACTGGTCTTAGGCACCCTCTAAGGAGGAATCCAGGGGACTCTATTCCCACCAATCAGATTTAGATCTGATTTCACAAAGGGTTGTGATTGGTTGGGAAGAAGAGGAGTTGGATCACAGCTAGTCTATAAATAAGACCCTGCGCCCAACTCAAATTGATGAGAAGAGATTGAGAATCATATTTCCCATGCCCCAAGGCTGCCTCTCCCCTCCTTCCTCCATGCCAAGTCTCTTCTCCCCTTCCTCTCCACGTCCAAAAGGAGTTTTGGATCTTGGTTGGTGCGATTCAGATCAAAGAAAGGCGATCAAAAGCAAGAAGGCTGCGCTGCTGCAAAGGACGACTGCTCATCTTCAAAAGAGTTTTGAAGATCCTCCAAATCAGATCCAGATCTGATTTTTGGAGGCGTGATAGAGAAGAAGAGGATCTCCAGATCCAACCCGAGTGGATACCGGTAGAGGCCAGGCACTTGCATGGCTAAGATCCAGAACCTTCCGCTGCAAACAGGATCATCAACAGGGTAATAGGATTACCCAGATAAGGTAAATTAAATTTAATTTAATTTATCTTTTAATTTTATTTTATTAAAATAATAAGAATCATATCTAAAACATATCAAGATCTAATTGGGATCAAGAGAAAAATTTTTGAAATATATCTCTTGATCTGATCAGATCTGAACGAACTTGGACTGGGAAATCAGGATTTTTCTTCACTTAAGTATGCCAAATGCCCTTTCAATTGCATTGCGTAGTGATGCATGCCGAAGGTTAAAAAATTCCTGCATATTTCTTGGTGGATTTCTCGAATACTCTTTCATATGATAACGTACTCCTCTATAAGGTGAAATTATTCCACCCTTCATCATGAAGCCAGCATCAGCAAAATAGAATTTTTCTAGAAAAACTACACTCATCATATATGCACTTTAAGGAATATATATGTATTTAAATCATTTTGTTGATTTAAACTTTTACCTTATGGAATTTTTAGTGAAAATCTTCATGTTAATGCATTCTTTAGAATCCTAGAGTCAGATGCAGTCCCTTCCCATCCAGGTGAAATATAGATAAATTTGAGGTCAAAAGTACAAGCATCCAAAATATTTTAGGTAGGATAATCCTTCCTACCATGATACCTAGGAGCAACTGTTTGAGAAACTTTTGCACGAACATGTGTTCCATCAATTGCACCAACACAATCCTGACATTAGAACTTTGTTATTTGATGAGATATAATATACATATTATAGTATAACTTATAGTTCAAAGCATATCTTTTACCTTAAAAAAGGGAAAAAATCGAGAGCTATCGAGTATTTTTGTAAGGACTTGAGATCCATTGGGTTGTTGTAGGAATTTTCTTTCTGGTTCTATGATAGCCTTGGTAAATGAGTTTTCCAGCTGACCATCTAGAGCTCGTGTTGTGACTTGAAAGATGTTTCTGATAAATGATAACTAGTTCAATTTTTAAATTCTTGATACGTTGGTATTTTAATTACATATTAATATATGTTTGCTTCTATCTTATAGGAGTACTATCGATTCGAGACTCTCTAAGATAAAAATACTGGCCATCAAACTTTCAAGGAGGTGGCCACACGGAGGCTCCAAGATGGCCTCTATAGTCTCAGACAGTCCGCCATCCAGCACTCTGATTTTCAGTCATCATTGAACTAAAGGTCCTTCATGGATGACTGGATGCAAATGGATATATGGCAGATCCTTTACAACTAATGGAGCAGTAAAGAGTACTCCGATAGGTGGCAGAGGGATCGATAGAATCGGGCCACCCAGTAGGATCCAATCAAGCACACAGGTGGCTCGATCGGCATACATGTTATGGCCAATAGATTAGTAAAAAATCAATACCAAAACTCTTTACTAGAACTGTAAAAACTTTTATATATATTTTAATTAATTTAATTTTATTATTTTTTATTATAGATATAACAGCTGGGTCGTCCACTAGATCAGCTACAGTTATGGCGGGCCACACACTAGTCTAGGAGGGCTGGTGACTATTTTGATTCTACATCATGATAAATCACGGTAAATACTGCAAACTTTATTTACTAATTAAGTTGTTATAGGATCTAATTTTTATATTAGAATTAATGTATTTCTGAACTATGCAGATGTGTTATATGGTATACGTTATTAAAAGGTATGGCGATGAACCCATCTTCTCAGCTCCCTTTGATCTTGAGGGATGGCTCAACGCCACTAGGAGGGTGAGTAGGAGCTGGGTCATAGGATTCAACCACAGCTTCGACCCTCCACCATCTCAATATCCTTTGGCATCTTTACAGGACTCGACCTCCCAGATCTAGAGCGATGCATATATAGAAGAGGTCGTGTAAAGGCTTCTGAGCTAGCAACCTCAAAGCCTCCTGGATGCCATTCGTGATATGGTCATGGAGTTTCTTCAAGATCCACAGTTGCACGATTAACCAGGCTCATCATCCCAGCCATCACATCAAATAATTATATTACTAAATTTTTTTACTTATTTTAAGTTTTCATATTTAGAAGCTTCGTATATTTAGGTTTGAGTCCGAAAAGAAGATCTAGGGGCTAAAATTTTAATTTAATTATCCAATCGATGGGCCGGGGATATCTGTAGCTCCGTATCATCAAATAGAATGTATAAGAATAATATGTTTGAGAATCGAAAGAGTGTATCAAAAAATATACCTCCATATCAAAATTTATTAATATTATTTTATTTTTTTATTATAGGATGATGGGAACATCCGACTCTCATCCATCAGCTATTGGAGAGGAGGAGGAGGCAGATGATGATGAGGATCAGATCTAATTTTTTTTAATATATTATATTTTTTTGATACTACTTTTAAAAAATTATATAATTTATATTTTTAACATAATATAATTAATTTTTAATTTTTGATTATTATATTATCTTTGAATTTTAATTATAATAGGTATTAAGAATAATAATTTATTATGATTAATTAAAATAAGTTTTAAAAAATATTATTATTAATTTTTAAAAAATAAAATTAACTATTGGTATCAGTATTAGCGATGGTAATTATCGTTGTTAATAACTATTAGCGACAGCATTAGAGATAAATTACCATCACTAATATTTTTTAAAATATTTTTTTATTTTATTTAAAAATTATAAAAATTAGATACAATATTAGAGATGATATTTTTGATCGCTAATAATTATTAGCGATGACATTAGCCATGAAAGTACCATTGCTAATAATTTTTTTAAAAAAAATTAAAAATTTAATTTAAATATTAAAAACTAATTAGCAATGAAATTATTCCATCGCTAAAGCTGTCGCTGATAGTATTATTAGCGACGGCTAGATTTTTCATCATTAATAATGATAATTAGTGACAAAGATTTTTCAAATTAGCTTTTATGATGGTATTAGTGATGGTAGAACTATTAGCAATGATGGAGGGAACTATTAGCAATGATAATTAGCCATCGTTAATAGTCTGAATTCTTGTAGTGATCATTCGATGTTGATCCTGGGGCATAGGAGTCGGATCATAGGATTCGGCCATAGTTTTGACTCTTTAGCAACTTGATATTCTTCATCAACATCCTTCTCTCAGGGCTTGATGACTTAGACGTAGGGTGACGCACATATAGAGGAGGTCATGCGAAGGCTTTAGAGCTAGCGACCTCAGAGATTTCGAGATGCCATCCATGATGCAGTTATTAAAATTTTCTAGAATCTACATATGTACAATCAGCTGGGCTCATTGTCACAACCATCATAGTAGATCAATCTAACTATAATTTTCTTTACTTATTTTAAATTTTTATATTTAGAAGCTTCACATGTTTAGACTTGAGTCCAGAAAGGATACCTAGGGAATAAAAATTCAGTCTAACCATTTAGTCGATGGAACAGAGGTGTCTATAGCTTCGTATCATCAAATAAAATATATAAAAATAATTTATTTAAAAATTAGAGTGAAATATCAAAATATATATCTCGTATCGATATATACGCATTCGTATCAAAACTTATTAATAATATTTTACTTTTTATTATAAGATGCTGGGACATCCGGCTCTCATTCACCAGCTACTAGAGAGGACATATAGAAGCATGAGGAGGATGATAAGGATGATCTTACATAATTTTTTTTTTATATATATAATTTTGATACTTATAAAGCCGTATAAATTTATAAAATTATATAATTTATATTTTTAATATAATATAATTAATTTTATATTTATAATTATATTAAATAATTATTATTTTATTTATAATAGATTTTAAAAAATATTATTGCTTATTAGTATGATTAAAATAAATTTTAAAATATTTAATTATAATTTAAAAATATTAAAAACTATTAGCGATGGCATTAGCGATGGTACTTATCATCGCTAATAGTTTTTTAAATTTTAATTAAAAAAATTAAAAAATTATTAGCAATGGTAGTAGAGATGGAAAACTACCATCGCTAATAATTTTTTTAATATTTTTAATTAAAAAATTAAAATTATTAGTGAATGAAATTTTGATGCTAATTATCTTCATTATTACCATCGTTGATAGTCCTTTAGCTATCGCTAATGCTATTAGTGATGGAATGTCGTCACTAAAAAGCTATTGCAAATAATCTCATCACTAATTATCTTCATTAGCGATGGCTAAATTATTATCGCTAATAATGATAATTAGCAATAAGATTATTTAGGATGAATTTTTTACCGACGATGTTCCATCGCTAATAGCATTAGCAATGACTAAAGGACTATTAGCAATGGTAATTAGCCATCGCTAATAGTCCTTTTTCTTATGACATATGAGCTTGTATATAAATAAATTAACACAATCATGCAGGTTTAGTTATAAAATTTTTCATAATCATGTAGATGATTATGTTAAAGAAACTCTTACCTCTAATTGTGCCCGACCCTATATGATGTATACTGATTTACTTCTCAATTAAGTTCTACAGTGAAATACCTTGCCTAATTCTCTCTTATGCAGATAATTTTTTTCACATAGATTAAAGTTCAGACATCATAGTAAAGATTATGAAATAGATTTAACAACCTAGAATCCTCATGTGTTCACCAGTGGTTTGACGTCGAATCCCCAAATCCTTTCACTAAACCCTTTGAATCAATGGGAGAGAAAGAAAGAGAGTGGAGAGAGAATGAAGAAGAGAGAGAAAAGGTGAGAAGAGAGAACAAGAGGTTAGGAGAGAGAAAATAGGAAGAAGAGAGAAAACTCTCTTCTTCTTCAATAATATAGGGGAGAGTTCTCTCCCTTCTTCATAAATGATGGCTAAAACCCTTAATAGTGGCCATGGTAGTGATCACTCAATGGTGAGGTTGCGGCAATGACCAATGGTGATCCCATCAAGACCATATCTAGTGATGGTCATCAACACAGTAGAAGAAGAAAAAAGGCATAAAATAGGAGATACACTGATTTTATTAATTTGGCACCTCGTCAGCCAAAATCCTTAGCAATGGCAACCTCAATTACTAACTAGAAGAAAAGAAAAATAAAGATTTAGGTCTTACTTTGGCTCCTGTGAGGTCAGAATGGCTAGTTTATCAAAAAAAATTTCCAAAGATCCTTTACAGAAAATAAAGGAACAAATCAGAGGATTTTTTGCCGGCGATAGATGAGGTTTTAGGGCAAGGTGGCTAGGAGGGAGAGAAGATCCTTTATAGACCAAGGGCCCTAGGATTTGGCTGCTTTAGGATTATTTTTTCTAGCCGGAATCGAAGAAGAGAAAAACTTCTATTGGGAGTATTTCTTCCCCTGCTCATGTATACAGAGTATTTTTCGATCAAAATTTTCAACCTTAGTTGCCACAGCCATCCTTTCTATCAAATTTTGAAGACTACTTTCTGTGTGATTTATATATTACCATATTTTTTGTCAAAAAATATTTATATTATTATAGAAATACTATATTTATTGGAATATTTATGTCTTCAATTTCTCTCTATGTGATGCCCACGGATGCATAAACAAAAACGACTCACATAATTAGTAAGATCTCACATGCTGACATTGTATTCATTAAAATAAATATATAAAATAGGGTATTTGAAACTGATGGATACAAGTGGATTTATTTTCAAAAGAAAGAAGAAAAATTATAAAAGGTTTATGAAACCATGAAAATATGAACTTGAACCCTGCTCGGTTTCTGACAAGAGGTAACAGCAAGCATCAACTGCAAGCAATATATATATATATATATATATATATATATATATATATAGCTTCTAAGCATTTGCAGTAGTGCTTATCATCGTAGAGAATCCAATTATGCTGGTGGGCTTGGGCAAGGGCCACCTTTCACATTGGACTTGCTACATCCCGAGGGACCCGATGTTGGTACTGGACCTTTTTGGAGGGACTCCGATGCCAAACTTCTCTCAGCAAGCGGCGTCCGCCATGCTGATGGCCTCGCAGCTGTAGAGAAAGGCTGTGGGGTAGCAACCAATAAGAACAGCAACATGCATTTACGTACTCATTTCTTCCCAACGTTTCTATATGCTTAAATGGAAGTGGTTTTTTCTTTTTTGTCTCTTATCTCTTCTAACTAATGGATCTTTCTTCCTGTGAAGAACCTTAAACATTGTACCACGAACCTTTGGTCCTTTAAATCTTGCCCGAGTTTTAAAGTCTAAATATATTGGAACGAAGAATACATGGACTCGAGCCAAGGAGCAATTTCCATATATTTTCATGAATGTTTGAATTAAATATCTGCAACATGCATGTCTTTCACGTTGATTCAAGAGAGAATATAACAACTTGGCACGAGTGGAGACTTGGACCAATTCAAACTTCCTGAAATGGGTCACTAGTATATATCTGGAAACTACTCAGATGACTTGACATATACTTGATACAAGCAAGGCCTAGGAAATTATGCTTAGTAGTTTCTCATGAAAATTTAGACTTACTCTTATGTGTTCATATCATAAATTAAAGTATGACAAACAAATATCTACTATTTTTATGATTTAACTAAAAGTTGAAGATTTTAGTTAGATCACTCGAGTATATATGCAAAAGAATTTTCAAGAAACTTGTAACTATGCACAGCTTAGTTTTAACGTCTCAACTTCCACAAAGTGCTAAATTTCAGTCTTATAAAGTAGAATCTATTATAGTTCCATACTCAAGCTTAATTTCTAATTTTAACAACAGAGATTCTGACCAAACTTTGGTTTGGTATAGACATACCCAACGATGAACTTGGATATGTACGACACTTTTACTTTATATATGCACACTTTTCAAGTCAGAAACATCAAAGATAATATCAAATTGGTCTATATATATTTTAATTTGGATTAAAAGATTTTGCAACATGACCACTAGGTAATTAGTTGGATTCACTGACCATCTATTTTAGATCTAACATAGATCTAATATTAAGATTTTAGGTCATATACGTCAAATGAGCCGACATGACGTTGAAAAGTAAATCCTTTAGAAATAGTAATTGCATAAATATATTAAATAAGCTAATAAAGTTTACATGAACGTGTCTTTTAGATTCTTCAAGAATCATCTTCTAGGTTTCTTATGAATATTTATTGCTTTGTCATTTGAAGATGTATGGAGAATTCTAGTGAGTTATTACGCAAGCAAGTGAAGATACTTCAAATATTCTACACATTAATAGAAATAGCCTTATATATTGCTGCATTTAAAAGCAATAAGTTGAATCTCAAATTGAAATTGGGTTTTTGGCCTAGGATCAGAATTCACATTTGCGGCCATTTTTCTCCATCAAATGATTTGGATCTTCATTGTCTCAATATTTCTCACTATTTATTGTAGATATATATTATCTATGGTTATAATAGATATGTACTAGATAACCTACATTTTTAGGGACAAAATGAGGCATACAATCTTAAGCGATGATCTTTGTGAGCTATGGTGATCTTTTGCTCATGTCTCACAAATATCATACAAGTAAATTTTGGTTAATTGACGACCTAACCTCAATTAATAACGTCTTAGGAACTTTGCTTTATTCAAAGGGTTGGTGCATGCCAATTGTACCTAACCAATCTCCAAGTCACAACTTTTCATACTAAAATGAGCATCTAGACCTCCCTTCTAGATGGAATTTAAGTAGTCATTTCTTTTAGAAAATGATCTACACAGAGAAGCTTGAGTTCATATTATCCTATTGTATTTTGTGTCTAACCCCATGATGAGGCTTATATTATTTTGCACCTATTTTTTTCCTTGGGTTTAGCCCACGAGGAGTTCTCCACTTAAGTGGAATGGCTCCATGTTTGTAGGGATAGGAAAAGAAAGAAGAGATTAAGGGCTTCGTCTAGGGGTTTTCTAGAGAGGAAGAAAGGAGTTCTTGTATCCAAGTCAGGAGAAGACTAAGAGAAGAAAGCAAGAAACATTATTATTTTTAAGTCTAGATGAACTTAGTAAGGAGTCGCTCTAGGGTTGGAGCAAAAAATGGATGGTAATTCTTATATGGCTCGATCTATTATAATACTCCAAAACTTAGGATGAAGTTTTGAAAGATTGTGCTCTCATGTCTCACAAATTCATACAAGTAAATTTGAATTGATGACCTAACTCAATTAATAACATCTTAGAAACTTTGCTTTATTCAAAGGTTGGTGCATGCCAATTGTACCTAACCAATCTCCAAGTCACAACTTTTCATACTAAAATGAGCATCTAGACCTCCCTTCTAGATGGAATTTAAGTAGTCATTTCTTTTAGAAAATGATCTACACAGAGAAGCTTGAGTTCATATTACCTATTGTATTTTGTGTCTAACCCCATGACGAGGCTTATATTATTTTGCACTTATTTTTTTCCTTGGGTTTAGCCCACGAGGAGTTCTCCACTTAAGTGGAATGGCTCCATGTTTGTAGGGATAGGAAAAGAAAGAAGAGATTAAGGGCTTCGTCTAGGGGTTTTCTAGAGAGGAAGAAAGGAGTTCTTGTATCCAAGTCAGGAGAAGACTAAGAGAAGAAAGCAAGAAACATTATTATTTTTAAGTCTAGATGAACTTAGTAAGGAGTCGCTCTAGGGTTGGAGCAAAAAATGGATGGTAATTCTTATATGGCTCGATCTATTAATACTCCAAAACTTAGGATGAAGTTTTGAAAGATTGTGCTCTTATTATTTGATGCTAGAGTTCGAGACCCTTACATCAGCTTTTGTACTGTACGAGTCTTTTAAATTATTCCAGAAGACTAGTTTATTTAAAGACTTAATCTCTTCTGCTATACTTTCTCTCTCTCTCTCTCCATCAATAGGTTTATATGCTTGTTTTTCAAACATTTGAACACAAAAGGAGTCATAAAATAGAAATAGTTAAGATTCATTATTAATTATAGTGACGACTGCATGAACACATAATAAACTAAGTACTAATAATAATAATCAGATGATGCATTGCATGACCATACCTGATGTGGAGAAGCACATCAAATAGCACAAGTTTGTTAAGAGAACAGCACAGTTTGCTATTAGAAATATGTGCATTTGATAGTCCATAAGATCCTATGAGCATTGATTAAAGAAATATAATTATATCCATTATCACTCTATTGATCGTCCCATGCGGCTGTGTCTTAGTTTTTAGTGGTTCTCCAAACCTCCTTGTGAATTGGACCAGTTCGCGTGAATCATCTTAACACCCTCTTGCCACATGGTGGGTGCATAGAATAGTCCTACATGGCAGTACTCTTACTTGATGATATGGGTTGGTGCGTATCTGCATTTCCCTTGGAATATCACCATATTTCTTTCAATCAAGAAACATTTAGATCATTATAGAAATATTATATTTATTGGAATATGGATAACTCTTAAATTATTCTCTGTCTCATGAGTGCACGTACACGAAAAAAAATGACTCACCTAACAAATAAGATCTCACATGCTGACACTGTATCCATTAAAATAAATATATAAAACTGGGAACTTGGCATTACGGGTATTGGAAACACAAAGATACAAGTGGATTTATTTTTGAAAGAAAAAAAAAATTATAAAACATTTATGGGAACCATCAAATTATGAACTCGAACCCTAGACGAGAGGTAACAGCAAACAGCACTTTAGCTACAAGCGATATATATATATATAGCTTCTAAGCATCTGCAGAAGTGCTTTGTCATCTTGGAGAATCCAATTATGCTCGTGGCTTTGGTGGGCTTGGGCATGGGCCAGTCTTGATAGGGGAATTTGTGCAACCCGAGGGACCCGGTCCAAGGAGGGACTCCGACGCCAAACTTGTTTCAACAAGCCACGTCTGCCATGATGATGTCCTCGCGGCTGTACAGAAAGGCTGTGGGGTAGCAACCAGCAAGAACAGTAACATCAATCCTAGTGCATTTCCTCTCCACGTACTCATTTCTTCCCAATGTTTCTATATGCTTACAAAGGAAGTGGGTTTTTTTGTCCCCCTCTTAATTGGCACGAATATATCTCTTCTATCTAATGTGGCTTTGATGCTGGGGGTTTATATAGATCGTAACATGAATCTTGTGTCCTTCGAATCCTACCCGAGTCTCCAAGTCTAAACATAGGAATGAAGAATACGTGGACTGGACCCAATGAGGAATTTCCATATCTTTTCACAATTTTATATGAATGTTTGAATTAAACATCGGTAAAATTAATGCATTTCATGTTAAGGCTGAAATGGTTCATTGTATGAATGTTCAGCAGTAAAATGTGATTCAAGACTGAAATGGTTCAATAGAAAAGATAACAACTTTACATGAGTCCAGACTTAGATGACTCAGAGTTCCTGAAGTAGGTCACAGCTAGTTATTATACGGAAACTACTCAGATGACTAGACCGTGATGTACTCTGGCATACCAAGGTCTAGTTCACTATTGTATGAATGTTTGAGTTAAACATCGGGAAAAATGTGTTTCATGTTAAGGACTGACATGGTTCAATGGAGCTTTTAACAACTTTACATGAGTCCAGACTTAGACCATTCAAAATGCTGGAAGTAGGTTGGACGCCTAGAATTAAGATTTATATGATACATTTGAGATATACGCATAAAATTCTAGTATTCTAAATTAGGTAAACTATTAACTATGGGCTTGCGTTTGAGTTTGCGCCGAGTTATGCTTGAAAAAAAAAAAAAAAAAAAATCAAACTTGCACTCCAATATATAAATATATGATCAAGGTGGCTAAGAGGACCGGACCTTGAATTAGTCTTGAGTAAATACTATTATTTGAAAGGACTCAATTCAGTTCATACTTTAAAATTTTTCACTAGCGATGAGAAACTCATAGTAATTAAAGATTTATATGATACATTTGAGATGCATACGCATAAAACTTTATATTGTAAATTAGGTAAACTATTAACTAAGGGCTTGGTTTGAGTTTGTGCCGAGTTTGCTAGCAAAAAAAAAAAAAAAATCAAACTTGCACTCCAATATACAAATATATGATCAGGATGGCTAACTTTTTAGTAAACTCAAACCCAGACCCAAAAGTATATTAATATTTTTGCACTTATACTAGTTTATAGGTGGGTTTGCGGGTTGTGTATATATTAGTTTGGGTCAGGTCTGGATCAAGCTTGAACAAGATGTGGACCAGCTGATCTAACTAAATGACAACCCTAACTATAATCACAAACATGCATAAATTAATCAAGTGTCCATAATTTTGAAATTTTTGGATGTTTTAATTTATTTATATAAGTAGTATATAAAGAGTCGCTATGTAACTATGTAGATTGATCTTATCATTTTATATGGAAATAATAAGTTAAAGAATGAGAAATACTAGAGTACTATCTCTTTTTATGGAGTGAGACGATGCTTCTTGTTTTCGCTATGCTCAAGCTATATCTACCTTGCCTCTTATAAATTCATGAGGAACGGTGCTACTAAATGTTGAAGAAATCATGTCTTACTTTGGCCAAAGTATTAATGGTGCACTTGCCCGATCATTCTTGGATCCTTATAGAAAGCTTGGTGTAGAACATCTATTTGCTTGAATATAGGCTAAGATTGGGCTATTAAGTAGTGGCTCTAAAAGTGCAGCTCAACCTAAACTGAGTTTTGCATAAGTACAAGTTCTTATGAATGAATTTATATAGAATTATATGATGCACACTAGTTATTACACAAGAAAAATTTGCCATCAATTTCAATTGTCTTTTTATTTTCTAATCGGATCGGGGAGAACAAAATATTTTCTTCAATCCTCTTAACTTGAATCTTTCAAAAGAAAACTAGAAGAAGATAAAAAAATTACGAAAGTAAGGCTTACATTCTCTTTTCTTTTATTGATTAATTCTACATACGTAAAGCCCATATATATAATAGTGAGATCCTCTCTTGCATAATTTAAGTAGAATTTCTCTTCGTAGTTTCTAGAAGAACTTTCTAATTTCTAGAAGGACATTCATACTTGAATAATTCAGGCCAGATTTCTCTTCCTAGTTCGAATAGGACTAAGTATTTAAAAACAATGATTAACATCATAAAAAATTATAAAAAAATTATAATTTTGTAAAAGATAGATCTTGACTTCTATATCAACTTTACCTTCTATCGCTGTACCTAATTCTTCATGAATTGGAAGATAACCTTCATTCAAAATCTTTTCTAAAAAGGAATGTTTCAATTTGATCAGCCCGTTTTGAGGCTCAAATGATGGAATTTTGATCCAATTTAGTCCCTTAAGTGATTGGCTCAAAGTTGTAGATCTCAAAAGAATACCTAATTTCAAAAAAAAAATATCTCAGTAAGACATCATATGACTAAGTTATCGTATCCTGAAGTTTGACAAGCAATTGAGCTTCTTGATATAATGGATCTTGCTTCTAGACCCTATTCAACTCCATTTATGGTTGCTAAAGTGATCCATACATTGAATCCTCATAATGGCCAAAGTAATCCACATCGAGTCTGATAATTCTTTTGGATATCCATTGTTATGATCATTGGATGGTTTCATGTATGTAATTATAAAATTTTTAATTTTATAGCAAAAATAAAATATAGATTAAAATAATTTTAATTTAAATTATGCATAAGATTAAATCTACTAAATCATCTATTAAGAATTTATCATATGAACATAAAATATACATCTGTAATCTGATTTTGAAAATATAAGAAAAGAGAAAATTCGATCTTCGTACCTTATCGTGGGTCGATGTTCACCATAGCTAATAATCATGGATGTTTGGATCCCTTGAGCTGCATACGTGTCTAATCTATATAGGTATTCATCTGAAGCTGTCGAATCTGATCAGACGCCTATGACTTCATCGGGGTGCTAACTTTCTTGCAGAAGTCACCTCCTGATGGTTGAAGATGATTTTTCTTTTTTTCTTCTCAGATTCTTTAGAGAAGAAAGTGAACAAGAGGAAGAAGAGGAAGAAGGAGAAGAAAAACTCTCTTTTCTTCTTTGCTTTTTTGAACCCATGCTAAAAGAGATGAGCACCTCCCAATGACCCATGCCCTAGGAGAGATATGCTTGTCTTTTAGAAAACCCACGTCTAAAGAAACTTCGCCAGATCTTTCATGTTAGAAAACTCATTTCATCCCATGCCCTCTCTCCCTTTTTATTTGGCGTCAAAAGAAGAGATCAAATCCTTATCTAATAAGGATTCAAAATCCAAATTCAAAACCATTTTGAATTGTGATCTTATCCTAATCTAGAAGGCATGGACATGGGAGGTGTGGAGTAGGGTTTTGGCATGAATTATCTCATGCAAAAACAAGGGAGCACATCAAGACCTTGTGGCATGAAAAGGGATGGGGTGTGGGGTTAGTTGGGGCACAAGGAAGAGAGAGTGCCAGTCAAACTGAGATTTCTCTTGGTTCTTTAATTAATTCCTAACCAATTAGAAATTGGTTGCACCCAAAGAGATGGAAAATCCTAGTTTAACTAGGAATCCAATTAGATCCTAATCCAATTAGAAATTGGTTGCACCTAAATCCTAATCAAACAAGAAATTCATCTTCCTTACAATTGGATTATCTCATATATAATCTAATTAGGCTTGATCTAATCAAACCCAAACTAAGCCGAATTAAATCCAATTCAATTAGACTTGATTCTAAGCCCATTGCTTAATCAGATTAAGCCAAATAGCAATCCAATTACTAATTAATCCTCCTACAACTTTCTAACTCTTAGTAAGTTTGATAGTTGCAACAATTGCATGGATTAATCATCAATTATACTTGATAATTAGATTTCTCTATGATTTATAATCATAGTTCAACCATCTGATCAGACAAAGATCTCTATTGTATGTGATCCCCATAGATTCTATTCTATCTGGTAGTGGATATATTGTGATTCCTATCACAATATCATCAAAACTTCTTTCAATAGATTGGAACGATTCCAACTCTATCCATTAAGGATCATTAATCATCAAGATGATGCTCAATGAGTCTCACAATCCACCAATGACATAATAGTATATGACATTCTGGATCAACTCTATGGTAGTTTAAAAGAAATTATACTTGCATTTTCTGCATTTATACATGGCACAGCATTTCACTTATAGAGTACTTGAACATTTGAATATTAATTAGGTAATAGTAAAGAAATATGGCTTTGATTGTTAAGTTAAGAGAGGAATATGATTGAGGAATGAGATTAATAATCATGGTATTAAAGTTAAATCTTGATGGCTATTGAGCTTATAGTAGGTGGCATCTCGAAGGATATTTAAGGTAATATACTTTTGTTGGGTGGTAATTTTAGAGGAAAAAAATCTAGTGAAATGTTTTCATGAGTGAGAATAATTTCTAAACCCAAGGGAAGGGTTCGACTCCATCTCAGAAGGGGTCGACTCCATCATAGAAAAATAAAGAGAAAAGTTTCTAGAAGCACTGTGGTGGCACGCGGTGGGGTTGACCTATTCTTGTTGCCCAGAGGTAGCAACCCAAGAGAGGGAGGGTGAATTGGGTTCTTTAAGATTTTAACCAAATTTAAAATCTAAACAAGTATGTGCTTTAATTTTAACCTAAGTAGTGTGATTGAGATGAATACAATATGAGTAGCAGTGGATTCAAGACATACAAATGCTATGTAGAAATTTAAAGACTAATCTAAACAAATAATAAAGCAAGTAAAGAATCAAAGGCACAACACAAACACACAAAGTTTTATAGTGGTTCGGTGCAACCCGCACCTACGTTCACTCTCCAAACTCCTTTTGAAAATTCTACTATAATCCCACTGATTATAGTATATTTATTTTTTCTAGGCTCACAAACAAATCTAGTTGATTTTCTGGGATCATCAACCAAAATCTTACATCGATAGTTTTCTGGGCTCACTATCAACCTAGTTGATTTTTCGGGATTACTAATCAAAACTTTACATCGATAGTTTTTCGGGCTCACTATCAATCTAGTTGGTTTTATGGGCTCACCAATCGAAACCTACAATGTCCAATTTCGGACTTGGATGGGCCTAATCTCTAAGTTTCTTTTTTTGAAAAAAACTTGTAAAGAAAATAAAATACAAGAATGAAAGTTTCAGCTTAAAATAAAAATAGAATTTAAACTCTTTAAAGCCTGAAGAAGAAATTGAATGATTGCTTTTTTGATGCTTCACTTCTCTTCAAATGATGCTTGAGAGGTTGTGCTAGATGTTGGAGAAGATATCTCTTGAAAGTCCTCTAATTTTATTGCTTGATTCTTCTCTTTTCTCTCTTCTTTTGATGTGCAATGGAGGTCACTCAAATCTGAATGTTTTTCACTTGTTCTCTCTTTTTTTTCTTCTCTTGTGTCTTTCTTTTATTTTTCACAAGTTCTATATCCTTTGAACTCATTTCTAGTAGTTTATAGCTATTGGAGACAAAAAATAGTTGTTGGAAAAAAGTTCTGGGTAAAAACAAACTTCTCAGAACTAGCCGTTATGCCTGTCAGATTATGTCGAGCTGGCTCGAATTCTTGCTTCGAGTCGGCTCGAGCAGTATCTTATTACAAATCAATGTTCTATCTAATTGAGAGGGTTGGCTCAATTCTATGTCGGGCTGGCTCGATCGATAGACTTGAAAAATGGTGCTTCTATCAATCGAAGATAGCCGGCTCGAATTAGGACTTCGGACTGGCTCGAATGGCAAACATGAAAATCACGTTTCTATTGACTTGAGACAGTCGGCTCGATTGGAGCTTCAAGCTAGCTCGAAAAAGCAAAACTCTGAAACACTTCTTCTGCCACTCGAAGATAGCTGGCTTGGATCCAAATCGAGCTGGCTCGGCTGTGTGCCAAGCCAACGAAATAAAAGCATGCCATGCTAGGGCTAACTCGAGTCAAGAATGGGTCAGCTCTAAACTTTTCAACTTTATTTTTTTTATTATTTGATCTTCTAAACTTGAATTTCTTGGCTCTAAATCTTTCAAATGAATATTTATTTCTTTTTCTTTCATTTTCTTTATAATGAGCCATCCAAATTTATGAAAACTTCTTCTTTTAAGTGCTTTGGCTTGACATCTTGAGGAAAATTTCTTCCAAAAATAATTTCTTCAATGTGAGCATTTAAGAAATCCTATATTCAATCTTGAAATACATGATTAGCAATATTTTTACTCAATATTTTATGATCATCAAAATCAATCATAGGATCAACAATCTTTCTTTTTTTTGATGATGATAAAATTTTGAGTATATGCACAATAAAAATAAATAATATGTTTCAATGCATTGTACCAACTTGTATCATGAAGTACTAAATCAAACACATGAATGCATACTTCATGAATGTTCTTAATTAGTCTTTTATTCATTGCATATATTTAGTTTATTACACATATTTCATAGACTCATTTTAAATTATTATCTTCATTAAAATCAATGAGTATTAAGATTTCAAGCATCAAATTAATAAGCATCTTTAAGAGTTAATTCATTAAGCATATACTCAACTTTTCTCTTCCCCTTTTTGACAGCATCAAAAGCTCAAGAAAAAGTTGAATAAAAATCATCAAAATCAATAATATGTAAGAATGTATCAAAATAAAAGATGTATCAAATTTAGAAAATCAATTCAAATAAATCCTCTTTCCTTTGAAAACTTATTTTTTGATTCAAAATATGCTTAAAATATTTTTTTTCTTTTAAGAAATTAGCTTGAATTCAAATATCAAAGGCTCTTTCTCTTTTTGAATGAATATAACTTTTTAATCAGATTTTCAAATATGCACTTGTAAGTTTTAAGAGGAATAGGGCTTTCCAAAAGATTTGAACATGAAATCAAGTTTAATATGCACATCAATATTCATTCTTTTCTTTTCTTAATGAAAATCCATCATTTAAATTTAGAAAAGACATATATCGAGAATATATTAAGCAAATCAATGATAGTATCAAATCAAATTAGAATTATTTTTTTAAATTTATTTTTTGAGTAAAAATTACTTTAATACAAATGATTTTACAAGAATTTTCAAAGTGCATCAAAAGTTTTTTATATTATTTAGATTTTTAAATAAATTTTAAAATTAGAAGTGTGTATCAAATTCAATTCTTGAAGTAAGAGTATATTTTAAATTTAATTTAACTTCAATTAACTATCAAGAATGATTAGACTATAAAATCATGTATATCAAATTGAATAAATACATAAAAGTTCAATTTAAAAAGATCATAAAGTAATTGATTGAAAATTTAAGATCAAAATTTATTTTTCTTAATATAGATTAATAAATTTTTCAAGCAAATCAAGATAAAAAGCATTTCTCTTCCTATTTTTCATAATTATAGTGGGAATATTTTATCTTTTAACTTTTCTTCCTTTTTTTTTTCAAATCAAGCATATTTAACATAAATTTAACTGCTAAATTTTAATTTTCTAAATTTAAAAGATATTTTTAATTTTGAAGATATTTTTTTAAATTAAATGATCATTTTTTCTTTAATATTTTTTTCTTACTTTTGCAAACAAAACTATTTTAATTAAGTATATTTTTTCTTTTAATATTTTCTTCTCCTATTTTAAAGCTTGAAGTAAATTTAGATTGAATTTCTTTCTCTCTTTTTAAAAGAATAAAAAATTTGTATCAAATTAAGATAAATAAAATAATATTATTTAAAAATTTAAATTCAAATCAAATTTGGCTAGGTTTCAAAAAATATATTTTAGTTAGATTTTTGAATAATATAAATTTAATGACACTTCTTTCCATTTCCAAAGATATGGATGCAAAAATATTTTCTTAAACTTAGTTAAAAAAATTCTTTGAGCTATAAAGATTCAAAAAGGATAGAGCTTTTCATTATTAAGAATTTTGGGTATCAAAATCAAGCATAAGTTATGTTTAATATTTTAGAAAATATCTTTTCTTTTTCTTTAAGAGGTATCAATCCACCAAGTTTAGAAGAGGCATATATTTTTCAAATTTATTTCAAATGATATCACATCAAGAGTATATCAATACAAAATATATTTAAAATATAATATTTAATTCTTTTATAAAAAATAATGTAATAAAGTGCAAGACAAGGATGGTCTATTTGATACCAATTATTGAAGTATTTGATCAAAAGGATGAATTAATTAAATTTAGATCAAATTATTTTAATAAATTATTTTTAATTGATACCACTAGATCATGCAAAATAAATCATAAAGAGATTTTCTGTTTAAATTCAGATATACCTTTTCTTAAGAGATATCACTTAATTAAGTTCAAAAAATATATAAAATTTTTTAAATTTATCTCAAATGATATCGTATTAGCTATGCAAAATCAAATTTGAGATAAAATATTTTTTTTCTTTTTGCTACAAGATAAAGCGATGAAATTTAAGACAAGCATAAACTATTTGATATCAATTATAAGAATTATGATATCTATTGCTTTAATATTCAAATCAATTGATAATTTTCAAAAAAAAAATCTTGATACCAATTAGAGATTTAAAAAAATATATTTATTAAATTTATTTCTCTATAATAATCAAATTTATTTGTCAGAGTTAAAATATTTCAAGTTCAGCTTGATATCAATTATTTTAGTTTTAAATTGATAAAAATAAATTGATTCAAATCAAATAGTTTTGAGGATGATAAATCAATCAAATACAAGATAAACAGTAAGTTGTTTGATACTAATTGATTAAAATTGAAGTTCTCTTTAAATATTTAGTTTTAAAAATAAATGATAGCTTTTTTTAAAATATTTTGCTTGATATCAACTTCAAAAAATTCAAGAAGAGCATTTTTTAAATTTAATTTTTAAAATTAATTAATCAAAATAAAGTATGAATGTTCATCAATAAATTTTCTTTTAAGATAAGAAAAGGTAATCAAATCAACTATCAAGAAAGATATTCAAATCAATTTGGAAGATCAAAAATTAATCAATTGGAGGTATGATAATCGATCAAATCAAATGTAATTAAATCAAAATTAGATCAAGAGAAAACTAGATAAAGGCTCTATGATTTTAGTTCAACTAGAAAATTTTCAAATCCTTAAAGATCAAACTAGGATGCAATGTATATCAATCAAGTACTTGCTTTTTATGATCCCATCCAAAACCCTAACTCCAAAGAAGAGACGGAACCTAGGGATGTATCCCATCCGACCTTCGTACCTGGCACCATTCCTTATTCCTTATCCTCGGACGACCTTTTCTTAATCAGGATCGAATATGAAATCCCTCCTGAGTATGAACTAGAACTTCTTGGACCAAGTGATCGGGCTTGTTCCCCTCCTCCAGGCTATTTTTGTTTGTACTTAGAAGCTTTTCATGTCGGACTAAGACTTTCTCTCCTTCCTTTTGTAGTTGTCCTTTTTCGCTTTTTGAACATCTTCTTTGCTTCTGTAGTGCTGAACTTCTTTAGGTTTATTATCAGGTTCATCTCTCTTTGTCTTTCTGCTGAAGTTCGTTCAACTATTTTCCTACTTCGAAACTACTATACCTTTAAACGTCATTCTTCTATGAAAGACTGATGGTACTTCTTTTCATAGTTTGGCAACAAAAAATTATTGAAAGGTGCCCTTTTCTCCATCCACAACTAGAAGGAGAGGTTCTTTTTTGTATCCTGCCCAACTCTAGAATTAGGGCTTTCTCCTTGGGGTCTTTTTTGAGAGTTAGTTTGTCGAGCTTCTAGTTTAGATGAAGACAATCTTGATTCTGCCAATAGACTCAGGAACTACTGGGCCTCCCTCCTATCTAAATTTTGTTGAAATCTAGCACCTCGAGATTCAGTCCACGATAAGCCAAGAATGAGATTCATGAGCCACGAGAAAGATCAGCCAACATATAGTCAGGCTAGCTCTGATATGTAGTCAAGCTGGCTCAGAGTGAGATCAAGCTAGCTTGGCCCATATCCGAGCCAGCTCTCTCAGATGGATAGAAAGTAGTGCTCAGGCCAGACGTAGTCGAGCTAGCCTGACTGTGGACCAAGCTGGCTCAATGGAGGCGAGCAACACGATGGTGAACAGTGCATGGGCATGCGATTGAAAGCTTTTTGATGAGGTCTACAATCCCTAACTCATGGACCAGGTCTATTCACGGGGTCAATGGAGCTGTTGCACTATCTAGCGGTCAGGAGAGCATGTGTGAGCTGATCGGATGGCTATTAAAATAATTAGGGTTTATAAGAAGACCTCCCAAGCTAAGGAATAGAGTGAGTCTCAAAAAAATCTCTCAGGCAGTGCAGAGATAAGGCATGGAGTGCTGGAGTGCTACAGTAGTGCCTTCCTAGAGGCATAGGAGCTGAGAGAGACTTGGTGGTGCAGTAGTCGAGAAATGTATCTTAGCAGAGAGTGCCAGGGGCATCTTAGGGAGACCAAGTGCTAGGTCTCAGGAAGAGCCAGGGGTCTCAGGGAGCCCCAAGATCATCAAGAAAGCTGGGAGTATCCTAGAATGGTGGGATTGCCTTGGGACAAAGGCTAGGGCTTGATGTAGAGGCTGAGAGGATCACTGAGTGTCTAGAGATGTCTAGGACCCTGGATCGGTAGATCTATGAGGGAGATCTTCTTGGAATTTTTATGAGGGCATTTTATCGGTGAGTGCTTCTAGATTGAGAGAAGGGGTTTGTTAGTTGAGATTGTATCTTCTCTATTATTCTTTTTTGGTAGTGAAGCATTGCATATCCTATGGATGTAGGCACTTGGATCGAACCATGTATATGGTTGTATTTATTTATCTTCTTCTATCTTTTCACAGCAACAGGTGGTGCTATATCTTCTATAGGTGATCTTGGATGGGTGATCTATATTTCATAGTTGACAGATCTATCCTAATAGTGGTATTAGAGCTAGAAGGAGTCAGGTTGCTCCAAGGTGTTGTTGCGATGGTGGTCAAGTTAGAAGAAGGGAACAATCAAGGAGGATGCTCTCATGTGCAAGAAGAAGTCAGGTGGAGCTCAGTATAAGGTGGAGCTCTAGGTGGAGATGGATCGGATACGAGACTAAATTTTGGATCGAGCAACCTGACTCGACTTTCATGTTTGTCGATTCATGAGCAGCAGACGGTAGCCCCAAGATATGAGAGCAGTATCATATAGAAAGCTCTCAGATTTGAGGTGGAGCCGAAATATCGAATCGAGGTGGAGAATGTTGAAATCTGACACCTCGAGATTCGATCCATGATAATCCAAGAATGAGATTTAGGAGCCACGAGAAAGATTAGCTAACATACAGTTGGGCTGACTCTGATACGTAGTCGAGTTGGCTCAGAGATGAGATCAAGCCAGCTCAGCTCATATCCAAGCCAGCTCTCTTAGATGGATAGAAAGCAATGCTCAAGCCAGATGCAGTTGAGCCAACCGATTATGGATCGAGCTGGCTCAATGGAGGCGAACAACATGATGGCAAATAGCATACGGGCATGTGAGTGGAAGCCTTTTGATGGGATCTATAGCTCCTAACTCATGGACTAGGTCTATTCATGGGGTCTATGGAGCTGTTGCGCTATCTAGTGGCTAGGAGAGCATGCGAAAAGCTGATCGGATGGCTATTGGAATAATTAGAGCTTATAAGAAGATCTCCCAAGCTAAGAAATAGAGTGAGTCTTGGAAAAACCTCTTAGATGGCACAGAGACAAGGAAGGAAGTGCTAGAGTACTACAGTAGCACCTCCCTAAAAGCATGGAGACTGAGAAAGACTTGGCGGTGCAGCAGCCGAGGAAGATATCTCAGTAGAGAGTGCTAGGGCTACTCAGGGAGACCAAGCATCAGGTCTTAGGGAGAGCCAAGGGTCTCAGGGAGCACCAAGATCATCAAGAAAGTCGAGAGTGTCCTGAAATGATGGGGTTGCCTAGGAACAAAAGTTGGGGCTTGATGTAGAGAATGAGAGGATCATAGAGTCTCCAAGGATGTTGAGGATCCTAGACTGATAGATCTGTGAGGGAGATCTTCTTGGAATTTCTATGAGAGCATTATATGGGTGAGTGCTTCTGGATTGAGAGAGAGAGTTTGTGAGTTGAGATTGTATCTCCTCTATTGTTCCTTCTCGGTAATGAAGCATTGCATGTCTCGTGGATATAGGCACTTGGGCCGAACCACATATATGGTTGTGTTTATTTATCTTCTTCTATCTTTCCATAGCAACAGATGGTGCTATATCTCCTACAGGTGATCTTGGATGGGTGATCCATATTCCATAGTTGACGGATCTATCCTAACAAACTTTTGAAAGATCAGACTTTGTTCAATATGGGTTTGAGTCCTCTCAATCTTGCTGGTATATCTCTGCACTTCATAAGTTTTCTTCTTGTATTATAATAATTTTTAATTTAATTTTTATTTAATTAATTTATTTATTTGATCGTGATCCCTTCTTTATTGCAGAGATGGATACTAAGGTAGTCGAGATGCTTGCTAAGGGGCTTCAGGCTCATAAGAGGAAAGGAAAGGCACCAGGCGAGGGTTTGAAGAAGGCAAGGGTCAATATCCCAAGCTCTACGGCACCCATCAATGCCATCGCTGCTCCCGAGGTTGCTGATGGTGTTGAGGTTGTCCTAACTGTCGAGGTTGGCGCTATTGATGGAGCCGCAGTGCCTCCTACATCCTTGAGCTCTCCTATTGAAGTTCAAGTTCCAGAGCTTCCTTCTAGAGGAGAAAAGAGAGAGAAAAAGAAGGAGAAGAAGAAGTCAGCCATCATAAAAGTATAGCGCAAAGCTCGTCCCAGTGAGTCCAATGATGGCGATGAAGACTCGAAAGAAAATTCACTAATGATGAAAAATTTATAGTAAAGTTTTATATGAAACATTAAAGATATACATGTAAAATTTATATTATGAATTAGGTAAATTATTAACTATAGGCTTGGTTTGAAGTTCAGGGCCGAGCAGGCTACCAAAAAACAAACTTGCACTCCAATATATATATATATATATATATATATATGATGAGATTGGCTAATTTTTTAGTAAACTCAAACCTAGACCTAAAAGAATATTTATATTTTTGTACTTGTACTAGTTTATAGGTGTGTGTGTGCACGTGCGTATATTTAAGTTTGGGTCAGGTCTGGATCAAGCTTGAATAAGATGTGGACTAGCTAAATGTCATCCCTAACTATAATCACAAACATGTATAAATTAGTAAAGTGTCCATAATTTTGTTTTTTGAAGTTTTTAAGAAGTATTCCTATAGTCCTTTTAAGTATTTAATATTTTTGGATGTTTTAATTTATTTATATAAGTGGTATGTAAAGAGTTGCTACGTAACTATGTAGATTGATCTAATCATTTTATATGGAGTTATCAGTTAAAGAACGTGAAATACTAGAGTATTCTCTTTTTATGGAGCGAGATGATGCTTCTTGTTTCCTCTATGCTCACTATATCTTTCTTGCTTCTTATAAATTCATGAGGAAGAGTGCTACTAAGGTTGAAGAAACCATGTCTTATTCAACCAAAGTAATGGTGCACTTGCCAAGTCATTCTTGGATCATTGTAGAAAGCTTGGTGTAGAATATCTATTTGCTTGAATATAGGCAAAGATTAGGCTATTAAGTAGTGGCTCTAAAAGTGCAGCTCAACCTAAACTAAGTTTTGCATTAGCACAAGTTCTTGTGAATGAATTTATATAGAATAATATGATGCACACTAGCTATTACACAAGAATAGAACAATTTGCCATCATTTCAATTATCTTTTTATTTTCCAATCGGATTGGGAAGAAGAAAGTTTTTTTTCAATCCTCTCAACTTGAGTCTCTCAAAAGAAAACTAGAAGAAGATAAAAAAGATTGCGAAAGTAAGGCTTTCAATCCTCTTTTCTTTTATCGATTAATTCTCCACACATAAAGCCTATACATATAATAGTGAGATCCTCTCTTGCATAATTTAAGTAGAATTTCTCTTTGTAGTTTCTAGAAGAACTTTCTAATTTCTAGAAGGACATTCGTACTTGAATAATTCATGCTAGATTTCTCTTTTTAGTTCGAATAAGACTAAGTATTTAAAAACAATGATTAACATCATAAAAAATCATAAAAAGATAAAATTTATAAAAGATAGATCTTGACTTTTACATCAACTTTATTTTCTATTGCTGCACTTAATTCTTCACAGATTGAAAGATAATCTTCATTTAAAATCTTTTCTAAAAGGAATGTTTTGATTTGATCAGCCCATTTTGAGGCTCAAATGATGAAAATTTTGATCTAATTTAGTCCCTTAAGTAGTTGGCTCAAAGTTGTAGATCTCAAAAGAATACCTAATTTCAAAAAGAAAATAAAAAATATCTCAATCAGACATCACATAACTAAGTTATCATATCCTAAAGTTTGACAAGCAATTGAGCTTCTTGATGTAATGAATCTTACTTCTAGACCCTATTCAACTCCTTTTATACTAGCTAAAATGATCTACATTGAATCCTCATAGTGGCCAAAGTGATTCACATCAAGTTTGATAATTCTTTTGGATATCCATTGTTATGATCATTAGGTGGTTTATGCATGTAATTTTAAAGTTTTTGATTTTATAGTAAAAATAAATATAGATTAAAATAATTTTAATTTAAATCATGCATAAGATTAAATCGACTAAACCACCTATTAAGAATTTATCATATGAACATAAAACATATATCTGAAATTTGATTTTGAAAATATAAGAAAAGAGGAGATCCGATCTCCATACCTTATCGTGGATCGATATTCATCGTAGCTGATGATCATGGATGTTTGGGTTCCTCAAGCTGCACACGTGTCTAATCTCTATAGGTATCTACATGAAGCCTTCGAATCCGATCAAACGTTTGTGACTTTCAGGGTGCTAATTTTCTTGCAGAAGTCACCTTTTTGATGGTTGAAGATGATTTTTCTTTTTTTCTTAGACTCTCTAGAGAAGAAGGAGAACAAAAGGAAGAAGATGAAGAAGAAAAACTTCCTTTTTTTTCTTTTCTTCTTTGAACCCATGCTAAAGGAGATGAAGCACCTCCTAATAACCCATGCCCTAGGAGAGATATGCATGTCTTTCAAAAAACCCATGCCCAAAGAAACTTCACCAGATCTTTCATGCTAGAAAACTCATCTCATCCCATGCCCTCTCTCTCTTTTTTATTCGGCGTCAAAATAAAAGATCAAATCCTTATCTAATAAGGACTCAAAATCCAAATTCAAAACCATTTTGAATTGTGATCTTATCCTAATCTAGAAGGCATGGACAAGGGAGGCATGGAGTAGGGTTTTGGCATGAAATTATCTCACGCAAAAACAAGGGAGCACATCAAGACCTTGTGGCATGAAAAGGGATGGGGCATGGGGTTAGTTGGGGCACAAGGGAGAGAGAGTGCCAGTCAAATTGAGATCTCTCTTGGTGCTTTAATTAATTCCTAACTAATTAAAAATTGGTTGCACCCAAAGATAGAAAAAATCCTAGTCTAACTAGAAATCCAATTAGATCCTAACCCAATTAGATTCTAATCCAATTAGAAATTGGTTGCACTCATATCCTAATCAAACAAGGAATTCATTTTCCTTATAATTGGGTTATCTCATATATAATCTAATTAGGCTTGATCTAATCAAATCCAAACTAAGCCAAATTGAATCCAATTCAATTAGACTTGATTCTAATCCTATTGCTCAATTAGATTAAGCCAAATAGCAATTCCATTACTAATTAATCCTCCTACAACTCCATAACTCTTAGTAAGTTTGATAATTGTAATAATTGCATTGGATTAATCATCAATTATATTGATAATTAAATTCTTCTGTGATTCATAATCATAGTTCAACTATCTAATAGGACAAAGATCTCTATTGTGTATGATTCCATAAATTTTATTCTATCTGGTAGTGAGATATACTATGATTTCTATCACAATATCATCAAAACTTCTTTCAATAGGTTGGAATGATTTCAACTCTAACCATTAAGAATCATCGATCATCAAGATGATGCTCAATGAGTCTCAAAATCCACCAGTGACACCTAATAATATGTGACATTCAGAATCAACTCTATGATAGTTTAAGAGAAATTGTACTTGCATTTCTGCATTTATACAAGGCACAACAACATTTCGCTTATAGAGTACTTGAATATTTGAGTATTAATTAGGTAATAGTAAGGAAGTATGGCTTTGATTGTTAAGTTAAGAGAGGAATATGATAGAAGAATGAGATCAATAATAGTGGTATGAAAGTTAAATCTTGATGGTTAGTTGAGCTTATAGTAGATGGCATCTCAAAGGAAATTTAAGGTAATATACTTATGTTGTGCGATAATTTTAGAGGAAAAATAAATCTAGTGAAATGTTTCCATAAGTGAGAATAATTTCTGAACCCAGGGGAAGGAGTTGACTCCATCTCAGGAGGGGTCGACTCCATCATAGAAACACAAAGCAAAAAGTTTTAGGAAGCACTGTGTTGTCATGCGGTGCGGTCAACCTATCCTTGAAGGAGTTGACTCGATTTTCTGTGCGGTTGACCTAGGGGACGATCTATTTTAAGAAGAGCTGACCTCACTGTCGACCTATGATGTAGGGGTTGACTCAAGTTTTAGTGAGGTTGACCCTAATCGCAGGAAAACCTAGGAGCAGGTTTCAGCCAAGAGGTTTCAAGAGAGAATTTAAAAATAATTTTAAAGGGTTAGCTTGGCAACTTTTTAATATAAAAAAAAAGCTGGGGAAGCAACCTTTTTGCTGGCTTTTTAGGGGATAGACACCTACCAAATTATATTCTTAATTTTTTCTTTTCAAAACCTTAGCTACCAGTTCTTTTTGTTACTGTTCTGATCATCATCCAGCAAAAGCAGGAAAGTTAGATAAGGAAAGAAAATGAGAAAAGATGATTTTCTTAGTCAGAAATCAAGGAGAATTCAGCTTGGCAAAGGTGATTTAGTGATGAACTAATTTGAGGAAGGAAAAATTATTGGTAATAAGGAAGAAAAAAGATTGGTTTGAGGACAAAAGAATATAAATCACTTCATGTAAGGAATTTAACCGTTAAATTGAATTCAAAATGAACCCTAAATCTATTCTTTTCAACTTAGATGTTTTGGTGAATCAAGTTATGAATTTGAGTTTAAATTGGAAGAAGAATAGTTGCTACCTATTTCATTTTTCTGAAACTTTTTGATATATTTCAACAAATAAGTTGTGTTGTGTGGGCTAAATTTAAAATAGATTATGAAGAAGAAAAATAGTGGAAATATTGGAATTTGTTGAGTATATATTGAGGATTAGTTGAACCTAAGCTAGGGCAAGTAAAGTAAAACCAAAGCAAGAGTTAAAATAATTTAAGAACAAGCATACAGAAGCAAGGCATGCAAAATCATATTCATTCATCATATAATTTTGTATTAAAAAAATTATGTTCACCAACTTTATAAGAGAAGAAGAGGGCTCAAGAAGTGCTTTGGGTGAATCGAGCTCTAAAATAATCTAGTAACTAATTTAAGGTGAGCAGATTTTCTATTCAACCTTGGTATCTTTCATTGTATTTTCTATAAAAATATTTATCTTGAAATAAAAGCTAGAGTTCTATGATTTATAGCTTATATATACATATATATATGTGTGTGTGTGAAAGCTTGGAAATAGGAATCTATGTATTTGGTTTGGACAAGAATTCGGTTTGTCTTGAAATTTGTTTTGAAGCTGCCTATGAATATTGAAAAGTTAATGAGCTTTCTTTTGAAACTGAGCCATGGCATTAGCATGTCATACAGCATAAATCAGCCAGCACCATAGCAGTATTAATGATCAAAATGCCCTGTAGAGCTCAACAGTTACTAAAATGCCTGGTGGGGCTTTATCAGTAGCATTCATACTACGCATTGATTATCCATAGTAGTGGTGCACTAGGGGTAATCGATAGTAGCCAGCAGCATTCTTTAGTAAAGAAAGAGTATTTTATTATAGTTCAGTAAATTTATTTTAGCTCAGCAAAATTTTTTTCAACAAAGTGATTTATTTATAGTTTTATTCTTGTTTAACTTATTAAAATTTGAAAGGATATTAAATATATAAGCTATACATTATGATGATATGTATTGTAGTTAAACTTTTTCTATTTCTCCATTGTTAGATAGATTATCCATTCAATGGAACTTAGGTGTCATTCCCTCACTTTTTCCTACTACAAATTGGGAGTACTTTAGCTAGTCCTAGAAGTAAAGCACCATGGCATCCTCATTAGCATTTACACTGGTCAGGTTGGTCATGTTAGATGGTGGAAAGTGTATGTTTTGGGATGTTTCATATGTATAAGTTGTAAGAAACCTAAATGTAAAAGGGTATGTTTCAGTATATGGTGTATATTGGAGATATGTAAATTAGAACAAAGCTAAGTGTGAGGTACTTTTGATCTATGTGTGGATGGTATTGTTTGAAGAATAAAATGTTAAACCTTAAGGTTGATGTTCAAAAATATTAAGTTAAATTGAAGTGCCTGAGTTGACAAATTAGAGAAATTGATCGATTTTGGGATGGGGTGCTACATTTATTGGTATCAGAGCCTAGGTTAATAGATGGTATGGACATAGGTATAGCATATTCATTTTAATTGATCTTCTTAATTATATTTTGTAGGAAGATGGTATGAAGAAGATCAGAACTTGGTGGAGGACTACCATCAGAGGAAGATAGAGGCCAAGGACAAGGTCCAAGTAGGGGTCAAGGCTGAGGCTGGGATAGATCAAGAAGAGATAATAAGGATGGCCAATCTTATAGAGCATCACCCAGTGCTTCATCTTCCACCCCAGGGATAAGGGTAGATGCAGAGGCTTCATAAATGCATGAGCATATTCATGAATCACCATCTATAACACCAGCATCAGCACCTCCACCACAAGCCCAAGCACCCATTCCTGGATTACAAGAATTAATAGGTGTAATTACTCAAGCTATTACTACTGCAGTAGCTTTTGCCTCTAGTTTTCAATCTCGAAGTGTAGATATAGAGAAAAGTCATGAGAGAGCAAAAAAACTAGAAGCAACAAAATTTCAGGGCACTACAGATTCAATACAGGCAGAGAATTGGTTTCAAAAGATAGAAAGGGTGTTTGCCTTAATGAAAAATATAGATGAAGAATAGTTGAATATTGCCATTTTTCTATTAGAAGGCTGAGCTCAGTATTGGTGGAGATCTTATGTGAGTAGACAGTCATAGGATTTCATTATTACCTAGAATGATTTCAGAAGGGAGTTCTTTTAGCAATATTATTCAGTTGTATATCAAGATTAGAAGAGGAGGGAATTCTTCAATTTAACTCAGAGAAGGATGTCCATGGTAGAGTATGAAGCCAAGTTCATAGAGTTATCTCATTTTGCCCCAGCTTTTGTAGCGGATGAAAAAGAAAAGTGTAGATTATTTCAAGATGGGCTGCATTTAGAGATTAATGTGAAAACAAAAATGCATGAGTATGATAATTTTGCTCAGTTAATCCAAGGGGCTATTAGAGTAGAGGAGATTAAAAAAGGAATTCTATAGCCAAAAGTAGGAAAGAAGCAAGGGAAGTGTACATAGTTTTTTCAATCAGTTCAGGAGGAAGTCAGGCCATCAAAGAGGATTGTTACTTTGGAACAACCCAGTCAGAGTTTTAAAACATCAGTAGAGTCAGGTGTGGATTCTTTTGCCTTTATTAGCCCAAAGTAGAGGATGATAGAACAGAAATATGTGCTACAATCATCAAAAAGCAGGATGATAGGGAGAAGGGAGAATCAAGGCAATTCTAATAAGGAGGCTAGTCTAGTTGTTACTTCACCAAGCCAGGTTCCTCAGTATGCTAATTATGGAAAATTTCATTTTGGAAGAGTGTAGAAAAGGATTTTTGGAGATATTTTGAGGATGAATAGATGGAACATCAGAGGAGGAACTACCCCAAATTTGCTCAAGTCAGGGATCTTCCATCAGGGCCAAATACTTCTCGAGGATTTTCGAGCAGGGGTAGAAATTTTGGGGCAAATACTCTAGCTCATCATGAAAAGACCAGTGCTGGTAGACAGGAGGTCTCACCAAGTAGGTTGAAACCTGAGGCAAGGGTGTTTGCCATGACCAGGCAGGAGACATAAGCTACTCATCATGTAGTGATTTGTAAGTTATCTATTTGTGACTATAATATATATGTATTGATTGATCCTAGATCCACACATTCATATTTATCATCTGCATTTTCTGTGCACATTACTAAAGAACTGAGACCATTAAATTATAGTTTGATGGTATCTATGCCAGTAGGAAAGCCATTTATTGTAAATCAAGTATTTAAGGGCTATCTAGTTCACATGGAGGAACATGAATTAGTACCAGATTTGATTCCTCTAGATATATAAGATTTTGATGCTATTTTAGGCATGGACTGGTTATCTGTGTATCGAGCAAAGGTAGATTGTTTTAGAAAGAAAGTAATTTTTCAGATTTTAGATGGTAGAGAGATATTTTTTTCAAGCAAATGTCGGGTACTTTCATCATGTATTATTTCAGCTTTGACAGCTAGTAGATCACTTAGAAAAGGGTGTGAAGCCTATTTGGCATGTGTGGTTAATATAAAAATAAGCAAGCTGAATTTAATAGATATCCTAGTGGTTTGTGAGTTTCTAGATATTTTTTCAAAAGAACTTTCAGGGTTACCACTAGATAGAGAGATAGAATTTGGTATTGATTTGATTCTAGGTACTAAACCGATATCCAAGGCTCCATATAGAATGGCTCCAGTGGAATTAAGAGAACTTAAGACATAATTGCAAGAATTGCTTGAACAAACAATTTATCAAGCCAAGTATTTCATCTTAAAGAGCTCCAATGTTGTTTGTTAAAAAGAAGGATGGCACTATAAGATTGTATATTAATAGTCAGGTAGCTTAATAAGGTAACTATTCAGAACAATTATCTATTGCCATGTATTGATGATCTTGTTTGATCAGCTTTAGGGAGCCAAAGTATTTTCAAAGATAAATCTCAGATCTGGATACCGTCAACTTAAGATCAGAAGAAGAAGATGTATTTCAAAGACTATATTTCGAAACCAAATATGGTCATTATAAATTTTTAGTAATGCCATTTGGCTTGACCAATGCTCCAGCAACTTTTATGAGTTTGATGCATCGGGTGGTTCAATAGTTTTTAGACAGATTTAAAATTATTTTTATTAATGACATATTAATATACTCTAAAATTGAAGCAAAACATAAGGAATATTTGAGAATTGTGCTACAAATACTTCGAGAAAAGTAGTTGTATGCTAAATTAAGCAAGAGTGAATTTTGGTAGAATAAGATGATTTTTCTTGGCCATGTAATTTTAGCAGAAGGTGTCTTAGTTGATCCCTAGAAAATTGAAGCTATTGTGAATTGGGAGCCACCCACCAATCCAACTAAGTAAGAAGTTTTCTTGGGTTACTTGACTATTATAGAAGGTTTATTGAGACTTTTTCTATGCATTTTCTACGACAAGGTTACTTAGAAAGAATATTAAATTTGACTGGAATGATGAATGTCAAAAAAGCATGAATGAATTAAAGAAAAGACTAACATCAGCTCCAATACTCACTCTTCCTTCCAGTGGTGGTAGTTATGTGGTCTATGGTGATGCTTCTCATAAAGGATGGGGTTGTGTGTTGATGCAGCACAAAAAGATCATTGCATATGTTTCTCGACAGCTTAGACCATATGAATTGAATTACCCTATCCATGATCTAGAACTTGCTGCTGTGGTATTTGCTTTGAAAATATGAAGACATTATCTATATGGAGAGAAGTGTCCAATCTTCATAGATCATAAGAGCCTGAAATATGTGCTAACCTAAAAGGAGTTAAATTTAAGACAAAGAAGATGGATTGAGCTGATTAAAGACTTTGATTGTACTATTGAGTACCATCTTGGAAAAGCTAATATAGTGGCTGATGTATTGAGTTGAAAGTCCACCACTATCTTGTCTCACATCAAAGCAGTGTATTTTCCATTGATGGTAGAGCTAAGGGCACTGAATACTTAGTTGATAGTAAAAATTCTGGAGCCTTATTGGCTAGTTTTTAGGTTAGGCCTACTTTGGTAGATGAGATATACAAGGCTCAAGCTTAAGATCCTCAATTAAGAAAGATTGTAGATGCTATACAGAATGGATTGCAGTCAGATTTTTCAATTAAAAAGGATGGTACCTTGATGATTGGGAGCCATGTATGTGTACCGAGAATAGGTGATCTTAGAAAGTAGATAATGGAAGAAGCCTATTGTTCAGCCTATACTTCATATCTAGAAAGTACTAAAATGTACCGAATTATCAGACAAAATTATTGGTAGAATTGTATGAAAAGGGAGATAACTGAGTATATATCTAGGTGTTTGGTATGCCAGCAGATTAAGGCCGAACATCAGAGCTCAGTTGGAAAGTTGGAGCCATTTTTTATACCTGAATGGAAGTGGGAACATATTATAATGGATTTTGCAGTGAATCTTCCAAGAACCAAGAAAGGTAATATTGCAGTATGGGTGATTGTAGATAGACTAACTAAATTAGTTTATTTCCTTCCTATCAAGATAACTTTCACTTTGGATAGATTAGCAAAATTATATATTGATGAGATTATTAGTCGATACGGAGTACCTATCTTTATTGTATTAGACAGAGATCCTTGATTTACTTCACAGTTTTGGTCAGAGTTATAGAAAGCTTTGGGTACTAAATTAAAATTCAATACAACTTTCCATCTATAGACTGATGGACAGACATAGAGGACTATACAGACTCTAGAGGATATGCTTCGAGCATGTGTTATGGGATTTTTAGATAGCTGGGATGAATTTCTACCATTAATAGAGTTTGCATGTAATAATAGTTATCATTCTAGTATAGGTGTAGCACCGTATGAAACTCTATATGGTAGAAAATATAGAACTCAGTGTATTAGGATGAGGAAGGGATAAAAAGCAGCTGCGACCAGAAATAGTATAGATCACCACATATCAGATTAGATTAATCAGAGAAAAATTAAAAACAACATAAGATAGACAAAGAAAATATGCATATCTGAAGCATAGAGAGGTGAATTTTTATGTAGGTGACAAAGTATTTCTTAAAGTTTCTCCTTGAAAGGGTATATTATGGTTTGGGAAGAAAGAAAAGTTAAATCTAAGGTATATAGGACCTTATGAGATAATAGAGTGTATTGGACCAATTGCATATCATTTTGCCTTACCACCAAAGCTTGCCCAGATTCATAATATATTTCATATCTCTATGCTGCAGAAGTTTATTTCAGATCCATCACATGTCTTATGGTTTAATCCATTTAAATTACAGGAAAACTTATCTTGTCCAGAAAAATTAGTGCAAGTTTTGGGTGGAGAAGAAAGACAATTGTGTATTCCAATTATACCTCTGATCAAAGTTCTTTGGCAGAATCACAATACTAAAGAAGCCACATGAAAAAAAAAGGATGAAACGAAGAATAAATATCCATATCTATTTCAGACTAAAGGTAACTGAATTTCGGGATGAAATTCTTTTAAAGTGGGGAGGAAATATAACATTCTAGATCAACTCTATGGTAGTTTAAGAGAAATTATACTTGCATTTCTGCATTTACGCATAGCACAACATTTCACTTATAGAGTACATAAACATTTAAATATTAATTAAGTAATAGTAAGGAATTATGGCTTTAATTATTAAGTTAGGAGAGGAATATGATTGAGGAATGAGATCAATAATAGTGGAATTAAAGTTAAAGTTAAATCTTGATGGTTATTGAACATATAGTAGGTGGCATCTCGAAGGATATTTAAGGTAATATACTTATGTTGGGTGGTAATTTTAGAGGAAAAACAAATCTAGTGAAATGTTTCCATGAGTGAGATCAATTTTTGAACCCAAGGGAAGGGGTCGACTCCATCTTAGGAGGGGTTAACTCCATCATAGAAAAATAGAGAGAAAAGATTCAGGAAGCACTGTATTGGCACGTGGTGAGGTCGACCTAGGGGACAATTTGTTTTAAGAATAGCTGACCTTATTACCGACCTATGATATAGTGGTCAACTCGAGTTTCAGTGGGGTTGACCCTTATCACAGGAAAACCTACGAGCAGGTTTCAGCCGAGAGGTTTCAAGAGAAAATTTAAAAATAATTTTAAAGGGCTAGCTTGGCAACTTTTTAATATACAAAAAAAAGCTGGGGAAGCAACCTTTTTGCTAGCTTTTCAGGGGATAGACACCTAGCAAATTATCTACTTAATTTATTATTTTCCAAACCTTAAATACTGGTTCCTTTTGTTATTGTTCTAATTATCCAGCAAAAGCAAGAAAATTAGAGAAAGAAAGAGAATGGGAAAAGATGATTTTCTTAGTAAGAAATCAAGGAGAATTTAGCTTGGCAAAGGTGACTTAGTGATGAACTAATTTGAGGAAGGAAAAGTTATTGGTAATAAAGAAGAAAGAAGACTGGTTTGAGGATAGCAGAACATAAATCACTTGAGGTAAGGAATTTAACGTGTAAATTGAATTCAAAATAAACCATAAATCTATTCTTTTCAATTTAGAAGATTTGGTGAATCAAGTTATGAATTTGAGTTTAAATTGGAAGAAGAATAGTTGCTACCTATTTCATTCTTTTGAAACTTTTTGATATATTTCAGCAAACAAGTTGGGTTGTGTGGGCTAAATTTAAAATAGATTATAAAGAAGAAAACTAGTGGAAATAATGAAATTTGTTGAGTATATGTTGAGGATTAGTTGAACCTAAGCTAGGGCAAGTAAAGTAAAACCAAAGCAAGAGTTAAAATGATTTAAGAACAAGCATACAAAGCAAAGCATGCACAATCATTTTCATTCATCATGTAATTTTGTATTAAAAAAAGTGTGTTTGCCAACTTTATAGGAGAAGAAGAGAGCTCAAGAAGTGTTTTGGGTGAATTAATCTCTAAAATGATCCAGTAACTAATTTAAGGTGAGTGGATTTCCTATTTAACCTTGGTATCTTTCAGTGTATTTGCTACAAAAATATCTATCTTGAAACAAAAGCTAGGGTTCTATAATTTATAGCTTATATATGTATGTGTGTGTGTGTGTGAAAGCATGGAAACAAGAATCTATATATTTGGTTTAGACAAGAATTCGGTTTGTCTTAAAATTTATTTTGAAGCAGCCTATGAATATTGAAAAGTTAATGAGCTTTCTTTTGAAATTGAGCTATAGCATTAGTATGTCATACAGCATAAATCTGCCAATACCACAGCAGTATCAGTGATCAAAATGCCCAATAGGGCTAAGCAATTACTAAAATGCCTAGTAGGGCTTTATCACCAGTATTCATACTACACGTTGATTACCCATGGTAGTGGTGCGCTGGGGTAATCGGCAGTAGCCAGTAGCATTTTTTAGTAGAGAGAGAGTATTTTATTATAGTTTAGTAAACTTATTTTAGCTCAGCAAAGTTTTCTTTTAGCAATTAAAGTGATTTATTTGTAATTTTATTCTTATTTAACTTATGATAGTTTGAAAGGATATTAAATATATAAGCTATATGCCATGATGATATGTATTGTAGTTAAACTTTTCCTATTTCTCCATTGTTAGATAGATTATCCATTCACTTGGACTTAGGTCTCATTCCCTCATTTTTTTCTACTGCAGATTGTGAGTACTTTAGCCAATCCTAGAAGTAAAGCACCGGCAATCCTCATCAGCATTCATGCTAATCAAATTGGTCATGTTAGATGATGGAAAGTGTATGTTTCAGGATATTTCATATGTATGAATTGTAAGGAACCTAAATGTAAAAGGGTATGTTTCAATATATGGTGTATATTGGAGATACGTAAATTAGAACAAAGCTAAGTGTGACATACTTTTGATCTATGTGTGGATGGTGTGGCTTGAAGAATAAAATGTTAAACCTTAAGCTTAATGTTCAGAAATTTTAAGTTAAATTGAAGTGCCTGAATTGACAGATTGAGAAATTGATCATTTTTGGAGTCGGGTGCTACATAGTATGTAGTGGCAATCCAGCAGAATGAAATTATTAAACCTCTAGATGTAATTATCATATGATTCAGTTCTTCTATCATGAGTCCTGACTAGATGAAGGTCATGGAAAACTCGTCAAATCCCAATGTTAGTCTTATACAAGATTGGCTCGACTAATGTTTATTTATGAATTTTTGTGAAAATTTTTTTCTAGTATTCACACTTGCTTTGATCGAAGATTTTTTGAACACAGTCTTGTGAATCACATAGGACTTCTCTTTTTCTATCTAGATCGTTAAATTCTATCTAGGTGCATCCTACTTCTAATAGTGATCCTAAACCTACTGTAGCTACCATACATCGCAAGAACTTAAATGGTTAGGAAAATAAGTATATGTGCAGTCAAACTATAATAGCCTTATTGTGAATAGCCGAGGCATCGCAGGTCAAAGGATCACTCACACCACTATAGCAGTGAGTAAACCACTGACGAGTGAGTAGACATCTAAGTGACTTCTCGTGTTAGTCACACTCAGTGCAAGTTGTTCTCTAATAATTATCTGCACTCTCACTTCAGTATTTCCAGACTATAGACTCGAGACTCATCAGTCCAGAAGAAAAATGATCCATGCACTAATCTAATTGGATCGATCACCATCCTCCATGATGATCCCTCGATCCAGAGCTTTTAGGAATTAACCATTGTTGCCCAGAAGAACAACCCAAGAGGAGGGGTGAATTAGGTTTTTAAAAAATTTTTGATTCACTAAATGTATGTACAGAACTTAAATATTGATATGTCGAAAATACAATAATTTAAATATGCAGAAAAAAATAGTAACTAAAAAAAAATCACACACACAAAAACTTAAGATTTTTATAGTAGTTTGGTGTCAAACCCAACACCTACGTTCACTCTTTAAGCACTCCATTTGAGAATTCTACTATAATCTCCAAGATTATAGCAAGATTATTTTCACCAGACTCATAATCTAAATTTAGTTGATTTTACAGGCTAACCAATTAAAACCTAACCGCAAGCTACTCCTAGGCTTGTACAAATCCAATTCAAGGCTTGGATGAGCCTATCCCCCAAGAATCAATCCTTTGAAACTTGAAATACAGAATTTTGAAGTATAGAAATTTAAAGTGAAACAAACTCCTTGAAGAGCAGATTTAAAGCTTTAATGCACAAGCTGAGTTGTTGAAGAGCTTTAGCAATAAATATTCCCTTTCCTCACTTGAGAATGCCTTGATTGCATAGCTGGTTGAGTTGTTGAACAATAATGAAGGCTTTTTAAGGCTCACTGTTTGGACTGTACATAGATTTTCAAAAGGTTGCTAAAGTTTTTCACTTCCTTGCTTTTATATCTTGAGTTTTTCAGCCTTAATATGATCTTAGAAGTCTTCTAATCCAAGTTAAGAGATCCAAAAATGGATTTGTAGCTATTGGAATATTAGAAAAAGCCATTAGAGGGTGAAAAATGAAATCTAGATAGTTCTGAAAACTAGCCATTGGGGCTGTCAAAAACTCGAGAGTCGACTCCCCAAAGTCTTGAGTCGACTCCAGCTGCAGGATGAAAAATTCTGAAGTTTGGGAGTTGACTCTTCAAAGTCTTGAGTCAACTCTAGCTGTAGGATGAAAAATTCTGACTCTCTGTATTCCTATCTTGTGCCAGTTCTGCATGTCAGAGTTGACTCCTGGACTTCGTGAGTCGACTCCAGTTGTAGGGTAAAAAATTTTATATTCTATTCTTGGACTAGTACCTTTTCTGTGACATGAGTCAACTCCTACTCTTTTTGAGTCGACTCCTCCATGAGTCGACTCATGGTCAACTTTTGATTGACTCCTGCGATAGGGTCCATACTAAAGCCTTCTATTTTAAGCCTGGTGCTTGCCTGAGCCCATGAGTCAGCTCCTACCAACCAGAAAGTCGAGTGCCAAATCCATCTTTAAACTTCCTTTGAGCTTGTTCATGACCCAATATTCCTTGAAAGTGTTTGGCTTGACCTCTTTTTGCTCCTCTTTCTTGGTTCTTTCAATCAAAATATGGAGCATCATTAAAATGGGTTTCTATCTTCCTGAACTTTGTTTTAAACACCTCAACCCAAATGTCAGTATCCAAAATAGACTCAAATATTTTGTTATTCATCAAAATCATACCTAGGGTCAATAATCTCTCCCTTTTTGATGATGACAAAACATTTGAGTTCATGCATAACAATTACAAATTCAAAAAGACATTCAATAGTAAAGAAAATAACATTTCAAATGCAAATTTAGGTTATACATAATTTCATTCATTTTGTAGTAATTTATTATTTTAATTGCAATGATCCTCCCACTTTCTATTTGTTAAATGTAAAATGTGCCAACAATTTAAAAGTTTTAGAGTTTTATGGTATGTGCCATTAATGTGCCACTAGTATGCCATTGATGTGCCAAATTTTCAGAATGTTGAGATATGTGTCTCATTTTCAGCATTAATGTGCCATGTTGTATTTGTTTCATTTTTCTTGAATGCTTTTATTTGTATCCTCCTCCTTTCTTTATGCTTATATTTTTCTCGTTCATTTTTATGTGCTCCCCTTTTCTTTATGCTTATTTCTTTCTTTTTCATGTTTGTGTATTTGTTCCTCCTTTCTTTATGCTCATTTTTTTCTCCCCCTTTTTATCATCATCAAGGAATGAATAGCAAGAAAATGTATCATCAACAAAAAGGATATAAAAGAAAACATCCATACATATATAAAAAAATACATAGTTCATAGGGATATGTACTACATACAAAAAGATATCCAAGCAGTACAAGTACTTATAAACAAGATCCTAAGATAAAGTATCATCAACAATAAGATGATATGGATAACATATCATTGTCTAAGTCCTAATATGATGACTAACTCCTAATACACCATATAGATATAAAGTAAGACCTATACAAGATGACCTTGGTCCTAATAGATCAGTTAGGTGGGATATCCAGTATGTGTGGTGGAGGAGCTGGCTCTAGTCACTCTCTTGCTCCTGATGCAAGTGGATGGTCCTCCAGCTCGGAAATATGTCCTAAGGGGTCTAAGAGGAAGGCTGTATAGTAGGTGGCAGATTGAGTGCACTAGGAGGAGGCTCAGAAACTGGAGGCTGAAATAAAGAAAATATTTGGATCTGCCTCAACTATGTCAATGGTTGCTGTAGATACTATTGTCTCAGTCGTTGCCTCTGCTGCTGCGGCGATCACTACTGCCACCGATCCTGGTGGAGCATAAGTCCTCAGAAAATCTTCCAACTATCCCATGAAAGCTAGAAGTGATGTGATCATATCTTGGGACATGCTGGATCTCTTTCTACTCCATGAGCTGAGTCAGATGCCCAACCTCAAATGCTAGCCTAGCTATCTCGGTTTGGATCTCCTCAATATGAGATCTTTCTCTATCTAGATAGTATGGATGATCCGGGTAGCTTGATCATCGATAGTCTGATCTGGTGTAGGATGAGTAGTGGCAGACAGACCTGGGGGGGTGGTGAATAGGTCTGCAGCTGGCTTGATCGAAGGTTGTACCAGAGGAATATCTATAGTTTGACTAGGTTTGGCTCCATCTCGGGTCTATGGCTGCTTCTATCCGAAAGCTCTCTTGACCCATCTATCATTCAGCTTTCAATAGCCCATCCTAGTGAGTGTTTTCTCCCCATATGTATTAGTATGTCTCAGATGTTAAGATAGCTCTCCCTCAAAATCAATCCCAACCTTCCTAAAGATCGAGATCAGGGCCATACCATAAGAAAGACATGCTCTAGCCCTACCTACTCCATCCCTCATCTGTCTAAAAATTAACAATGAAAGATTGAGTTGCTCATCTCGAACTATGTAGTCCATAATCCCAATTACCCTATCAGGACTAGATCAAATCGATCGATCTTGGGAAAGATAATTTGAGCAACAATGTGATTGAGAACTCTCATTTCTATGGATAGACTATTAGCTTCTAGCTTTATGATTTTCTTAACACTTTCCAACCCAGTGATCAATCTAAGTGCAAAATTTTTATCAACAAGCTGCTGTGGTGCTGCTCCCTCAGTGGGTAGACCCCAAATTTGTCCAAGTCTTTCAGGTATGAGGTGAAAGGTGACTTTCTTTACTATACTTTTCATATCATCCTCATCTCTAGTCATGCATCTATAAAACTCTCTGACTAACCATGGGTAGGTTGGTTGGTTGATGGAGAAAATATGCTCCCACTGTTGGTTTCGGATCCAACTACTTATCCTCAATCCCTCCCAATCAAAGAAATGAAAATCTACATTTCTTTTGGTTGTCACTTGTCGGTCTAGTAGAGAGGAAGGAGAAACAGACAATTAGGGGATGGTGTTACCTTTGTTATAGTCAAAATCACCATTGCTTGAAGATTCACGCTCCTCCACTGGATGTAATCTTCTTCGGACAACTTGGATCTTTCTCCCATGCCTCATTCCACACAGGTGGAGGATGAATCCAAAAAAAATTGAGAAGAAAATAGGTGGAGGTGTCAATGGAGGATCCCTCACGATCTTAGAATAGTTCTAAAGTTGAACAGTGAAGGGGTGAGGTGAGATGAGGAGGAGAGGATTCGGGTTTAAAGACTAGGATTCGACCATGAATCGACTCCAGGTTTTCATGAGTCGACTCCCGTTCATGAGTCGACTCCAGCGGGAGTCGACCATGAGTCAATTATGAGTCGACTCTAGGTTAAGTAGTGCAAAATTTTAATTTTTCATAAAAGAAGAATTGATGCATCTGATTGAGAGATAGTTGAGAATTGAGTCTAATAAATAAATAGTCTTATGAAATATGAGATCTTTATGAGAGTTTAGAGAGAGGACATGATTTTAAATCAATCAGTAAATTCACTTGATAGAATCCTTTGAGAACTATAGAAAGATTTCTAATTCATATGAGAGCTATTAGATCAAGAAAATCTAGTTTTGGTCTTAATCTGAGTGATAGTACATTCCTAGTTCTCTCCTAATTATGCTAAATCTTTCTTTATTAAGAGGTTTAGTAAAGATATCTGCTAGTTGCTTATCTGTACTAACAAACTCAAGCATCACATCATGATTTTGTACAAGATCTCTTATGAAATGGTGTCTTATTTCAATATATTTGGATTTGGAGTGTTGAACTAGATTTTTAGTTTGATTAATTACACTAGTATTATCATATCTTATTAAAATTTTATTAAGTTTTATGATAAAGTCTTCAAGTTATTATTTTATCCATAAAATTTGAACACAATAACTCCTAGCAGCAATATATTCAGCTTCAGCTGTAGATAATGCTATTGAGTATTATTTCTTGCTAAATCATGAAATTAGATTAACTCCTAAAAATTGATAAGTGCCACTAGTACTTTTTCTATCTAATTTATATCTAGTAAAATTAGAATTGGTGTATCCAATTAATTCTAAAGGTGATAATTTATCATACCAAAGTCTAGCATTAAGTGTTCTAGATAAATATTTGAATATTCTTTTAATAGCTAAAGCATGAGATTCTCTAGGATCAGATTGATATCTAGCACACATACAAGTACTAAATATAATATCAGATCTACTTGCAGTAAGATAGAGTAATGATCCTATCATACCTCTATATAATTTAGTATCAATTTTCTTAATCTTTTCATCCTAATCAAGTTTGCATGAGGGGCTCATAGGTGTGCCAATTGGTTTTGAGTTCTCCATTCCAAACTTTTTCAAGATTTCTCTTATGTACTTTGTTTGGTTAATGAAGATTTCCTCTTCACTTTGCTTGATCTGAAGTCCGAGAAAGAAGTTCAGTTCGTCCATCATATTTATCTCGAACTTACCATGCATAAGCTTGGCAAACTCTTGGCAAAGACTTTCATTAGTAGCACCAAAAATAATATCATCTACATAAATTTGTACTACTAATAAGTCTTTATTTTTTCTTTAGAAATAGAGTTTTATCAATATTTTCTCTAGAGAATTCATTATCAATTAGAAATTTACTTAATCTTCATACTGTGCTCTAGGAGCTTGTTTTAAACCATAGAGTACCTTATGCAATTTGTAAACATGATTAGGATATTCATGACTTTCAAATCCAGATGGTTGTTCTACATATACTTTCTCAGTTATGTATCTATTTAAGAATACACTTTTAATATCCATTTGATATAATTTGAAGTTTATGAAGCATGCAAATGCAAGTAGTAGCTTAGTTGCCTCTAATCTAGCAATAGGAGCAAAATTTTCATCAAAATCAATACCTTCCTTTTGATTATATCCTTTAGCTACTAGTCTAGCTTTATTTCTAGTGATTATCCCATTTTCATCTAATTTATTTCTAAATATTCATTTAATTTCAATCATTGGATAATCATTTAGTCTATTAACTAGGGTCCAAACTTTATTTCTTTCAAACTGATTTAGTTCTTCATGCATTGCATTTATCCAAGTTGGGTCATTTTCAGCTTCTTCTATAGTTTTAGGTTTAATTTAAGATACAAATACTAGATAGTTATTAATATTTCTTAAAGATGCATGAGGTTCTTACTCCTTGTGATGGATCACCAATAATTTGATCTTTGGGGTGGCCAAGGGCATACCTCCATTCTTTTGGTAAACTTTGAGTTTAAGTGTCATCAGGATTTTCATCTTTAGGTTCAACTTTCTTCTCTTCTTCGTTATCTTAAGTAGCTGATTCCTTGAGTGTAATTTCTTCACTTATTTCTCAGTTATTCCTACATTATCATCAGCTATATCCTCTTTTCTAGAAGATAAGTAATTAGTTTCATCAAATATCACATGTATAGATTCTTCAACAACTAGTGTACATTTGTTAAAGATCCTATATGCTTTACTAGAGATGGAATATCCTAAGAAAATGCCTTCATTAGATTTTGTATCAAATTTACCTAAGTTATCTTTGCCATTATTTAGAACAAAACATTTGCAACCAAAAATATGAAACTAACTAATATTTGATTTTCTATTTTTCCATAGTTCATAAGAGATTTTTTTTTAATATCAGCCTTATTAATGCTCTATTTAGAATATAACATGCTGTATTGATAGCTTCAGCCTAAAAATATCTTGGAAGATGGCTTTCACACAACATGGTTCGGGTCATTTTCTCTAGGATTCTATTTTTTCTTTCAACAATTCCATTTTGTTAAGGTGTTCTAGGAGTAGAAAAATTATGTTCAATCCCCATTTTATTACAAAAAGTTTCAAAATGTTGATTTTCAAACTTTGTTCCATGATCACTTCTAATGCAAATGATAGAGAGGTTCTTTTCATTTGAAACTTTCTTAAAGAACTTAGTAAATGCAAAAAATGCTTCATCCTTTTGCGCCAAAAATAAAACTTAGATGAATCTCGAAAAATCATCTATAATTACAAGTCCATATTTCTTACCACTTAGACTTGTGGTCCTAGTTGATCCAAATAAATCCATGTGAAGTAGTTCAAGGGGTCTAGAAGTTAAAACAATATTTTTTTTATTTGAAAGAGCTTCTAGTTTATTTTTCTAATTGACATGCATCACATATTTTATTTTTCTCAAAATTAAGTTTCGACAAATCTTTTATAAGATCCCTTTTAATTAGCTTAGAAATCAAATCCATGCTAGCATGTCCTAGTCTACGATGCCATAGCCAACTATCTTTATTGATTTAGTATTCATTGCAACTAAACATTGGCTTCTTTTAGTGGAAGAGTCATCTAAATCTACTAAGTATATATTTCTATATCTATGTCCAATAAGAGCTATACTATTATCAATAGGACTAGTGATAATGCACATGAGTGATTCAAAAACAACTTTAAATTCTTTATCATAAAGTTGACTTATACTTAATAAGTTATACTTTAATCCATCTACTAAAAGTACATTATCTATAAAGAATAGAAGGAGTGATACATATTTTACCACTACCAATGATGTGTCCTTTGCCATTATCACCAAAAGTTACAATTTCTCCTTTCTTAGCTTCAAGAGTGATAAAATGCTTCTTCTCATCCATCATGTATCTTGAGCAGCCACTTATCTATATACCATTTTTCTTTCTTCCTATTGGCTGCAAGACAGTTGCAATCAAAGATCAAGTGGGGATTTTAGGTACCCAAGTCATCTTGGGTCCTTTAAGGTTAATAACCATAATTTCTTTGGAAACCCATACCTTCTTTATGTTTGGACTATTTTTCATTTTTCTAAAATTGCAAACATAAGACTTGTGTCCAGATTTTCCACAGCAAAAATAGATTAATTTTTGTGAAGTTGAAGATGTATCATTTACAAAGAAATTCTTTAGAAATTTTTATTTTTTTTAAGTTTTAAAATTAATTCCTGCTTTGTCAAAGATAGCTTTTTGATTATTAAGTAATAATTATAATTTTTTAGAACTTAATATAAACTTTTTTATAATAGATTTATATTTTTCAAGTTCTTTCTATAGATTCTAGTTTTCTGTAGAGATAAGGTCTTTTTTTTTCAATATTTTCTTTTTTCTTTGATTAAATTTTGATTGATTGATTTCAGATTTTTGTTTTTCAAGATTAACTTTTTAAGATCATCATACAATTCATGAAATGCTTCTTGCAACTCATCAAATAAAAATTCAGGTTGAGTGTCAAGTGTTACCTCATCCTCTAGAGCCATGAGACATAAATTTACTATTTCTTGTCCTTCTTCATCTGAACTTGATTCTTCACTATCACTCCATGCTGCCATCATTGCTCTCTTCTTTACTTTCTTAGAGGATTTCTTCAATAGGAGGCAGTCTACCTTGAAATGACCTGATTTCTTGCATTCAAAGCATGTAAGCTGCTCCTTGTCTTTATCTTTTTCTCAATCTTTGCTAGCTTCATCTTTGGAGAAGGGTCTTCTTCTGAGGTTTGGTCTTTTCTTCCTTATAAATCTTTTAAATTTTTTGATTAGGAGAGCCATTTCTTCATCATCATCTCCTTCGTCAAACTCTTCACTTTCTTCCTCTTCTTCCTTTGCTACAGACTTGAGGGCCATGGTCTTCTTCATCTTAACTTCATCTTCTAAGTTTTGTTTTATTATTAACTCATGTGTCATGAGAGAACCAAGAAGCTCTTCAAGGGACAATGTGTTGAGATCCTTAGCTTCTTGTATAGCCGTCACCTTCACCTCCCAACTTTAAGGAAGAGATCTAAGAATTTTTCTCACAAGTTCACTGTTAGTATATGATTTTTCTAAACTTTTAAGTTAATTTATTATATCAGTAAATCATGTAAACATTTTAGTAATACTTTCGATTGATTCTATTTTAAAAAGTTCATACTTATGCACTAACATATTAATTTTGGATTTCTTTACTTGATTGGTACCCTCATGGGTAATCTGAAGTCTATCCCATATTTTTTTGGCTAAAATATAAGTAGAAATCTGATTAAATTCATTGGCATCAAGTGAGCAGTAAAGCACATTCATTTCTTTAGCATTCAATTGAGCCAATTTCTTATCATTTTCATCCGAATCTCTTTTGAATTTGGGAATTATGTCACCATCAATGCTAATTATAGGTGTGTGTGGTCCATTGATTATGACAATTCATAGGTTATAATCAAATGCTTGAATAAATATGTGCATGTATGCCTTCCAATATGTGTAGTTAGAACCAATAAACTAGGGTGGCCTATTTGTGGACTGCCTTCCATTAGGAAGGCATTCAATTAAATTATCATTTTGATTGATTACTCTAAATCAAATGAACAATAAATAATATGAGAGTACCTACTTTGATACCACTTGTTGCCCAGAAGAACAACCCAAGAGGAGGGTGAATTGAGTTTTTTAAAAATTTTTGATTTATTAAATGTATGTGCAGAACTTAAATATTGATATGCTGAAAATACAGTAATTTAAATATGCAAAAAATAATAGTAACTAAAGAAAAGAATTACATATATAAAAATTCAAGATTTTTATAGTGGTTTGGTGTCAAACCCAACACCTACGTCCACTTTTCAAGCACTCCACTTGAGAATTATACTATAATCTTCAAGATTACAGTAAGATTATTTTCACCAGTCTCACAATCTAAATTTAGTTAGTTTTGCAGGCTAACTAATCAAAATCTAATCTCAAGCCACTCGTAGGCTTGTACAAATCTAATTCAAGGCTTGGATGAGCCTATCCCCCAAGTTTTAATCCTTTTGAAACTTAAAATATAAAAATTTTGAAGTATAGAAATTTAAAGTGAAACAAACTCCTTGAAGAGCAGATTTGAAGCTTTAATGCATAAGCTGAGTTATTGGAGGGCTTTAACAATGAATGCTTCCTTCTTTCACTTGAGAATGCCTTGATTGCATAGCTGGTTGAGTGGTTGAACAGCAATGAAGGCTCTTTAAGGCTCACTGTTTGGACTGCACATAGATTTTTAAAAGGTTGCTAAAGTTTTTCACTTTCTTGCTTTTATATCTTGAGTTTGCCAGCTTTAATCTAATCTTAGAAGCCTTCTAATCCAAGTTAAAAGATCCAAAAATGGGTTTGTAGCCATTGGAACATCAGAAAAAGCCATTTAGAGGATGAAAAATGAAATCTGGATAGTTCTGGGAACTAGCCATTAGGGTTGTCAGAAACTCGAGAGTTGACTCCCCAAAGTCTTGAGTTGACTCTAGCTGTAGGATGAAAAAATTTGAAGTTCAAGAGTCGACTGCCCAAAGCCTTGAGTCAACTCTAGCTGTAGGATAAAAAATTCTGACTCTCTATATTCCCCATCCCGTGCTAGTTCTGTGTGCTGGAGTCAACTCCTGGACTTCATGAGTCAACTCCTGGACTTCATGAGTCGACTCCAATTATAGGATGAAAAATTCTGCATTCTATTCTTAGACTGGTGCCTTTTCTAAGACATGAGTCGACTCCTACTTTTCTTGAGTCGACTCCTTCATGAGTCGACTCACGATCGACTCCTGATTGACTCCTACGATAGGATCCATGCTAAAGCCTTCTGTTTTAAGCTTGGTGCTTGCCTGAGCCTGTGAGTCAGCTCCTACCAACTAGGAGTTGACTCCTGAACTGTGCCAAATGCTGAAACCATGCTAAATCCATCTTTAAACTTCCTTTGAGCTTGTTCATGATCCAATATTTCTTGAAAGTGCTTGGCTTGACCTCTTTTTGCTCCTCTTTCTTGGTTCTTTCAATCAAAACATGGAGCATCATTGAAATGGGTTCCTATCTTCTTGAACATTATTTTAAACACTTCAATCAAAATGTCAGTATCCAAAATAGACTCAAATATTTTGTTATTCATCAAAATCGTACCTAGGGTCAACATCCATCAATGACACATGTCTCAAATTCTCAATACTTTGAGAATGTGTCATCATCTGTTAATCCCTTGGATGAATCATGAACATATATAAAACATGATCGGAGTAAAAATTATCCATTTTTTTAGTGAATAAAATTTATAAGTACAATATTATACCCTGGAATTATAATATATGTCAACCAATAATTGGCTTATAGGGTATACATCTAACAATCTCCCACTTACACTAAAATCAATGGGCCATAAATCTAAGTTTCATTTTCTCAAGATGAACTTTGGTCTTCTACTGGCTAAGAGGCTTCGTAAGTGGGTTTGCCATATTCTCTATGGAGTCTACTGTCTATACCTCAATGAAGTTTTTTTCAAGATATTCGCATATGATGTAGAACCACTGCTCATATGTTTGGACTTCTGGTGAGATCTTGGCTCCTTAGCGAGGCTATGGCAACATTATTATCGTAATGTAGTATAATGGCATCTGATGGCATGACACCTAGCTCCACAACAAATTTCTTGAACTAGAATGCTTCCTTAGCAGCTTAAGAGGCAGCAATTTATTCAGCTTCCATGGTTGAATTAGTGACGATCAGTTGTTTGAAACTCTTCCAACTAACCAAATCTCCATTACATAAGAATACATACCCCAATGTAGATCTTCTATCATTGACATTAGACATGAAGTCTGAATTAGTGTATCCCTCTACTTTTAGCTCAGATCCTCCTCCAAAAACTAAGAACAAATCCTTAGTCCTTCTCAAGTATTTAAGGATATTCTTCACAGCTATCTAGTGTTCTTCGCTTGGATTCAACTGATATCTGCTTGTGCACTCATGGCAAGGGCTATATCAAGTCAAGTACATAGTATGGCATATATAAGGCTCTTTATAGTTGAAGCATAAGGAATTTTACTTATGTATTAGCTCTCCTCAGATGTGTCAGGGCACATCTTCTTGGAGAGACAAATCTTATGCCTAATGGATAAAAATCCACTCTTGGAGTTTTTCATGCTAAACCTTTTCAATACCATCTCTATGTATATTTTTTATGAAAGGTCTAGTATCCATTTAGATCTATCCCTATAGACCTTTATTTCAAGAATGTAGTATGCTTCTCCTAGATCTTTCATGAAGAATTCTTTTGAGAATTACATCTTGACCGAGGTCAACATGGAAATGTCATTCTCTCATCGATCTTTTTGAGTACACTGGGCTCCTCCTCGTTCGTTGATGAAATCAAATGATTTGATCATATCATTAAAGCAAATATTCCAACTTGAAGATACTTTCTTAAGTCCATATATGGATCCTTTGCAGCTTGCAGACTTTATGACCACTATCACTGGAAGATGAAATCCATAGGCTACTCCCACATAGATATCTTCTTTAATATATCTATTTAGAAAAGTAGTTTTCATATTCATTTGTCCAGATTTTATAATTAAAATATGTTGTAATAGTGAGTAGTATCTAGATGGATTTTAGCATAACTATTGAGAAAAAGATTTTCTGATAGTCAATGCCTTCTCGTTGACTATAACCTTTCACTACTAGCCTTCCCTTATAGGTCTCTACCTTGCCATCCAAACCTATTTTTCTTTTGTAGATCCATTTACACTCAATAGGTACTATACCTTTGGGTGGATCTACTAAAGTTCAGACTTGCATGAAATCAATTTTTGACTTCATTGCTTCCTTCCATTTCTCAGAGTCAATGTCTAATATCACTTTGTTATAAGTTTTAGGATCATCTCTATAGTCCCTATCTTCCATTAGGAATACTTTCTCTACATCCTCTATAAATATACCTAAGTACCTTTCAAGAGGATAGAAGATTCTACTGGATCTATGAGGTGGAGGAGGTACCATATCTACTAGCTCACCATAAATAGATTCTTTAGGCTCTAGGATTCGTTGCTCTTCAGAGACTCTCTATTTTCCTTCTACTTCATCTTGGATAAATTATTTTTTTAAAAAGATAGCATGATGGCTCATAATTACATTTTGACTCTCTGGAAAATAAAAATAGTATCCTATGGATTTCTTAGGATATCCTATGAAATAAGCCCTAATAGACCTAGCCTCTAACTTGTCTGCATGGGCTGGACATCCCCAAATCTTGAGACAACCAAGACTCAATTTCTTACTATACCATATCTCATATAGTATGGTAGAAAATGATTTAGAGAGAATCCTATTTAATAGATAGATCATAGAAAGTAACGTACATCTCCAAAGAAATAATGAAAGATTGGTGAAGCTCATCATGGATCAGATCATATCCAATAGGATTTTATTCCTTCTCTTGGATACTCCGTTGAGCCAAGGTATTCCAGGAGGGATCCATTGTGAGACTATGTCATTATCCTTGAGATAGTTTTAAAATTTTTTATTAAGATATTCACCTCCTCAATCTGATCAAAAAATCTTTATGGATTTTTTGGTTTGCTTCATCACTTCATATCCAAACTCCTTGAACTTTTCAAAGATCTCAAATTTGTGTCTCATTAAGTACACATACCCATGCTGTGAATAGTCATAGATAAAGATGAGTAGAGATAACCACTCCTAGCCTGCATATCAAATGGGTCACATACATCAATGTGTATCAAGGGCTAGTATCTCATTAATGATCATTTTCCCATATCCTACAAAGGATAGCTTGGCCATCTTTTCTTGAAGATAAGACTCATAAGCTAGATATGACTCAGAAGTTAATGGCCCGAGAAGGCCATTTTTCTCTAATTTGTTAATTCTATCCTCAGCTATATGGCCTAGCCTAAGATGCCACAGATATTTTTGGTTTAGCTCATCTCTTGGTCTCTTAGACCTTATGGCACTCACTACTTATTTATTAACGTTTACAGATACATCAACATGCAATTGGTAGAGACTATCAATCATAAAGGCACATGCTATAATTTTTTTTTCAAAATAAATTGAACACTAATGTTTATTGAAATTGAATATGTAATCATCCTATGCTAACATAGATACAGAAATCAAATTTTTGCTAGCTATAAATACATAAAGGCAGTTTCTAAAAACTAAACTAAATCCTGAAGATAATTGTACAAGATAGATACCCACGGCCATAGTAGCAACTCTTGTCTCATTGTCAACTCGAAGAGTGATTTCATCTTCCCTCAGCTCTTTATTCTTTTTTAGACCTTGCATAGAAGTACATAAATAAGCACTAGAACTAGAATCTAAAATCCAATTAGAAAAAGAGAAAACTATAAGATTAGTCTCTATAATGAGCATGTTAGACATACCTTTAGAAGGTGTGTCCTTCTTGTTCTTTAGGCTCGCCAGTTATGCAGGACAGTTTCTTCTCAAGTGGCCTTCGATGTTGTAATGGAAACACTTTCTTTTATCATCGGCCTTCTTTGGAGCTTCATTCTTTGGCCTACTCTCAATCTTTTGCTTTTTTACAAGCTTCTTCTTCTTCCAAGTAGACTTTTTCTTGAAAGATAAAGCTTGCTTTATAGCAAGAATAGTGCCCCTTGAACTTTTTAAGATCCTTTCAGCTGTCATCAACATGTTAAGTAATCTAGATAGGATACTATCAATCTTATTCATATGATAGTTTATAATAAACTACTCATATGACTCAGAAAGGGATTGCAAGATTAGATCTACATGCAACTCTCTATGCATGGTCATTTCAAGCTTCTGAAACTCCTTGATGTCTTTGATCATTGTCAAATAATGATCATGGACCAAACTTTCCAACATGTATTTTCGCTCTAAAGAATTTTTTGGAGATCTTAAAGTGAGCTGTGCAACTCTCTGCTCACCATGCAACTCTTGTAGGTGAGTCAGCATATCTTTAGCAGTCTTCATATCCTCATGCTAGCATTATAGTTCATTAGACATAGATGCCAAGATGTAGCACCTAACCTGATTATCATCATTTATCCATTTCTTAAGTGCAGCTCGTTGATCAGTGGATGGATGAACTGGCAACACAAGAATTTTTTGATTAAGAATATGGGTCAACTTCTCAGAACTGAGAACTATTCTCAGGTTCTTAAGCCAGTCCTTATAGTTTGTTCCGGTTAACCTATTGGTCTCTAGGATATGAGCTAGTAGGTTGAAAGCCGACATGGTTGAGTAAAGAATTCTAATTAGATATTTATACTTAATTTTAATTTATTTTAGGGACTTTTAAAAATAAACACAACTCCCACTCTTTCTTCAAGTCTCTCACACTCCTCAGGTGGGGAAATGGAAACCCTTACGCGATAGGAGTTTCAAGTGGGTACCATGGCCCCACTGAATCTACGTGCACCTTATCCTAATAGTTATTAGTAATGCGCAAATCAATGAAATGAACAATTCTTTATCCATTGCTTCTCTAAGCAAGTTGCAGTGACACCAGTCTTTAAGTCTTGTGGCCTCATCTAATAGTTATTAGCCATATTTTTAAGTCAAACCCACCATTCACCAGTGGGTGCAAAGCCATCATTAGGATTCCTCACCTAATAGTTATTGGGCCCAATCCTATCTATATCATGGAGCATCTAATGCTAATAGAGTGGTTACGCCTTCTCGAATGCAACTGAACTACTATGACCAGCCGAGAATAAGCAATGCCAGGAAGATGCTCGCATCTCTACAATGGTAGAAAACTGCTAGACTTAATATGTGGGAGGAGATTTATTTAGGTCTTTTTTAACCATTTACATCTCATGCAAATCTTTAATTAATTAGGGCATGGGTAGAGCTCAAATCACAAGGCATCCAAATTTAAAATTGATCATAGTTGGCCAGGTAAGTAAGAGATTGATGGGAGGCTTGCCGCTGCCAGTGGCAATGGTCCTAATTAAGTAACCACTACTCAATTACTTGCTTTAGATACCAACTGAATCCTGACCAATTTCAAATTGGATTAACCTAAGTGATTGAGGCTCGAGACACTGGCCCAAGACCAGATTATGGCTTAAAGATTTAAGACACATGCAACTTAATCAATTTGATCTTACAACTATTGTTTTGATCTTGAGCATACTTGACCTAATCGTAATCAACTCCTTGATTCGATTAAATCAACTGCCCTTCTCGATTGAGCCTATCATGTGTTAATTGAGAACCCTTAGACTGTAATCAAATTATAGATCCAAATTGATCTATCCATGAACCTATTATGCACAGAAATTTCAGATCTTGAAATAAAATTTTAGATCTAAATTCAGATATGAAATGAATTTCAGATCTGAAAAGAAACATTACAAAACTTTTTCAAATCTAAAATGAATTTCAGATTTGAAGAAAACATAACTAATTTTATATCTGAAACAAATTTCAGATCTAAAACAACTTCATAATTATATCATTTATGCTACAGAAATTTGAGATCTTACAAATTTTAATATTCAACATCATTCTAGGACAACCAGGCAGCATAACTGGGCTATGCCAGGGAAACCTTATATCAGAATGATGTCTAAAAATTAGTTAACTTCAGATTTGATTTCTATAAGTCAAATTTTGGATCTGAGTCAATTCATGTTCATATCAGAGCTCTGATACCACTATTATGATTGGATATAGGTAATTTTAAAACTTTTAATTTTATAGTGAACATAAAATATATTAAAATAATTTTAATCTAAATCATGTATAAGATCAAATCTACTAAACCATCTATTAAGGATCTATCATATGAACATGAAACATACATATGAAATATGATTTTGAAAACATAAGGAAAGAGAAGATCCAATCTCTATACCTTATTGTGGGTCAATGTTCACCATAGCTGATGATCATAGATGTCTGGGTTACTCGAGCCATGCATCTATCTGACCTCTAAAGGTATCCACATGAAGCCCTTGAATCTGATCAAATGCCCGTGACTTCTTGGGGGTGCTAGCTCTCTTATAGAAGTCATCTCCTGAAGGTTGAAAATATTTTTTTTTCTTTTCTCAGACTCTCTAGAGAAGAAGGAGAATAAGAGAAAGAAGAGGAAGAAGAAGAAAAAGAAAAACTCCCCTTTTCTTCTTTTCTTCTTTGAACCCATGCTAAAGGAGATGAGCACCTCCCAATAACCTATGTCCTAGGAGAGATATGCATGTCTCTCTGGAAACCCACACCCAAAGAAACTTCTCCAGATCTTTCATGCTAGAAAACTAATTGCATCCCATGCCCTCTCTCCCTTTTTATTTGGCATCGCAAGAAGAGATAAAATCCTTATCTAATAAGGATTCAAAATCCAAATTCAAAACCATTTTGAATTATGACCTTATCCTAATTAAGAAGGTGTGGACAAGGGATGCATGGAGTAGGGTTTTGGCATGAATTAACTCATGCAAATACAAGAGAGCACATCAAGACCTTATGGCATGAAAAGAGTATTGAAAAATATGCCCTAAAGCCAATCATCTAAGTTGTAGATGATTAGAATTAGTATATGAATTATCTAATAATAATAGTTATTCGATTGGTTCATCATAGAAGTTCTATCTTCTTTAAATGAACTCTTAAATTATGATGAAGTCCTTAGAACTAGAATCAATCAATAAAGAAGAATTTATCAGATGATTTTTAAACTTGTTCATGATCAAATGATAAGTTATTAATAAGGATAATAACTTATCGAGTGTAGGTCGTTGTATGCCATATGCATTGGTTGTCCTCATAATCAAGTGGTATGGAGACACTAGTATGGCATCCAGGTGAGATCTAGGAGTATATCTATACTGAACATGATCAATGTAGCACTCTACTATCAAGAGTAGCTAGCTAAGGTAATGGATATAAGTGTTCCTTCGATCTGAGATCACTACGGTGACTTACAAGCAACTCACTATACTTTGGTGCTGGATTGCCTATATTTCTAATATAGGTTCGAAAGATTTCTGGATATAGTCAAGTACTTATGAAGTTGGTGTATGAGTTAAGATGGGATTGACCACTCCTAATTAGCTTTAGAAAGAGAATGTCTCGTTGTATTTCAATTTAGCAAAATCTAGGCCTGAGTAATCCTTGTGAGAAGTCATGGGATTTGCAAAATTTTAAGACATAATAAAGATGACTTGTATGAGTGTTGATAGTGTACTCGAAGTTGTCTTGAGCATTATTGATCAAAGAAATGAATTATATGATAACTATGGGTTAGGGTTCTAAGAATGTTGCTTAGCATACATTTGATCTATTCGGATGTTGGAAATCATTGCTAGATGGTTACTTCGATTGATATAGAAATTGGTTCCTATGCTACCAACATAGGTTCGAACCTATGAAAAATTGTAATGAGATCAGATGGTTAATTAATGATTGTGAATCATTCTAAGGTCAAATATTCAATGTGATTGATGTTTAACCTAATTCAAATATTACAAGAGGATCAATTAGCAATTGGATTGCTAATTGGCTCAATCTTATTGAGCAATCAGGTTGAGATCAATTCTAATTAAATTAGATTCAATTAAAATTAGTTTAGACCTAATTAGATTAAGTTTAATTGATTTATTGGATAAGCCAATTATAAAAAAAAATAATTTCTAGTTGGACTAGGATTTGAGTGCACCTAATTCCTAATTGAGTTAGGATTTATATCAGATTTAAATATGGTTTAAACCTAACTTAATTGGATTCCTAGTTGGACTAGGATCATCCATAATTAGGCTTGCACTAATCCTATTTTAATTAGGTTAAAAATTGGTTTGACCTAGTCAATACATGAGAATCCTAATTAGACTAGGATTTCTTGTTTTCTTTCTTGTGCCAATAATCTCCATGCCCACTAATTTTATTTCCAAATTTTTTTATGAGATTTCTCATGCCTAAGATTCATTTTCCATGCCCCATATCTTGGTTAATTTGGATACAAATTTTGCTTAGTCTTATTTAGAAGTTAGTTTGAATGAGTCAAACTAAATTAAAATTTTAATTTGTTAAAACTCTCCTCCTCTCTCTATGGAAATAAACCCATGCCCACCCTTGTTGTTTGTCACCCTTTTCTTCTCTCTTTGGGTGATGGTTTTGTTCTCTCCATGCACAAAAAATGTGGGGAGGCATCCAAGAGTTGGACTCCCCCAATCTCTTCCTTGTTTCCTTGTTTGACTTAGGTCATTTTGACCTAGTCTTCCTATTATTATGGGACACCTCCTTCTAATTATTTTAGGCATCAAAAACTCCTGATTATTCCATGGTAAAACTAGAAGAAAATGAGAGAGGGAGTGGTGGTCTTGGGGTGCCTACATCTTTGGAGAAAAAGTTTTCATTAAGACATGAAAGGTTCATGTCTTGATGAAGACAAAGGTAAGAAAGAAAGTCTTCTCTCATAGTTTTCTTTCAAGATTTATTTTCTCATTTTTCTTTATAATTTTTATATGATAAAAATCTAAGAGAGAGAGAGAGAGAGAGGAAGAGGGTGTGGAGATCTATGCTCCAAGGTGTTGGGGTAGGATGATCAATTTTGGGCATGATCTGATCATGTCCTGATGAGAGAAAAAGAAGAGAAGAATGTCTTCTCTTAGGATTTTTTTGAGAATCCTTCTTCTTCATATTTTTGTAAGATTTTTTTATAAAAAAAATTAGAGAGTGTAAGATCTAAAAACATAGAAAATGTCTAGAAAAGAAGGTCTCCCCTTGTCCTAGCATAAAGATGTTTTCAGGACATCAATCATTGATGTCCTGAAAGAGAAGATTTATCTTCTCCTAGGACCTTTTCTAATATATTTTATTTCTAATTTTAGGAAGGTCTGAGGGTTGGATTCTTTCTTAATTCTTCTCTTATTCTTCATCTCTTGAAGTGTTCAAGAGATCCAAAGAATAATTTTTGATTAACCATCAGGAGGGATCCACAAGAAGCTAGTACTTCGAACGAATCTTTGCTCGAAGAACCTTTTATTTGTGTTGCAGCCTCATATGGACCTACTATAGAGGTCGGACGTATGTGCAGCTCTAAAGGAAATAATAAAAATCAACTACAAAGTTCTTGACCCATGCGAAGATAACAAATCTGATCTCTTCTTGACCTAGATACGATCTAGGATTTAGATCTAGAACTGTTCTAGATTTAGGATATTGATTTGATCAATACCAAAGCTTTTATTTTTAAATTTATGAATGTACTATGATATGTTATAGGTCCTAGATGTAGAATTTAGTAATTAGATTACATGCATTTATAGATTAAATGGTTTAATTTATAACTTTCGTTGTGTTATATTTCAAAAAATTTTAAAATTTATGCATGAAATCCTGCATATTTTTCATCAGTGGTATCAGAGCATCTAGGTTTATTTATAACATGATCATATTTATATTAAATTAAATTTAAAAAAGAAAACTCTAAAGATCACACATATTGCTATAAGATTGTCCTACTGTAAGGTTTATCTCTTATAGTGGACAGCTTATCCTAGTATGTGCTGACCCAAATAACGTAAATCATAAATATGTTAGATGAAATATAAATTAATTTATAATTTATTTTTAAATTTTAAATCTAATTTTAAATAATTTATGATCCAATCTATATGATGTGTTTTATGTTTAGATCTAGATTCTCTTATTGCATATGTTGATATGTAATTTTTATTTTAAATTTAGAATGTATATGTATGATGTATTTATTTTGTAGAATTTAAATTAAGAACTTACTTTCTGCAAAATTCTAAATTTAAAATCCTAGAACATGATCAAAATAATAAAACAAATCAAATCTAAAATCATATATTGAATATGATTCAATGTAAACTATTTATAATTTAAAAATATTTCAAATGATCAAATCAAAACTTAGTTTTGAGGTTTCATATATCCAAACCCATAAGCTTTGAACTTAATTGAGAAAGTGATCGTTTAGAAACTAGATTTGTAATTTAAAGATCCTAAGATAATTTTATAAAACATAGATTAAAGGATAATGGGTTAGCTTTGATCAGGTCCTTAAACTAGATTAGACCTAGGGTTAGATTAAATATGAACTTAGTTAAGAAATTGATCAAACCTAATGCTAGATGTGTGTCCTAGAAGCTAGATTGGCTAAACACTTGTAATACACTTCTAAGAGCAATTTTATAAATTTTATTATAAATTAATAAAAAGATTATTTTCTATCATAGTGTGTATTTAAAGTGTCTATGATACATTCTTTGAGTTAATGGAATAACAATTCATATTTTTGAGAGTTGAAAATTTAAGACATGAATTTTTATAATTAACTCATAAATTGCTCTTGACCATAGGATCATCACGAGGATGATGATCGATTTGGAAGGTTGGTATATGATTGCTTTCTTAAAATAGATGAGTTTTAAGTCTATGATGTGAAGACACTAGAGCGAGAGTATAGGTACTCATTAGAGAATGAGGACACTGAATGTGACCACCTCGAGTAGTCATAAGAAAGTCTATCTTTTCATCGATGACTAGCTTGATGCTGCAGTGGTATGTTTAGTTCTTTGACCTGAGGTGCATCAGTAGTTCACCTTGAGGGTGTTACGTTTGACTACACCATAACTCGATCTCCTAGTCATTCAAAATCTTGAGGTATATGTTGGTTATAGCATATTCATTGTAGAAATTGGATTACACCAATAGAAGATCTATCTGCCTCGGTAGATGAGGAATAGCCCTATGATAATTATTAGATTGAGTCCTTAAGCCCATGGCCATGGTAGTGTGAAGATGATAGAAAGAGTTTCTATTAGGATTTCATATCAGACTCAAATTGAATGATTAATTCATATGACAGATATTGGGTTTGATGAGTTCACCTTAACCCTAATCCTGTCAGGGCTTAAGATAGAAGAACTTAATCACACAAGTAGCTACACCGAGAGGTTCATTTTTGGTTCTAATGGCTTACCACCATATGCTGCTAGGTGTCACTGATGGATTTTGGGAGTAATAAAAATGATTTTGATGATCGATCATTCTAATTGTACGAATCAGAAAAGTTCTGATCCATCGAAAGATGTTTCGAAAATATTGATGATGGAGATCGTGACATATCTCATTACCATACAGAACTAAACCTAACTGAATTACACAAACAAAGATTTGGTTCTAGATGTCATCAATTGGGCTAATCTAGTTCAGTTGATTTGGATTGGATCCAATTAGGTTCAAGGAAGTCGTGCTAGCACACGATTGAGCCTAACATTCTTCTTCTGTAATCATTCTGATTCATCTTAGTTGAGCTAATTTTGTTTGGACTCACTTAGAGATCTTCTCTTAGTCTGACTAGAGCTTGTCTAGGTTAAAAAAGGATTGTCTTAATTCATTAGATGATTTTAAGATACCACCTGCCAATTTCTATCACCTACCATTTTCTAGTTTTGGACATTGGTAAATAGTTGACCCAGGACACTTGGATAAAGGGCCATATGGCATGTGCCCATTGAAGAGCACCTAGGACTCTTGTCTCCTTGCTAAAAGAGGAAAGAGATAGGGTGCATGCCACCCTAGGCGTGCGCCCCATGTGGATAAAAGGAGGAGTCCCATATAGATGGGAATCCAGGGACATATGATTGAGTTGGACTCTTAGACGCAAAACTCACTAGGTTTATCCAGTTTTGGTGCCAATTTAGTGGATTTTTGAGGGACTCTTATCTAATTTGATCAGATGACATCACCTCACCAATCAAATTTAGATCTAATTAAATAAAGATCTCTGATTGGCTAAGGTGATGTGGCACTGCATGGCACAGTAGGATCTATTTAAATCCTATCTATGCCTAGGGTTCTGGTGCTTCTCCCTTTTCTCCATGCCGCAAGACTGCCCTCCTCTCTTCCATGCCTTCCTCTAATCCTCTCTCTCCCCTTTCCATGCCCAAGGAGTTGGGCACAAGTCTAAGAGCCATCCAAGGAGCATTGGTGCCTAGATGAGGTAGAAGGCAGCACTGCTGAAAGAGAAGACTGCTGCTTCATCAAAGAAGTTTTTGAAGAGCTTTTAGATTAGATCCTGTGATCTTTAGAGCCTTGATTCAGAAGGAGAATACCTTCAGATCTTGCTAGAGTGGACTCTGATAGAGGCCAAGCACGTGCATGGCTCAATCAAGAACCTCAGGAGCATCAGGATCATCATTAGGATAATTAGATTATCCTAATCAGGTGCATGAGATGTTCCTCATTTAGAATTAATTTTTGTATTTAATATAGATCACCTCAATCAAATTTGAGAACTCTTAGATTTGATTAGATTATAAAAAAAAAATTTTAGAAAAATCTACCTCAGATCTAATCAGATTTGGACGATCCTACAGCAAAAAATATTGATTTTTCTTCAACTGGTATCAAAGTTGCATTAGTAGTTCTTCATATCTATTTTAGATTTAATTTAATTTTTATTTATGATCTAATATTAAAAATTTTTAGATATCATATCAAATGTAATTAGATCTAAAATCAAAAAATTAAAAATTATATAATTTAGATCTATAGTGTATGAGATGCATGACTAGACTAGGAATAGAATAGTTCTATATGTAGTCTAGTATAATTATATTATTAATTTGATTAAATATAATTTTAGATCTATTTTATTTTTATTTTTCTAATATTATAAAAATTATAATCAGATCTAAAAAATAAAAATAGAGTTTTTAATTTTTAATTTATTCATATGAGATATGAAAGATGCATGCTTAGACTAGTTATAGAATAGTTCTATAAACTATCTAAAATAATTTTATTTTGATGTGATCAATTTAAAATTATATTTTTAGATGTAATATGTGATATATCAGATCTAAAAGCATGCATGGTTGATTGAGTTATGATACATGAGATGTGTGCAAGGTGTGAATAGGTTAGATCATTAATTATATATATGATATATGATTTAGATCTAACTTATTTTATAGTAAAAAATTATATTTTTGATTAAGATGTTCTTCTTGGCCATCCGATCATAAGAAAAAAGTGGGGTTTAAAGGCCCTCTCCTTCCATTTGATGGAATGTTCTTATGATGTGTAGGGATGCTATGCGTTCGTCCTTAATCAAAAATTAGAACTTATTTTCTGCAAAATCTTAGATCTTGAAATCCTAGGATTTTGTTACATATTTTATTCATAAATCTAAACTTAATTAAGAATTAAGATTATAAAATTAATTAGATCTAAAATTATAAATTTTTAGATCTAAGACATCTTTATAAAATTGGGTTCGGGCTTAGGTAGTTTAATTAGGTCTAGCGGTTGATCAAATTGAATCAAGAGTTAGTTAGGTGAGATCAAAGAAAGCTTAGATTTGATAGCTTAATAGGATTAAGTCTGGATTAAGGTTGAAGCATATTGAGATGTGACTCGATCAAGTCAAGACTTGATTTAGCTCTATAGTTTGAGCCTGAATTGTAGGCTAATCTGATTGGTTCTGATTCGATAATTTAGTATCTAAGGTAAGTCTGGCAGATACAATCGACTAATTTTTAATTGAGAGATACTTGATCTGAATATGTTTTTGTCGAGTTAATGGCATATCCCTTTCACCGATCTCACTTACCTAGCCATTTATGTCAACCTAGTTCTGATTTAAGATGGCTAACAATTCGAGCCAACCCATGCCACTAGATTAGTTAAAATTATTATGACTAAGTCAAGTCAAGTTTAAAGAGACCTAAATTAAATCTTATTAAAAAAATATTAAGTCTAAGGTCTTCCACCATTATAGATGTGCGGGCCCTTTCTGGCGTTTATTGTTCTTGCTGGATACGGTGATTCAATTGCACCGAAAAGATGCAACCATGTCTATTAGATATTGGATGCTATCGGTTGGAGGATAGGTTGGGCTCAATATTTTGGATACGATGAGGGATCCAATCAGAAATTCAATTCTTGCAAATGGTGGGTCTAACTTAACTAAGGAGTGGAGTAATATTTTGGACATGGTGAGCTTCATGAATTAGAGATCAGATTTGGATGTACCATAATTAGAGAATCATTGAACAAGAGTTATCTACTCATCGATTGACCCATCATCAATAACTGTTAGATGAGGTGGTGAGCCAGTCGGTGGGACCACACCATCCACTAGAAATCTATAATCATGAAGATTTTTACATCTCTACCAAGAAATTATAAGGATCCAAGTAAATAGTAAAAGCCTAATTTATTTAAAAATAAAAATTTTAAATAAATTGGTTAAGTTTAATTATAAAATCTAATTAAAAATTTTGACTCTCTATAGGAAAATGTCTTTATCCAACCCACTAGCCCATATCCTAAACACCCATAGATTGATCGGACCCAAGTACAAGGATTGGCTCCAAAACTTGAAAATAGTTTTGGATTTTGAAAAATTGACTCATGTGTTGGAACAAGATCCTCCCACTTTACCAATCTGTCCATCCATTGAATAGAGAGCATCTCCAAAAAAATGGATGGATGAAGATAATAAAGCCAGGTATTACATGTTGGGCTCGATGTCTGTTGAGCTCCAGTGCCAACATGAAGATATAAAGACAACCATCAAATGATGGCTCACCTGCAAGAGTTATTTGGTGAACAGAGTCGCGCAGCCAAGTATCAAGTCACTAAGAGACTTTTTAAGGCTCAGATGCATGATGGGCAATCAGTCCAAGATCATTATCTAATGATGATCAAGGACTTAGAAGAGCTTGAGAAGCTCGAATGTCAAGTTAGATCAGGATCTACAGATTTATATAATTCTGCAGTCCTTTGACTGATGCATATGGATAGTTCATTATGAACTACCATATGCATAAACTTTAAAATATCTTGGCTGAACTTATGAGCATGCTGGTTACTGTTGAGCTCTCTATGAAAGGTTCTAAAGGCTCAGTACTTGTTGTAGAACATATTTCTTCCAAGAGAAAGTCTTTTAGGAAGAAGAAAAGTCTATGAAGAAGTAGAAAATGGAAGGTGGGAAGAAGAAGAAGGCAAAGCTGAATAAGAAGGCCACTGATAAGAAAAAGTATTTTCATTGCAACAATGATGGCCACTGAAAGTAGAACTACCCTCTATACCTAGCCAGCTTGAAGAACAAGAAGTAGGCAGATCCTTCTGGAGGTATGCTCGTTATAGAATCTAATCTCATGATTTTTTCTGCATCTAGTTAGGTGCTTGACTCTGATTCTAGTGCTCATCTATGCACTTCTATGCAGGATCTTGAGGATAGCAGGAGGCTGAGGGATGGTAAGATGATCCTACACGTTGGAAACATAGTAAGAGTTGCTGCTATGGTCGTGGGAATCTATCATTTTTGACTAGCATCAAGATTAGATTTAGTACTTAGGAACTATTTTTATGTGCCTGCAGCAAGTAGAAATTTGATTTCTATTTCATGTTAACATAGGAAGGCTATGTAATTAGTTTTCTTAAGGACCATTATAATATTCTTTATGAAAGAAATAAAATTATAAGTGGTTTGCTTATAAATGGTCTCTATCAGTTACATGTTGATGTTTCTATTTTAAATATTGAGCAAAGCGTGAATGCTATAGGATCAAAGCAACCTAGAGATAGTCTAAATAATAGGTACCTTTGGCACCTTAGGCTAGGTCATATAGCTGAAGACAAGATTAACAAATTGAAGAAATTTAGATTATTAAGTCCGTTAACTTTCAAGTCATATTCGATTTGTGAATCAGCCTTCATGGCAAAATGACCAAGCTCTCTTTTGTAGGATATGAAAAAAGGGCCATAGACCTACTTGCCCTAGTACATACTAATGTGTGCGGCTCATTTGATGTGCAAGCTAGAGGCAACTATGTCTACTTCATAATCTTTACCGATTATCTGTCTCAGTACGGGTATGTGTATTTAATACGACATAAGTCTAAAATTTTTAAAAAGTTTAAAGAATTCAAACTCGAAGTAGAAAAATAAACAAAAAAATCCATTAAGGTACTTCAATCAGATCGAGGAGGTGAATATCTTAGTAGAAAATTCCTAGACTATCTTAAGAATAATGGCATAGTCTCACAATGAACTCCATCTGAGATGCCTCAACTCAACGGGATTTCAAAATAGAGAAATTGGACTTTATTAGATATGGTCCGATCTATGATGAGCTTCACGGACCTTTCTGAATTTCTTTGGAGACATAGTCTGATGATTGCAATATATCTACTAAATAAGATTTCTTCTAAAATCATTTCTACCATACCGTATGAGATATGGCATGATAAGAAATCAAGTCTAAGTTATCTCATAATTTAGGATTGTCCGGCTCATGTCAAGAGACAACAGGTGGATAAATTAGAGTCTTGGTCCTTTAAAGCTTGGTTTATAGGATATCCTAAAGAATCTTTAAGATATTATTTCTATCTTTCAGAAGACCATAATATGATGGTAAGTCGACATGTCATTTTTCTTGAAAAATAGTTTATTCAAGATGATGGCATTGGAAGATAGATAAGGCTCGAGAAGAAGGTCTCCGATGAGCAACGAGCTAAAGAACCTGAAGAACCCAATCAGTTAGAGCCAACATAGATACTACCTCCTCCACCTCGTAGATCAAATAGGATTTTTTGACCTTCTGAAAGGTACTTGGATACTATTCAAGAGGATGTAGAGAAAATATTTCGCATGAAAAATGAGGTTCATGGTGATGATCTCAAAACATATGATGAGGCGATATCAGATATCAATTCTGAGACATAGTTAGAGGCAATAAGATCAGAAATTGATACAATGCGTTTAAATCAAGTCTTGACCTTAGTAGATCCACCTGAAGGTATAGTACCTATTGGATGTAAATGAATCTTCAAGAGAAAGATAGGTGTCGATGGAAATGTAGAGACATTCAAAGGCTAAGGCTTGTAGGCAAAAGGGTTATAGTCAGCATGAAGGCATTGACTATCAAGGATAGCCAGTGCTATGCTAAAATCCATCCGCACATTGCTTGCTGTTGCAGCCTATTTCGATTATGAAATATGGCAAATGGATATGAAAATGGCATTTTTAAATGGATATCTTGAGGAAGATATCTATATGGAACAGCCACTTGGTTTCACATCCAGTGATACTGATCACAAGGTTTGCAAGCTGCAAAGATCCATATATGGACTTAAGCAAGCATCTCGGAGCTGGAATGCTCATTTTAATGATGTGATCAAATCATTTGGTTTCATCAAAAATGAAGAAGGAAGTCTTGTATTTTCAAAAAGATCAGTGGGAGCGCTGTTGTCTTTCCTCGTACTTGTACGTGGATGACATCCTCCTTATTGGGAATGATATTTCCCATGTTGACTTATAGTCAAAATGTGGTTGTCTAAGGAATTCTCCATGAAAGACCTAGGAGAAGCATCCTTTATTCTAGGAATTAAGGTCTATAGAAATAGACCAAATAGGATGCTAGGACTTTCACAGAAGATGTACATAGAGGAAGTACTAAAGAGGTTTAGTATGAAAAACTCTAAAAGAGGATTTAATACCCTTCAGACATGGCATTCATCTCTTCCAAGAAGATGTGCCCTAGCACACCTGAGGAGAATAGAATGCATGAGCAAGATCCCTTATGCTTCAATGCAATAGGGAAAGCCTCATGTATGCCATGCTATGTACACGACCTGATATAGCCCATGCTGTGAGTGTCACGAAGCAGATATCAGTCGAAATCCAGGTGAAGAACACTGGACTTCTGTGAAATGTATCCTTAAGTACTTGAGAAGAACTAAGGATATATTTTTAGTCTTTAGTAATGGAGAATTTCAAATCCAGAGGCATACAGACTCAGTTTTTATGTCCGACATAGATGATCGAAAGTCGAAATCTGAAAGTCTGTTTATATGCAATGGTGAAGCTATTAGCTGAAAGAGTTCCAAGCAGACGATGATAGCAAATTCCACCATGGAAGTAGAATACATCACTACGTTGGAAGTTGTAAAAAAGGCATTCTAGTACAAAAAATTTATCGTAGAGCTCGAAGTGATGACATCAGATGTCGTTCCTTTGTACTACAATAATAATGGTGCCATAGCCTTAGCTAAGGAGCTAAGATCTCATCAAAAATCCAAGCACATTGAGCGACGATACCACCTCATCCATGATTATCTCGAGAAGGGATACATCGAGGATAAGAGAGTCGACCCTATAGACAATGTGGCTGACCTGCTGACAAAGCCATTGAGCCAATAGAAGATCGAAATTCATCTTGAGAAGATGGAACTTAGATTTATAGCCAATTGGCTTTAGCTCAAGTGGAGTTTGTTAGATTTTTGCCCTAAAAGCCAGATTGGTTAAACACTTATAATACACTTCTAAGGGCAATTTTATAATTTTAACTATAAATTAATAAAAAAAATTATTTTCTATCACAGTGTATATTTAAAGTGTCTGTGATACATCCTTTGAGTTAATGGAATGACAATTCATATTTTCAAGAGTTAAAAATTTAAGACATGAATTTTCATAATTAACTCATAAATTGCTCTTAACCATAGGATCATCATGAGGATGATGATCGATCCAAAAGGTTGGTGTATGATCGCTTCCTTAGGATAGATGAGTCTTAAGTCTATGGTGTGGAGATACTAGAGCGAGAGTACAGGTACTCGTTAGAGAATGAGGGCACTGAGCGTGACCACCTCGAGCAGTCATAAGAAAGTCTACCTTCTCATCGATGACTAACTCGATGCTGCAGTGGTGTGTCTAGTTCTTTGACCTGAGGTGCATTGGTAGTTCACCTTGAGGGTGTTATAGTTTGACTACACCATAACTCGGTCTTCCTAGCCATTCAAAATCCTGAGGTGTATGTTGGCTATAGCATGTTCATTGTAGGAATTGGATTGCACCAATAGAAGATCTATCTACCTCGATAGATGAGGAGTAGCCCTATGATAATCATGAGATTCAAGTCCTTAAGCCCATGGCCATGGCAGTAGTGAAGATGAATAGAAAGAGTTTCTATTAGAGTTTTCACATCGGACTCGAATCGAATGATTAATTCATATGATGGATGTTGGGTTTGACGAGTTCACCTTAATCCCTAATCTGATCGAGGCTCAAGATAGAAGAACCTAATCACACAAGTAGCTGCACCAAGAGGTTCATTTCAATTCTGATGGCATGCCACCATATACTACTTGGTATCACTGGTGGATTTTGAAAGCAATTAGAATAATCTTGATGATCAATCATTCTAATTATATGAATCAAAAAAGTTCTGATCTATCGAAACATGTTTCGATGATATCGATGATGGAGATCGTGACATGTATCATTACCATACGGAACTGAATCTAACTAGATCATACAAATAAGAATTTGGATCTGGATGTCATCAATTGGGCTAACCCAGTTCAGTTGATTTAGATTGGATCCATTTTGGTTCAAGAAAGTCGTGCTAGCACATGATTGAGCCTAACATTTTCCTTCTGTAATTATTCTGGTTCATCTCGACTGAGCCAAATTTTTTTGGACTCATTCAGAGACCTTCTCCTAGTCTGACTGGAGCTTATTCAGGTCAAAAAAGGGTTGTCTTAATTTATTAGATAATTTTAAGATACCACCTGCCAATTTCTATCATCTGCCATTTTTTAGTTTCGGATATTGGTCAATAGTTGACCCTAGACACTTGGACAAAGGGCCATGTGGCATGCACCCATTGGAGAGCACCTAAAACTTTTGTCCCCTACTAATAGAGGAAAGAGAGAGGATGCACACTACCCTAGGCATGCACCCCATATGGATAAAAGGAGGAGTCCCATACAGATGGGACTCTAGGGACATATGATAGAGTTGGACTCTTAGGCGCAAAACTCACTGGGTTTATCCAGTTTTGGTGCCACTTTAGTGAATTTTTTAGGGACTCTTATCTGATTTGATCAAATGATATCATCCCACCAATCAGATTTAGATCTGATTAAATAAAGGCCTCTGATTAGCCCTAAGGTGATGTGGCACTACATGGCACAACAAAGGTCTATTTAAACCCTATCTACGCCTAGGGTTCTAGTGCTTCTCCCTTTTCTCCATGCTGCAAGACTACCCTCCTCTCTTCCACACCTCCCTCTAATCCTCTCTCTCCCCTTTCCACACCCAAGGAGTTGGGCACAAGTCTAAGAGCCGTCCAAGGAGCATTGGCATCCAGATCAGGAAGAAGGCAACATTGCTGAAAGAGAAGACTGCTGCTTCATCAAAGAAGTTTTTGAAGAGCTTCTAGATCAGATTCAGATCTAATCTTTGAAGTCTTGATTCAGAAGGAGAAGACTCTAGATCCTACCTGAGTGGACTCCGATAGAAGCTAGGCACATGTGTGGCTCAATCCAGAACCTCAGGAGCATCAGGATCATCGTCAGGATAATCAGATTATCCTAATTAGGTACATGAGATGTTCCTCATTTAAAATTAATTTTTGTATTTAATATCATATCACTTCAATCAAATTTAAGAACTCTTAGATTTGATCGGATCATAAAAATTTTTTTTTAGAAAAATCTACCTCAGATCTGATCAGATCTGGACAATCCTGTGATAGAAAATATTAATTTTTGTTCATCTAATTAATAGTTAATTAGAATTAGGTCATTTCTATAGATCACTTCAATAGTTATAGTTGATAAAAGTCCATACATCTAACAAATGGATATTGATTGTGGCTCAATGGTCGAGCCTGAGTCTTTAGGCAGACCAAATCAAAACTAATAAATCGATTGGTGTCTAAGATAACTCTAGCATCCCAGACTCAGTGATTTTTAATTGGCAGCCCGCTTACTTGGCCATTTTTAATGGTGTCTAAGGCAAGCCTTGTCAGACCCTCCCATCGATCTCACTTATCTGGCCAATGTGGTTAATCAGATCTTAGATTAGATTGCTCATTGATTCATGCTAACCCATGTCATATAGAAAATCAGTGAGACTGATTTTATTCAGTAAGACTGATCTAGGTGCCCATGGACCAATATTAATCCTAGTCCTTGTCAAAGACTTGAGAAGTCAATGCGATGACTTAACTTGATGAAGTCAGTGGAAGCAAATTGGTCCATATCCTTTCTATCCTTAAATTACTAATAATTTAAATCCTCTAAAATTATTAGATCCTTAAAATGATAAAGTCATGGAGATAACTGAGTCATAGTCTCCCATTAAGGTATTTGATAATGGGTTCATTAACTCATAAATCATTGGAGGCCCATAGACCTGGTGCTTGTTGACTAATGGAATTATCATTCATCATATGATGACTTGAATGCATCTCTCTAATGATGGTTAGGTTGACCAACCATAGTTGGGCTTAATCATTTGTTGGTTAGATGCACCAAGTATAGTCATGTTAATGGTTGGACCTAATCAAATCCTTACAGTGGAGGTCATAGCATACTGATTAGGTTTTTAGAGCAAAATTAAATTACTAGAAGTTGTTTGGAGAAATAATTGGTTATGAACCTATTCTTAGATATACATGGGTTATCCAATCATAGTTGAACTTGTGTGCAGTCTATATGGATTCTAGTACCTACTAAAAAATTAAAGTAATTCTCTGAACTGGAGGTAGAGGCTACCAATTCGAATAAACTAGTGTAAGAATCTTAAGACTAAAGTTCAAGTCTCTAGGCTTAAAATAATTCATATACATTAGGTCTATATTTTCTTTTTTCATAGAATAAGGCTAAACCCTAATTGCTCCAATCATTGTTAGATAGTGATGACTTATAGAATCCAACTTCAATAATTAGTATCGAAAGTTGAATTTAATTCAGCAATATGAATTGATTCGTATTGGGACTTCTAAGTTCAGTCAAAATAATTAGTCCAATATTGATCCAAATCAGGCATAATGCTTCTACTATTAGAAAAAGGATCATAGGAAGAAGAATTATCATACTTTTCTTGACCATAACAGGCTGAACAAGAGAAAAGAGCCAGATTTGCTTATTAAAGATGTTATATGATAACACCTTAAAATTTCTCTATGTATAATTCTGCTACCTGGGTATGGGATATCGATAGTTCTATGCAATCTATTGCGAGAATTTTAAGTAAGTGAAATATTTGAAAATGGTGACAAATACCTGAACGCTAGAGATGGAAGTCTTGTTCCAATCCTAGCTTTAGAAATTATCAAGCTTATTTTCAAAAGATGTCATTTTGAGTGATTATCATCATTGTCCATCGTTTATGATAAATGTGATCTCTATTGGGCTTTTGGTCAAAGATGGTTATCATTTATTAATAAAAATGATTATTATGATATTATTATGAATAATCTTACAATAATACATGGATAATAAAGAAATAATATTTAACATTTATATAGTCTGTTAAGTATAATGTAGGCATTTAATAAACACCCAAGTTAGATTATGTCATGGATGTCTACATTTGGCATTATAGGCTTAGTCATCTTGACTAGAATAGGATAAACAGGTTAGCTTGAGTGGAAAACTCGATATCAATGGTTGTGAATCATTGATAACCTATGAGTCTTATCTTCTTAGGAAGATGACAAAGTCATCTTTTACTAAAAAGATGAAGAAGCCAATAAAGTTCTAAGTCTCATACATAGTGATATATATGGACCTATGAACTTAAGTGCCAAAGAAAGATATTAATATTTCATTATAGACGATCTATCTAGACATAAGTGCATCTGGCTTGAATCATTTAAAATGTTCAAATGATTTAATAATAAAATAAAAAAATAAACTAAAAATGGTATTGAAACTCTTCGATCAGATCGAATAGGCGAATACTTACTCAGTAAGTTTATGACATATTTAAAAGAGAATAGGATTCTCTCTCAATGGATTCTATTTTGATACACAGTGCATCTGAAAGGTGAAATTCAACCTTGTTGGACATGATTCAATCCACAATAGGATTCACTTGTCTGCCTGTTTTAGGGTTGTGCTCTTGTGACTACTAGTTTTACTCTGAAAATACATCAAGTAAATCTATTGTAAAGACTCCATATGGGATATGGATCAGACATAGACCTAGACTCTCTCATCTTCGGATTTAGGGTTGAGCAGCCTATGTCATAGGTTTGCACATGGATAAACTTAGATCCAGGTCCAATAGGTGTTAAAGGGTTATTAATTCTACCATGATGAAGAACATAAGATGTTCATCAGCAGTAGGGCATTCCTTTTGGAAAGAAGTTTCTTAGAGAAGGAATTGATACCTAAGAAAAGTTTGACTAGTAGAAAAAAATTGACATAATCTAGTAAACCTACAGAAACTGGATTTGATCAGATCAAACCTGGAATCTATTAAAGTGGCACCTTTAAGGAGATTCGATAGAGCACTACGTTGGCTGAAATAGATACTTCAGTATCTAGGTTCGGGATGACAATCCTATTGAGTTCGATGAGAACAACAAAGATCCAATCACCTATAGAGATGCAATGCAGTGGTTTGACTCTGAGAAGTGGCTTGGAGCCACATAATCCAAATTAAAGTTCATAAAAATCAATAGTGTGTGGACACTAGAAGATTCAGCTGAAGGGATAAAATTCATTGGGTGTGAATGGATTTTCAAAAGGATAAAAGTAGCACAGACAGGAAGGTAAAAACCTATAAAGCCTGTTTGGCTGTTATCTCAGTTTTGGAATATACATTTTGAACATATGTCTTTGTTATGAACAAAGATAAACCCTACATTCGTAAGTGGGCAAAATGTTCTATAGTGTTATTCCTTATGTTGTCTATGGATGAAATTCTTTTAATTAGGAATAGCATTCCAGCATTGCAAGGAATAAAGGTTTGGCTATTATCTAATTTCTACATGTTCAAAATTAGATATGGTATACTCATTAATGATAGTAAGTAGATACCAATCTGATCTAAGTGAGAACCACTGAAAGATTCTATAGACAATCCCCAAGTATTTAAAAAATACTAAGATCCAGTGACTCAAATATGGAAATATTGACTTAAAACATGTGGATGTTTTAATTTTAGTCAGACAAGATGATAGCAAGAGAATGTTTGGTCATACCCTAATTACAAAGCAATCTGCTGGAAAGGTTTCAAGCAAGATACTGTAGCCTATTCAGTTAGTGATGTAGAGTACATCATGGCATATGATGCTGCCATGTAAGCTGTGTAGTTACTGAGGTTCATTACAAGATTAGGAGTGGTATCCTCCATCGATGGTCTAGTCCTATCATAGCACTGGAGCCATAGCTCAGACTAAAAAATTGAAGGACCAGCATATTCTGCATCACTACCACCTTTGATTTTAGATCAGGATGACGTCGATTTTTGAAAGATTAATGGAAATGAAGAACTTGATCGACCCATTTGCTAAGACCTCAGAACTAAGGAGTTCTATGAACTCAAGTGGAAGATAGGATATTTGATATCGTTCTGATTAGCTTTAGTCCAAGTGGGAATTATTGAAAAATGTGTCCTAAAGCCAATCATCTAAATCATAGATGATTGAAATTAGTATATGAATTATCTAATAATAATAGTTATTTGACTGATTCATCATAGAAGTTCTATCTTTCTTAAATAAACTCTTAAATTATGATGAAGATCTTAGAATTATAATTAATCGATAAAGAATGATTTATCGGATGGTACTTAAACTATTCACGATCAAATGATAAGTTATTAATAAGGACAATAACTTATCGAGTATAGGTCGTTGTATGCCATATGCGTTGATTGTCCTCATAACCAAATGGTATGGAGACATTGGTATGGCATCGAGGTGAGATGTAGGAGTACATTTATACTAAATGTGACTAATATAGCACTCTACTATCAAGAGTAGCTAGCTAAGGCCAATGGGTATAAGTATCCCTCTGACCTGAGATCAGTACGATGACTTGCAAGCAACTATCTGTACTATAATATCAGACCATCTATATTTCTAATATAGATTTGAAAGATTTTTGGATATAGTCAAGTACTTATGAAGTCGGTGTGTGAGTCACAATGGGATTGACCACTTCTGATTAGCTTCAGGAAGAGAATGCCTCATTGTATTTCAATTTAGCAAAATCTAGGCCTAGGTAATCCTCGTGAGAAGTCACGAGATTTACAAAATTTTAAGACATAATAGAGATGACTTGTATGAGTGTTGACAGCATACTCGAAGTCATCTTGAGTATTATTTGTCAAAGGAATGAATTATACGATAATCATATGCCAGGGTTCTAAGAATATTGCTTTGCATACATTCGACCTATCAGGATGTTGGGAACCATTGCTAGATGGTTACTTCGATTGATACTGAAATTAGTTTCTATGCTACTAGCTTTAGTTCGAACCTATGGGGTCACACACATTAGAGATTATAACCAGATCAGATGGTTAATCGATGATTGAGAATCGTTCTAAGGTCAAACATTCAATGCATTTGATGTTTAACCTAATGCAAATGTTATAGGAGGATCAATTAGCAATTGGATTGCTAATTAGCTCAATCTGATTGAGCAATCGAGCTGAGATCAACTCTAATCAAATTAGATTCAATTAAAATTAGTTTAGATTTAATTAGATTAAGTTTAATTAGTTTATTGGATAAGCCAATTGCAAGAAAAAAATAATTTCTAGTTGGACTAGGATTTGAATGCATCTAATTCCTAATTGAGTTAGGATTTAAATCAGATTTAAATATGATTTAAACCTAACTTATTTGGATTCCTAGTTAGACTAGGATCATCCATAATTAGGATTGCATTAATCCTATTTTAATTGGATTAAAAATTGATTTGACCTAGTCAATACATGAGAATCCTAGTTAGACTAGGATCCCTTGTTTCCTTCCTTGTGCAAATAATCTCCACGCCCACTAATTTTATTTCTAGATTTATTTTATGAGATTTCTCATGCCTAAGATTGATTTCCCATGCCTTATATTCTGGTTAATTTGGATACAATTTTGACTAGGTCTTATTTGGAAGTTAGTTTGAATGAGTCAAACTAAATTAGAGTTTTAATTTGTCAAAACTCTCCTCCTCTCTCTATGGGAATAAACCTATGCCCACCCTTGTTGTTTGTCGCCCTTTTTCCTCTCTCTCTTTTGGTGATGGTTTCCTTCTCTCCATGCACAAAAAATGTGGGGAGCCATCCAAGAGTTGGACGCTCCCAATCTCTTCCTTGTTTCCTTTGACTAGGTCATTTTGACCTAGTCTTCCTATTATTATGGGATGCCTCCTTCTAATTGTTTTAGGCATCAAAAACTCCTGATTATTCCATGGTAAAACCAGAAGAAAAAGAGAGAGGGCATGGTGGTTTTGGGGTGCCTACATCCTTGGAGAAAAAGTTTTCATTAAGACATGAAAGGTTTATGTCTTGATGAAGATAAAGGTAAGAAAGAAAGTCTTCTCTCATAGTTTTCTTTCAAGATTTATTTTCTCTTTTTTTTTTATGATTTTTGTATGATAAAAATCTATGAGAGAGAGAGAGGAAGAGGGCATGGAGATCTATGCTCCAAGGTGCTGGGATAGGATGATCAATTTTGGACATGATTAGATCACGTCCTGATAAGAGATAAGAAGAAGAGAAGGTCTTCTCTTAGGATTTCTTTGAGAATCCTTCTTCTCCATATTTTTGTAAGATTTTTCTATGAGAAAAATCAGAGTGTAAGATCTGAAAATATGAAAAAAGCCTAGGGGAGAAGGTCTCTCCTTGTCCTAACATAAAGATATTTTCAGGACATCAATCGTTGATGTCATGAAAGAGAAGATTTATCTTCTCTTAGGATCTTTTTTAATATATTTTATTTCTAATTTTAGGAAGGTCCAAGGGTTGGATCTCTCTCTTAATCCTCCTCTTATTCTTCATCTCTTGGAGTATCCAAGAGATCTAAAGAATAATTTTTGATTAACCATCAGGAGGGATCCGTAAGAAGCTAGCACTTCGAGTGGATCTTCATTCGACGAACCTTCGATTTGTGTTAAAGTCTCGTATGTAAAGGAACCAGATCTAGGATTTTACAGGTAGATCTTGAAAAATTTTTCAAGATCTTATAGCAAAAGACTTAAATAAATTAAATATTTATTTAAATAAATATATAAATATCTAGATCTCAGATCTATTACATGATCAAGGCATGATATTAAATCAAAAATTAAAATAAAAAAAGAAAGTAAAAGGTTGATCAAATCAGCCTAGATCTACACTACATCAAATGCATGTATGAAGTTAATAGATCAGATCTATTACCTAAGCAAGTTAGATATTCTAACTTGCTGATCCAGACTTGAGGATGAAGTCATGAGCCGCACATGCGTCCGGCCTCTATGAGTTGTCCACACGAGCCTATGATCTCTGATTTGAAGTTCGATGCAGAAAATCAGCACAGCATGCTAGTATTGTGCTGATCCTTCTTCGATGGTCGATTCGATACTTTCTTCTTTGAAATTTAGACTCTTCAAAATATGAGAAGGAAGATGAGAGTTTACTAATCTGAGACTCTCTCAGATAAAACTTAAAAAAAAAGGAGAAGAGATTGAAGATAAAACAACCCTAGATGAAGACCCTCTTCTTCTTTTCTTTTCTCTCACCTAGACATCTAGTTTGGTGCCTATGGAACCCCTATGCCCAAGGAATCTCTTTATCTGATTTTTGCACACCCAAAACCTCTCCTAAAGCTCTATATTTCATAAAAAAATCTGAATAAAATTCATCCAATAAATAGAGAAAAAGAAGAGTCCAAGTTAGATCAAAATCCTAGACTAAGATATCCAAACATGGAAAGTTGTTGGGGTGCCCAACTCTTGGGTGCCTCCTCCATAATTATTGATGTGGACCAGCAAGAGAGGGTGCACAAAAAAAGAGATTATTTTCATGAAATAAGAGAAGAATTAATTAAAAGAGAAGGCGGCACTCAAGGGAAGGTGTTTTGGTCAACAAGGATTCTATCTCATAGAATCCTAAGCAAAACTAAAAACTAACTCCTCTTTTAACTTGGTCTTCCAACAAATTGCCTTATGAGAAAAGGAGGAGAGAAAGAGGGTATGAGAAGCCATGAGAGTGGAGAATTTTTACATAAGAAACAAAACAAAAAGGGCATGGGGCATAAGGATTAAGTGGTGCAAGTGATAGGAAGTCCTAGTCACACTAGGACTCCTATTTTGACATGGTCAAATAAGATCTTTTAACCAAATAAAATCAAGATTAAACTAATCCAATTAAATAAGGCTTTAACCCATTTAAGAACTTAATTAAATTAGATTAAATTAAATTTAATTTTAATTTATTTTTTAATCAAATTAGAAAATTGGATTAATCTGAGTCCTAGTTAGACTAGGACTAGTTCTTCCTTGCACTTGGCTTATCCAATAAATCAATTAAACTTGATCCAATCAAGCCCAAATCAAATTTAATTAAATTATATTTAATTAAACTTAATCTTAGCCTATTGGCTTAATCAAATTAAGCTAATTAGCAATTCAATTGCTAATCGTTCCTCCTACAATACTTGCACTAGGTTAAACACCAATCATATTGATTGTTTAACCCTAGAATGATTCTTAATCGTTAATCAACCATCCGATCAGATCGTAAGCTCTAATGTATGTGACCTCATAGGTCTGAACCTAAGTCGGTAGCATAGAAATAAATTTTTATATTAATCAAAGTGACCATCTAGCAATGATATCCGACGGTCGGATAGTTCGAAGGTGTAGAACACTATCCTTAGAACCCATGTGGATATAGTTTTCCGTATAATTCATCCCCTTGACCACAATGCTCGTAGGACACCTCAGAGTTCAACTATCAACTCTGATCAGATTGTCCACATTGTATTTCAAAATAACAAATCCATCTGATGAATTATCCTAGCCAAGGTTTTGGTATATTGAAATACAGTGATACATTCTTCTCCAACTCTTGGAGTGGTCAATTTCATCTTGATCACACTCTGACTTCGTAAGTACTTGACTGTGCCCAGAAGCCTTCCGTTGCTGAATTAAAAATTTAGTTAGTCCGATACCAAAGCACAGTGAGTTACTTGCAAGTCACTAAGGTGATCTCAGGTCTAAGGGATACTTATACTTATATCCCATTAGAGACATTCTCAACAGAAGAATGCTCTGGAGTTGATCACGTTCAATGACAATGTACCCATACATCTCTCCTGTATGCCATGCTAGTGTCTCCACACTCCTTGGTTAAGAGGATAATCAATCTATATGGCATATAGCGACCTATGTTCGATAGATGCTGTTGTCCTAATTAACAGCCTATCATTTGATCGTGAACAAATTTAAGGACTAATTGATAAATCCTCTCTTTATCGAAATTAAACAGTCCTAAAGACTTTATCACAACAATGGAATTCATTAGAAGATATAAACTTATGATAAAAAAGATGCCAAAATATTTTTAGTAATTAATAAATTAATTATAATTATAAAATAGCTCAATCATCAACAGGCTGACAATTGACTTTGGAATATAATTCCTAACAACTCTAACTTATCCTAAAGCCACTCGACATAGTATCTAATACCCATCTTCGACTTATGGTTGTCGAACTTCTTGATTGCCAGGGCTTTAGTGAAGGGGTCAGCTAGGTTCTCCTTTTCATCGATCTTCTGAAGGATATCATCATGATCCATAATCTCATGGATCAATTGAAAGCGGTGCAGAATGTGCTTTGTCTGTTGGTCTGCCTTCGATTCCTTTGCTTGAGGTATGGTGTCAGTGCTGTCATAGTAGAGCAGGACCGGACCATCAATGGAAGGTGCTACTCCGAGCTCGATGATGAACTTTCTCAGCCACAGCTTTTTTTGCTGCATCTGATGCTGCCATATACTCTGCTTCGCAAATAGAGTCAACCACTGTATGCTGCTTGAAATTTTTTCAGCAGATGGCTCCACCATTTAGAGTAAAGATATACCCCGACACACTTTTATTGTCATCATGATCAGATTGAAAGTTGGAGTCTATAAACCCCACAAACTTTAGATCTGACTCACCATAAACCAACCATTGGTCCTTAGTATTTCTCAAATACTTAAGGATAGTTTTAACTACCTTCCAATGATTTTCTCCAGGATCAGACTGGTATCTACTCACTACTTCTAGTGAGTATGCCACCTCTGGTCTCGTACATATCATTGCATATATAATAAACCCCACTATCGAAGCATATAAAATTCTACTCATACATTCTCTCTCTTTAGGAGTTGTCGGATAATCCTTCTTAGAGAGAGAAATTTCTTAACCTATCGAAAGATAGCCCTTTTTGGAATTCTCAATGCTGAACCTCTTTAGTATAGTTTTTATGTACGTGGACTGGGATATACCAAGCATCTTTTTAGATCTATTCCTATAGATCTTCATCCCTAAGATGTAGGATGCTTCACCCAAGTCCTTCATAGAGAACTATGATGACAATCAGACTTTTTTCCTTATAGTACGGGATGCCATTTTCGATTAAGAGAATGTCATCCACGTACAAAATAAGAAATACCACTGTTGGACCATTTGCCTATTTATAAATACAGGATTCTTCTTCGTTCTTAACGAAGCCATATGTTTTGATCATTTTATCAAAATGCATGTTCCAACTCGGAGATGCCTGCTTCAATTCATAAATGGATCTCTGAAGCTTACATACCTTGGACTCATCTGTAAATGTGAACCCTTCAGATTGTATCATATATATCTCTTCGATCAGCTCTCCATTTAGAAAAGCTATCTTCACATCCATCTGTCAGATCTTATAGTTCAGATGGACAGTAATGGCAAGCATGATCCGAATGAACTTGAGCATTACCATAGGAGAGAACATCTCGTCATAGTCAATACCATAATGTTGATTATACCCCTTGGCAATCAGATGGGCTTTATAGGTCTCCACCTTTTCGTCTGCGCCCCTCTTCCTTTTGAAGATCCATTTACACCCAATAGGTTTAACCTCTTCAGGTGGGTCAATTAATGTCCATACATCATTGACCTTCATGGAATTCATTTCGAATCTCATAGCTTCTAGCCATTTCTTAGAGTCGGATCTCTGCATCGCATCCATACAAGTGATCGGATCCTCATCGTTCTCATTGAGTTCGATGGGATCACCATCCTGGACCAAGAATTCATAGTATCTATCCGAATGGCGTGGTACTCTACCAGATCGCCTTAATGGTGTGGGTTCACTAGGCTTCGGATCTAATCTGATCAAATCCAACTTAGGTTCAACATTCTGTATCGGACTTTCTACCTATTGAGCTTCATCAAGTTCTACCTTAGAGGCAACAGTTTCTTCACCAAGAAACTTCTTTTCCAAAAAGATTATCCTAAGGCTAACGAACATCTTTTGTTCATTAGCATGATAGAAATAGTATCCTTTGATCTCTTTTGGATACCCTATGAATATATACTTATCAAACCTAGGTCCAAGTTTGTCTGTAACTAACCGTTTGACATAAGCCAGGCACCCCCAAATCCTAAGGTGTGAAAGTGCTGGCTTACGTCCTGTCCATATCTCATATTGAGTTTTAACTATAGACTTACTTGGAATCCTATTTAATAGATAACAAGCCGATTTGAGTGCATATCTCCAGAAGGATATCGACAAGCTGGCAAATTCCCATCATGGATCGGACCATGTCTAACAAAATCTGATTCCTCCTTTCAGACACACCATTATGTTGTGGTATTCCAGAAAGAGTCCATTGGGAGAGAATTTCATTCTCTCCTAGATATGTTAGAAACTCACTAAAAAGGTATTCTCCTCCTCGATCAGATCGAAGAGTTTTAATATTCTTTCCAATTTATTTTTCTACTTCACTTCGAAATCATTTGAATATTTCAAAAGAATCCGACTTATGTTTCATCAGATAGACATATTCATATCTGGATAGATCATCTGTGAAAATGATGAAGTAGACATATCCACCTCTGGCACTTGTGCTCATTGGTCCACATACATTAGTATGTACTAGACCTAAGAGCTCATTGGCTCTCTCACCTTTTTCAGTAAAAGGTGACTTGGTCATTTTACCAAGAAGATAGAACTCATCAATTGGAAGTGATTCACAATCATTGACTTCGAGGATTCCCTTTTGAGTCAACCTATTTATCCTATTCTTATTTATATGATCTAGCCTACAGTGCCATAAGTAGATATCTGATACACTATCTAATCTAGGATGCTTGCCAGTAGAATAGATTGCATTAACAAGTTGTGATAATATATATACACCATTGTTTAATTATCTATAGAAAGCAGTAACACCATTCATAATGACATTACAAACTTATTTTTTTATTGAAATTTCATAATTGTTCATGGCCAAAAGATCTACAGAAATGATATTTAAAAAGAAACTAGGATAGAAATGACAATCACTAAGAACAATGGTATGAGATTCAAATATAAGTTTCAAAATTTCTAAAGCTAGAACTGAAACTAGTCTTCCATCTCCAACTTTAGGAATCTCTCATCCTTGCTCGAATCTTCTACTGACCTGCAACCCCTGCAACAAATTGCAAATATGGTAAGGACTACCGGTATCCAATATTCAGTCAGTAATATCATCAATAGAAAAATTATAAGGAGTTATCATATAAATACCTTGTCCAGCAACAACTTGCTTCATTCTCTGCCTATTCGGATCTAGGGAGGCAATGTACTGAGGATAGTTTCTCTTCCAGTGCTTCCGCTTCTTACAAAAGAAGCATTCAGCTTGACTTTTATCGGGCTTAATCTTCCTGGTCTAGCCCTGCACTGATGTCCTAGCCTGAACTTGCACCTTCTTTATTTTCTTTTTTTTGTTCTTTTTCCCTTTTCTAAAGGGTCGAAAACCAGAAGATGAACCTCCCACTAAGTTCACCGACTCTTTATGGAGCTGGTGATCCTTCTCAAAGTTCTGAAGTAACCTCAGTAAGCTATGGTAGTTTACTTCAGGCTTTGTCATTCTGTAATGAGTAAGGAAAGGAAGATAGGACTTTGGCAACGAGTGCAGTATTGCATCTTTTCCAAATTGTTCATGCAAGAAAAAGTCGAGTTTGCTCAAGCACTCTATCTGCTTGATCATATATAGTACATGATCAGTGATAGAGGCTCCATCCTGCATTCTGGCTTTGAAGATGGTGCAACTAGTCTTGTGCCTCTCAACGTCATCAGGTGTGCCAAAAGAATTCTCCAACACTTGGAGCATTTCATTTGGCTGAGCTGTCTCAAACCTGCGATTGAAATTATCGTTCATCGCAGCCAGCATAATGCAGCACACTATGGTTCGGTCACTGAGCCACTTTTGATAAATGTTTCTTGACTGTTCCACGTGCATTGGTAGCTGGCTCCTTAGGTGCAGGATTCGTCAGCACATATAGAATCCATTCATGCGCCAAGACAATCTTCAACTTTCGGTATCAGCTAACAAAGTTGGGTCCCACCAACTTATCATTGTTCAACGATGATCGGAGCGATAGAAAAGTGGCCATGTCTGCACAAAATAAAATTAAAACCTAATTAGTAATTGATTCATTAAATCTAAAGATTTAGACTTTAATCAAAATATTTTTTCCTCTATTTTATTTGAATTGATAGCCTCTACCTTCAATTCAAGGAATTATCATAATTTTTTAGTGGATACTAGAATCCACATAGACTATACACGAGCCTAACTTTGGTTGGCCCACCCATGTACATCTAAGGGTAGATTCATAATCAATTATTTTTTTAAATAATTTTTAGTAATTAAATTTTGCCCCAGGCCCTGATCTGTTGGCTTTGGCCTTCATAAAAAATAGTCCGATTAGGTCCTACCATTAACATGACCATACTTGGCCCATCCAACCAATGAATGATCAGGCCCAACTTTGGTTGGCCCACCTGACCACTATTTAGAAAGATGTATCCAAGAAATCATATAATGAATGATAATTCCATCAATCGATAAGCACCAGGCCTTTGGGCCTCCAATGATTATCCAACTGATGGACTCATTATCATCCACTTTAATGGGAGGCTATGATCCAATTATCATATAACTATTTCATTTTAGGAATCTAATAATTTTAGAGGATTTAATTTGTAGAAGTGAGTAGGTCAGATTAACCAGCTTGTCATGATCCTCCTACTAACTTCACCAAGTCAGCTTAAGGAAGATCATTAATAGGCTGATCTAGGAGCACCTGAATCAGTCAAACTGATTTACTTAGCTGACATGGGTCAGCTCGAATAGTTAAGCGATCTGATTAAAACATAATCTCACTAAGAGGTTAGATAAGTTCGATCAGTAGAAGGGTCTGCTAGGCTTGCCTTAGACACCATCAGAAATGGTCAGGTAAGCGAGCTGCCAATTAAAAATCCTTGATCTGATTTATCTTAGACATCAACTGATTTAATTAGGTTCAATTAGATCAACCTAATAATTCATGCTAGACTGCGTAGCCAAGAATCAAGTCCATCTTGGGTCTTGTTAAAGACATGGACTTGACCAACTATAACTATTACAATTGATCTAGAGAATCCTTGACCTAATCTAAGACAATAATTGATTAGATTTACTCAATTCTCTAATTAAGTTCATTCTTTAATCTAACCCTATGTCTAACCCAATTAATGGACCTAATCCTCACTAACCCATTAACCTAATGTGTTATGATTCGTGTCATAGGATCTTCAATTTACAATCCTAGAACCTAATCAAACAACTTCTTAATTCTTAATTAAGTTTTGGGTTGAGAGTTGGGGTTTGGCTTTCTAAAAATAGTTTTCATATTTATAAAATATTTTTGACAACATGGTTCTATCAACCAAGTTGCATGTTTGATTCATAATCAATATGCAAGTAACATAAACATGAATCTACTTTAGATCTAATCTAAATAAGTTCATGTAATTAAAACTAGTTTCAATAATAATCAATCATAAATCTTTCTAGATCAAATCTAACATATTTATAAAGATTAAAACTAGATTAAAATATTTTTAATCAGATTATAAAATCTCTTAGATCTAATTTAAAATTTTATAATCAATATTTTAGATCAGCACGTACTAGGACAACCTATTCACTATAAGGGGTAAACCTTACAGCAGGACAACCTTATGGCAGTCCGTACAATCTAAAATATTTTATTTTTAGATCTAAAACTATTTTAAATTTATTAAATCATAAATAAAATTAGATCAAATCTAATAAATTTATGATTAGAGTCAGATCATCATGAACTAGGATAACCTATTCACTGTAAGGGATAAACCTTACAGCAGGACAACCTTATGGTAATTCATGAGATCTAATTTTTTTTTTAATTTTAGATTTAATAATTAAATTATAAATAAGATCTAATCTAAAAAATAATTTAAATATACATAAAAATCATGTAATAACAATCTGGCTCTGATACCAATTGAAGGAACCAGATCTTGGGTTTTATAGGTAAATCTTGAAAACTTTTTCAAGATCTTGCAGTGAAAGACTTAAATAAATTAAATATTTATTTAAATAAATATGTAAATACCTAGATCATAGATCTATTACATGATCGAGATATGATATTAAATCAAAAATTAAAATCAAATAAGAAAGTAAAAGGTTGATCAAATCAACCTAGATCTATACTACATCAAATGCAGGTATGAAGTTAATAGATTAGATCTATTACCTGAGCAAGTTAGATGCTCTAACTTGCTGATCCTAGCTTGAGGATAAAGTCACGAGCCACACACATGTCCGACCTCTAGGAGTCATCCACACGAGCCTACGATCTCTGATCTGAAGTCCGATGCAGGAAATCAGCACAGCATGTTAGTACTGTGCTGATCCTTCTTCGATGGTTGATCCGATGCTCTCTTCTTCGAAATTTAGACTCTCCAAAATATAAAAAAGAAGATGAGAGTTTACTTATCTGAGACTCTTAGAAAAAACTTAAAAAAAAGGAGAAGAGATTGAAGATAAAATAGTCCCTAGAAGAAGACCCTCTTCTTCTTCTCTTTTCTCTCACCTAGACACCTAGTTTGGTGCCTATGGAACCCCCATGCCCAAGGACCCTCTTCCTCTGATTTTTGCACACCCCAAATCTCTCCTAAAGCTCTATATTTTATAAAAGAATTAGAATAAAATTCATCCAATAAATAAAGAAAAAGAAGAGTCCAAGTTAGATCAAAATCCTAGACTAGGAATATCCAAACATGGAAAGTTGTTGGGGCACCCAACTCTTGGGTGCCTCCTCCACAATTATTGGTGTGGACCAGCAAGGGAGGGTGCACAAAAAAGGATATTATTTTTATGGAATAAGAGAAGAATTAATTAAAAGAGGAGGCGGCACTCAAGGAAAGGTGTTTTGGTCAACAAGGATTCTATCTCATAGAATCCTAAGCAAAACTAACTCCTCTTTTGACTTGGTCTTCCAACAAATTACCTTATGAGAAAAGGAGGAGAGAAAGAGGGCATGAGAAGCCATGGGAGTGGAGAATTTTCATGTAAGAAACAAAATAAAAAGGGCATGGGGCGTAAGGATTAAGTGGCGCAAGTGATAGGAAGTCCTAGTCACACTAGGACTCCTATTTTGACTTGGTCAAACAAGATCTTTTAACCAAATAAAATCAAGATTAAACTAATCCTAATTAAATAAGACCCTAATCTATTTAAGGAACTTAATTAAATTAGATTTAAATTTTAATTTATTTTCTTAATCAAATTAGAAAATTGGTTAATCCGAGTCCTAGTTAGACTAGGACTAGTTCTTCCTTGCACTTGGCTTATCCAATAAACCAATTAGACTTGATCCAATCAAGCCCAAATAAAATCTTAATTAAATTATATTTAATTAGACTTAATCTTCTCCTATTAGTTTAATCAAATTAAGCTAATTAGCAATCCAATTGCTAATCAATCCTCCTGCAATACTTGCACTAGGTTAAACACCAATCGTATTGATTGTTTAACCCTAGAATGATTCTTAATCATTGATCAACCATCCGATCAGATCGTAAGCTCTAATATGTGTGACCTCATAGGTCCAAACCTAAGTCGGTAGCATAAAAATAAATTTTTGTACCAATTGAAAGTGACCATCTAGCAATGATATCCGACAGTCGGATAGGTCGAAAGTGTAGAACACCATCCTTAGAACCCATGCGGATATAGTTTTCATATAATTCATCCCCTTGACCATAATGCTCATAGGATACCTCAGAGTTCAACTATCAACTCTGATCAGGTTGTCCACATTGTATTTCAAAATATTAAATCCATCTGATGGATTACCCTGGCCAAGGTTTTGCTATATTGAAATACAGTGATACATTCTTCTCCAACTCTTGGAGTGGTCAATTCCATCTTGATCACACTCCAACTTTGCAAGTACTTGACTGTGCCCAGAAGCCTTCCATTGCTTAATTAGAAATTCAGTTAGTCCGGTACCAAAGCACAGTGAGTTGCTTGCAAGTCACTGAGGTGATCTCAGGTCTAAGGGATACTTATACCTATATCCCATCAGAAGACATTCTCGATAGTAGAATGCTCTAGAGTTGGTCACGTTCAATGACGATGTACCCATACATCTCTCCTGTATGCCATACTAGTGTCTCCACACTCCTTGGTTAAGAGGATCAACCAACCTATATGGCATATAGCGATCTATGCTCGATAGATGCTGTTGTCCTAATTAACAGCCTATCATTTGATCATGAACAAATTTAAGGACTAATCGATAAATCTTCTCTTTATCGAAATTAAACAGTCCTAAGGACTTCATCACAATAATGGAGTTCATTAGAAGATGTAAACTTATGATGAAAAAGATGCCAAAATATTTTTATTAATTAATAAATTAATTATAATTATAAAATAGCTCAATCGTCAATAGGCTGATGATTGACTTTAGGACATAATTTCTAATAGTGTGGACTTACTGTAGAGGCCGAACGCGTGTGCGGCTCCGAAGGCAACAACAAAAATCAACTGCGGAGTTCTCGACCAATGCGAAGGTAAAAGATCTGATCTCTTCTTGATCTTGATGCGATCTAGGATTTAGATCTAGAACTATTATAGATCTAGGGTATTGATTTAATCAATACCAAAGCTTTTATTTTCAAATTTAAGAATGCACTATGACATGTTATAGGTCCTAAATGTAGAATTTAGTAATTAGATTATATGCATTTGTAGATTAAATGATTTAATTTATAACTTTCCACTGCATTATATTTTAAAAAAATTTTAAAATTCATGCATGAAATCCTGCATATTTTCCCATCAAAGAGATGGGGCATGGGGTTAGTTGGGATGCAAAGGAGAGAGAGTCCTAGTCAAACTGGGATCTCTTTTGGTGCTTTAATTATTCTCTAATCAATTAGAAATTAGTTGCATCCAAAAAGAGAAAAAATTCTAATCTAACTAGAAACCAAATTAGATCCTAATCCAATTAGAAATTGGTTGCACCGAAATCCCAATCAAACAAGAAATTCATCTTTCTTGCAATTAGGTTATCTCATTATCCAATTAGACTTGATCTAAACAAATCCAAACTAAGCCATATTGAATCCAATTCAATTAGACTTGCTTCTAACCCCATTGCTCAATCAAATTGAGCCAAATAGCAATCCAATTGATAATTAATCTTCCTACAACTCACTAACTCTTAGTAAGTTTGATAATTGCATTGGATTAATCATCAATCATATTGATAATTAGATCCCTCTATGATTCATAATCATAGTTCAACTATCTGATCAAAGAAAGATCTCTATTATGTATGATCCCATAGGTTCTATTATGTCTAGTAGTGAGATATACTATGATCCCTATCATAATATCATCGAAACTTCCTTTCAATGGGTTGGAACGATTCCAACTCTTTCTATCAAGAATCATCGATCATCAAGATGATACTCAATGAGTCTCACAATCCACCAATGACACCTAACAGTATATAGTGGCATCCTAGTAGAATAAAATTATTAAACCTCTAGATGCAGTTATCATTTGATTTAGTTCTTCTATCGTGAGTCCCGACTAGATGAAAGTCATGAAAAACTTATCAAACCCCAACATCAGTCTTATGCAAGATTGGCTCAACCCAAATTCATTTATGAATTTTCGTAAAAACTCTTTTTTAGTATTCACACTTGCTTTCGGCCAAAGACTTTCTAAACTCAATCTTGCAAATCATATAGGACTTCTCCTTTTTTATCAAGATCGATAGATTTTATCTAGATGCATCCTACTCCTAATAATGAACCAAAATCTACTATAGCCAATATATATCGTAAGAACCCAAATGGCTAGGAGACAAAGTATATATGTAAGTCAAATTATAGTAGCCTCACTGTGAATAGCAGGCACCGTAGCTTAACGGACCACTCACACCACTAAAACATCGAGTAAGCCATTGACGAGTGAATAAATATCCAAGTGGCTTCTCATATTGGTCATATTCAGTGCAAGTTATTCTTTGACAACCACCTTGCACTTTTGCTCTAATATCTCCATACTGCAGACTTGAGACTCATCTTATCCAGAAGAAAAGCAATCCATGCACCGATCTAATTAAATCGATCACTATGTCCTCTGTGATGATTTCTCAATTGGAAGCTTTTAGGAATTAACCATCAATGACACTTGTCTCAAATTCTCAATACATTGAGAATATGTATCATCATCTGTTGATCCCTTAGATAAATCATGGACACATATAAAACATGATTGGAGTAAAAATTACCTATTTTATTGGTGAATAAAATTTATAAGTACAACATATGCCCTCGAATTACAATATGTGTCAGCCAATAATTGGCTTCTAGGGCATACATCTAACATCCATCAGAGCCAAAGTGGTCCATATTGAGTCAATGATTCTTCTGAATATCTATAATGGCAATTATTAATATAGAGTTTAATGATCCTTCTAAATACTTTGTTGCCCAAGAATGGCTATCCAAGGGGGGGTGAATTGGGTATTTAAAAATTTAAACTCTAATTATGTTGAATTTTGAAGTTGTGTGCTGATAGGGACGCGATGCTGTCGTTAAGACACCGTGTTTATCAGTTTAATCCGACTTCTTAAAATCATTAAAATTGCGTAGATAGTAGTGAGTCGGGTCGAATCCACAGGGAAGGTAGTGTTTTTAGATTTGAAATCTTTGATTTTTTAAAAGAAAAAGATAAAAAAGAAGAGTTTCGAGATCAAAAGTGAAGTCGGAAAATAAAAAGCAAAAATTAAAAGATGCAAGAATTTAAACTTGGTACTAAGATCTACTAGTTAGATCTTAGCATCTACTTGCAAAGCAATAATTTAAAGTGCAGAAATTAAATTACAATAAAAATAAAAAGCAAGAAATTAAAATATAAAAATTTTTATTAACTAAAATTTCAGAATTTAAATACATAAAATTTAAAAAGAAAAGATAATAAAATAAAATAGCCTGATCTCTGATCTTGGATCGGCATTGGCAGAAAGATGGTGTAGAAGCTCGGCTCTTCTTCTCGGCACCCGTTGCTTCGAAGCAGCCTTTAACCCATAGCCTGGCTTCGCCCTGTACCAAAGCTTCACCTTGATCGGAGATGTTGATTTCTGATGGCCTGGGGTCCTTTTTATAGAGCTAGGAGGGCTGGATATTTTTTCTAAAGGCAATATGGGACTAATAGCCTTTGTAATCGTAAAAATACAAAGAAATTTGGATAAAATTTGAATCAAAATAGCTCTGATATGACTCTGATAAATCTGATAAAATCCAGCCATTCAATAGGAATCCAACGGTCCAAAAATCATCAAAATCGGATGCAGATAAGCTCAGATCGGGTCGGATTAAATTCTGGCCGTTGGATCGCGCTTGATCGAGGAAATCTGGCCGCAAATCGCGCTTCGGGAGTCTTGATCACCGCCGGCAGCATTCTGGACCGTCGGATCATCGCCTGGATCGAGCGCTGCCGTCCGATGGTGATCCGCGTGATGTTTGTATCTGAATAAAATTCGGAAGCAACCACAGCCGTCCGATCCTGACCGCAAACAACCACATCCGTCCGATCGCGCAATAACTGTTCCCATGGACCGCGTGGACCGGCCGCACCGCACACCGCAACCAATCAGCGCCGCTGTTGTCAGACGAAAAGACTGAATTACCCTTGTGAGCCGCGATAAATTTCTGTAGACCCTTAAGGGGTCTAGGTCCACCACGTGGCAATCTCTGATTCGCCGGAATTTGCTGAGCTGGCGGTCCACGCCTGGATCGTGGACCGGCTGATGGCTTCAACGGCTGAGTCGGCTTGATGGCTCGGCTTGGCTTGGTGGCTCGGCTTGCGGAGCCGGCTGAGCCGTTTTCTTTTTTATTTAATTTTTATTTATTTTATATTTTTAAAAATTCATATCTTTTTCATTTTAGCTCCGTTTTACTTGAAATTTATTTCGTTGTGATCAAAAAAATGAGCTCTTTCTATTGATAATAAAATTTTATTTTTTAATTTTTATTAATTTTTATTATTTTTTAATTAATTTTTTAATTAATAAAAATATGAATTTTTTAAAAATTATATATAAATTGATTATTAATTCTTAAAAATTAATATAAATTAATTAATAAATTAATACTTTTATTGGTGAATTTATGATGCTTATCACACCCCCCAACTTAAGCTTTGCTCGTCCTCGAGTAAAGAAAGAATTTAGTTTTAAATACCTTTTAACTTTAGAGTTTCGAATTTTACCTAAGCAATTTTCAAAATGGCCATTGATATTCAGTAGAGCTTAAATGAGATATATCATTGGGGTATTAATACTTATCAATAGAAAAATTAAGTAAAGAACATTAAATTTTTCAGAACTTTTTCTAAATTATTCCACTTTTATCTCTGATTTGTCTAAACTTTCATATAGGCAGGTGTATTGCTACTTCCATCCTTCATTTATTAATTTTTATTTTCACATTGCCCACTTTTTGATGCGAATATCATTGCTTACTTAGGCAACGGGACCCGGTTACTCGGTGGGAAACCAATGTTTCTTTTTTTTTTTTTTTTTTTTTTTTTTTAACGTTGTACCACTATTGAGTGTCTTAACTCCTTAAGCTTTCTATTTGATCCATGTAGCGAGTCTTGGGCCAATGACTCCCAAACCAGTTGGCTTTAGGGCACTAGGTATAGAATACCCCTCGGGCTTACTAGCTCGAATCAAATAGGCTACGAGTTAAGACTAGCTTTACAACGAGCTTCTTTGCCCTTCCCACCTTTTGACGCGAAACTCAATGCTTGCTTAGGCAAAGAGGCCCGGTTACTCAGTGAGAAGTACTTGGAAACTATTTTATTAAAATAAATTTTTATATGAAGAAACGTATAGTTACCTACACAAGCCTATAAAAAGTAGACTTTTCTTTGATGCTAGTAGAAAATAATTAGAAATGCTCCAAGAAAAAAAATTTTATGTTCTAGACTTAACTCTTTATTGAATTTTCTTAATACTTGATTCCTCAATATCTCATAGATTCTCTAATCTGTGCATCAATTTTCTTTTAAAAATGCTTAGTTTTATTCGATTCTTAAGCATAATCAAGTATCTAAATACTAAATACTAACTTTTTCGAGGACTTAAAATTTTAAAATTTTTATTTTTTCCTCCCCCCAACTTAATCGACATTGTCCTCAATGGAGAAGAGAAAAAAATAAAGGATGTAATAAAAGAAATGGAAGAATACACCTATATTTTTTTATTTTATTTATTTATTTATTTTATTTTATTTTTTTTTTGGTCCAGCATATGCCTTTACAAATTTGAGCTCTCCCTCCAACTTATTCAAATTATCCTAAAAAGAAAATAAGATAAATTAGATAAAAACTAAATATTGGGTTGCCTCCCAACAAGCGCTAAGTTTACCGTCTTCAGCCAGACACAATGTAGCTCACTATCCTGTGTCGAATATTGGATTGACAAATTCCAATGGTTTTGGATTGCCAATCTTAGAAAGTTGATTTTGATTTTTAATCCCATTATTGATATAATCTTTGTTAATTTTAGGGATATAATTTATGATTCCATTCTCAGACCCATGTTTATTAAGAATTACTCCTATTTGTTCTTCTAAAATGCTCATGAATGGAGTTTTAGGAGTTAAGTTTGATTCAATGGGTGCTGGAATGGTGACTAAAGGCGGTTTTAATTCTGGAGGTAAATTAATGTGATCCTGCTTAAACAACTCCATTGACATTTCATTACATGCCTTTTGATTTTTATAAGAAGAACCAGCTTCTAGGGTTGAAGGGAATAGGACATTAGGTTTATAAGTCTCGGGTAAATCATCTATTCTCTTTTCCCTTATTTCTATCTCATTTAAACTGGAACTAGCATCAGTACTAATTCCTGGCTTGGATTCTTCTATGTGGTTAGTCTCAGTACTAACCAGTTCTCTAAATTTTCATTTTGGCTAGCATCAGTACTAGCCTCTCTCACCTGATCTTGATATGGGTCCATAAGAATCCTATAGCTTTTAAGTTCAGAAATTACTTTGGTATTCTCAAATTGAGGATTCTTAGATGAAATATTAGATTGATAATTTAATCCAGGTGGTTGGTAGTCATTAGGTGGGTTGTTTGAAATTGGTAGGTTCGGTAGTTGATCTAGTTCTCTCCTCATGTTAGACTCAACTAATTGTCCTATTTGAGCTTCTAGTCTGGCGATAGATTGCTGTTGAGTTAGAATTAATTGTTGAAGTTGGTTAAATCTATCATCAGCTAGATTCTGTTGAGGAGGTGGGTATGAAGGCTGATTATAATATGATGGCTTGAATTAAACTGACTAGGCTGACCATTATTATAGGCATAGTTCTGGTATGGGGCCTTTTTGATAATTTTGCTCAAGTGAAATTTGGGTCTGAGCCTGAGTCTGTTGGGTGTCCAAGAAAAATTAAAGTTACTCCAATCTGAATTATATGAATTTGAAAATGGGTCATTAATCAATTTGGAGTATCCTTGAGTAGCTTGAACTTGTTCTTGGATAAAATATGGAAACTGTGCAGTCATAGGACATTCACTTACATGATGGGTTGGACTAGCACAGATTGAATAACTCTCCTGATAATTAGAAGATTGTTTGTGTAGGAGATTGTTGACCTAGGGTTAGGAGTTGATCTATTTTCTGATCAAGAAGGTCAACTTTATCTAATTTTTGGACTATTAGATTTATATTTCCTGTTCGTTTTTGTTGAGCCATTTGATTATTATGTTTAATGTGAATCAACCATTCAATTAAGTTCAACTAAATCAGAAAAAGTGATTTCCTACCATGCATGAATTTGTTCCCCTGGATTAGTGCAACCCTATGGGATAAAATTTCTTAAGTGTGGTTCAAAAAAACTTGGCTTTATCTTTTATGAGAAAGGGAACAAGGTTTAGATTCAGAAAAATTTTGATTTTTTTATTTTTTTTTAATTATTATTATTATTATTATTTTATTATATTAAAAATTAATTTTTTTTAATTATTTTTATTTATTAATTTTAATTTAATTTAATTTATTAATTTTTAGTTAGTTTAATTTTTATTCTATTTTATTTTTAGAGGAGAAAGGAGAAGAAAGAAAAAAAGAGTTCTAAAGAAGAGATCCTAAGGAGTCCTAGAACTAAGAAGAAAGAGAAGAATTAGATTTAATTAGATTTAATGTTGGTTAGCAATTAAGTTGGTCAATCAATCCTGACTAAAGGTTATCCTAGATCTAGACAGCTCCTAACTGCCAAGGTCACCTTCAAGCCCTCCAAGTGTAGGATTAGCCAATCAACTAGCCAGGTAAGTGTAAGGTTGGTGGGAGTCCCCCCGTTGCTTGCCTTAGACACCAATTGTGCTTGGTCAGGTAAGCGAACGGAACCAATTAGAAACCACCTTCCTTCGGGCCCAATCGTCCCTGAACCACTTTCCTAGACACCAGTCAAATTGATTTATCCTAACTCGGTTCAACTCTTAGGATTCCTTGTCCTATTGAGCTCGAGTTCCTAGGGTTGATGTCTAATTGATTTTAAAATTAAAGGCTTAGGTCAATGCAGGATGTTGGTTGGTTGTTTGTGGGCTAAGGAAGGGTGATCAAATCCCCACCTTATCTTGTTTAATTGGATTGTGCCCTTAATTTGATTTAATATGAATATGCAAAAAAAAAAAATTCAATCAAAGGATTTTATGCAATTTAAACTAGATGCATGCAACTAATTAAATTCTGAAAGGCTTACCTTGCCTCCAGCAATCACCAAAAAAAATAAAAATAAAAATAAAACTAATATGATGCATGCTCTAAATAGTTAGGGTTTCTAATCTTATCATGAGGCTTTTAATTAGGTTTAAATGAATATTTTTTTAAATTAATTTAAAAATAAAATAAATAAATAAATAAAATAAAAAGAGAACTAGGGTTAGGATTGATCTCACCAGGCAAAACTTCTGATTCTTTTTGTTCTTTTTTTCTTTTCCTGCAAAATAATAAAAAAAATTAGCAAAAAAATAAAAATTTTATTTATAATTTATTTATAGAAAAATCAAAGAGATCAAAAATTTAATATCCGTGCCTTCCCCGGCAACGGTGCCAAAAACTTGGTGCGTTTGCCGGGAGTTATTTTTAATAAATCAAAAAAATCAAAATCAAAAATCAAAAACCTTCCCCGGCAACGGCGCCAAAAACTTGATAGGGAGCGTTTGCCGGAATTATTTTTAGTTTATTTAAAATAAATCAAAGAAATCAAAATTAAAAATCAAAAACCTTCCCCGGCAACGGCGCCAAAAACTTGATAGGGACGCGATGCTGTCGTTAAGACACCGTGTTTATCAGTTTAATCCGACTTCTTAAAATCATTAAAATTGCGTAGATAGTAGTGAGTCGGGTCGAATCCACAGGGAAGGTAGTGTTTTTAGATTTGAAATCTTTGATTTTTTAAAAGAAAAAGATAAAAAAGAAGAGTTTTTGAGATCAAAAGTGAAGTCGGAAAATAAAAAGCAAAAATTAAAAGATGCAGAAATTTAAACTTGGTACTAAGATCTACTAGTTAGATCTTAGCATCTACTTGCAAAGCAATAATTTAAAGTGCAGAAATTAAATTACAATAAAAATAAAAAGCAAGAAATTAAAATGCAAAAATAAAATTTTTATTAATTAAAATTTTAGAATTTAAATACATAAAATTTAAAAAGAAAAAAATAAAATAGCCTGATCTCTGATCTTGGATCGGCATTGGCAGAAAGATGGTGTAGAAGCTCGGCTCTTCTTCTCGGCACCCGTTGCTTCGAAGCAGCCTTTAACCCATAGCCTGGCTTCGCCCTGTACCAAAGCTTCACCTTGATCGGAGATGTTGATTTCTGATGGCCTGGGGTCCTTTTTATAGAGCTAGGAGGGCTGGATATTTTTTTCTAAAGGCAATATGGGACTAATAGCCTTTGTAATCATCAAAAATACAAAGAAATTTGGATAAAATTTGAATCAAAATAGCTCTGATACGACTCTGATAAATCTGATAAAATCCAGCCATTCAATAGGAAATCCAACGGTCCAAAAATCATCAAAATCGGATGCAGATCAGCTCAGATCGGGTCGGATTAAATTTCTGGCCGTTGGATCGCGCTTGATCGGAGGAAATCTGGCCGCAAATCATGCGCTTCGAGAGTCTTGATCACCGTCGGCAGCATTCTGGACCGTCGGATCATCGCCTGGATCGAGCGCTGCCGTCCGATGGTGATCCGCGTGATGTTTGTATCTGAATAAAATTCGGAAGCAACCACAGCCGTCCGATCCTGACCGCAAACAACCACATCCGTCCGATCGCGCAATAACTGTTCCCATGGACCGCGTGGACCGGCCGCACCGCACACCGCAACCAATCAGCGCCGCTGTTGTCAGACGAAAAGACTGAAAATTACCCTTGTGAGCCGCGATAAATTTCTGTAGACCCTTAAGGGGTCTAGGTCCACCACGTGGCAATCTCTGATTCGCCGGAATTTGCTGAGCTGGCGGTCCACGCCTGGATCGTGGACCGGCTGATGGCTTCAACGGCTGAGTCGGCTTTGATGGCTTGGCGGCTTGGCTTGGTGGCTCGGCTTGCGGAGCCGGCTGAGCCGTTTTCTTTTTTTATTTAATTTTTATTTATTTTATATTTTTAAAAATTCATATCTTTTTCATTTTAGCTCCGTTTTATTTGAAATTTATTTCGTTGTGATCAGAAAAATGAGCTCTTTCTATTGATAATAAAATTTTATTTTTTAATTTTTATTAATCTTTATTATTTTTTAATTAATTTTTTTAATTAATAAAAATATGAATTTTTCAAAAATTATATATAAATTGATTATTAATTCTTAAAAATTAATATCAATTAATTGATAAATTAATACTTTTATTGGTGAATTTATGATGCTTATCATGTGCTTTTGAAAAAATGTGATAAACAAATATAAAATGAAAATAATATAAATAACACAATGACCAACACCAAGCTTTTATAGTGATTCGGTAGAAAACTCAGCACCTACATCCACTCCCCAAGTAATCCACTTGAAAATTCAACTATAATCACTCAATTGATTATAGTTCGATTATTTTTCTTGGGTTCACAATCTAACTTGATTGATTTTGACCTAGACTCATCAACTACAATCTTTACAATGATTATTTTTTGGGCTCATAATCAATCTAATTGATTTTTCCTGGATCACCAACCAAAATCATACAAGATTATTTTTCTTCGGGCTAACAATCAACCCTGATTGATTTTAACCTGGGCTTACAAATCAAATCACTATAACGTCCAACTCTAGGCTTGGACCAACCCAAGTTTCTCACCCCAAGAAATTTGAAATAAAATATAAAAATATAAAGGTTAAGTTTAGAAAAATAAAAACTCTTTGAAGAATTGAAAGAAATCCGAATGATGATAATTAAATGCTTGACTTCTTATTGAATGCTTGAGTGATAATGAGGCTCCTTGATTCTTAACTTGATTGCTTCCTCATTTTAATTTACTCTTGCTCTCACTTGCTTGAGGGATGATTTATAGTGAAAGGACAAAGGTTAACTTTAAAATCAACTCCTTCTCTTCTCTTCAGCTTACTTCTTTGGCTTTCTTCAATGAATACTCAATGAAACTCTCAAAAAAATTTTCTTTAATACTCAAAATATTTTTTTATATATCCTTAAGGTTTTTCATCATTTTAATTCATTTTGAAGGTCTTCAAAAGTGATCTAGCAATTAGAAACAAGAAATAGCCATTGAAAAAAGTTGGAGCTAAAAAAATATAGTTCTAAAAAAACTAGCCGTTACAGTGAACTTAGTCGACTAAACTTCTTTGAGTCAACTAAGTCTTAGTCTACTCAATCTAACTTAGTCTGCTAAGTAAATAAAGCTTAAAAATTTATCTTTTTGCCTTGCTGCTATTCTTTAAGACTAAGTTGACTAACTTTTTGACTTAGTTGACTAAGTTTTCTAGGTCCTAAATTTTGATCTTTCTGTGCTTTCTATCTTTTTTATTCTCTAAGACTGAGTCGACTAATTCTAGGCTTAGTCGACAAAATTTCATGCCAAGCATGCCATGAGATTTTTAGCAGCTTTTCTTTTCCAAATTTATTTGTAGGCTAGACTTACTTTTTAAACTTAATTTAATTCTCATTAACCATCTTTTTTAAGATGTGTCAAGTCTAGTTTTTCTTCAATGACCTCTTGATTGATGGTACTCAATTTAATTGATAAAAATCATTTAGAGCATTATGAGCACTTAAAATTTAAACTACACATCCTCAAAAATAATATTAGTAACATAACAAATTATACTCAAAACTCTTTATCATCATTAAAATCAATCTTTAGATCAACAATCTCTTCCTTTTCGATGATGACAAAACTTTTAAGTATATGCAAAATAATATATAGTAGATTTTTAAAGAATTATATATTTAAAAAAAATAAAATCACTAAATAATAAAAATATACTTCATTCTAGTTAAGCTCCAGCATATACTCAATAATAACTCTCTCCCTTTTTCATATCATTAAAAAGCTCATGGAAAGGATAAAAGACTAATCATCAAAATTAATAAGATATGAAAATTTATCATCAAAGTTTTCTTTGAAAAAAAAAACTTATCTTTGATTTAAAATATGTTTAAAGTACTTTCAGTTTCAGAAATTAGCTTGAATTTAAATATCAATGGCTCTTCTCTATTTTTGAATGAATATGACTTTTTTAATTAAATTTTCAAGTATATACTTTTAAACTTTAAGAGGAAATAGAGCTTTTCAAAAGATTTAAATATGAAATCAAGCATAATATGTACTTTAATATTCAATCTTTTTTTAAAAAAAATTTAGTTAATTAAATTTAGAAAAGGTATGTATCAAAAATATATCAAGCAAGTCAATGATAGTACTAGAGCAAAAGTAATTTTATAATGATTTCTAAATGCACATCCAAAGTTCTGTATTATATTTAGATTTTCAAATGAGTTTCAAAAATGGATTTAGAAATTTATTTTGACTTCAACTAATTATCCAAAAATAAGATTGAGTAATCAAATCATGTAAGTCAAATTTGATGATTACTTGAAAGCTTAAATTAAAAATACTATAAAGTAATTGGTTAAGAATTTAAGATCATCATTCAATTTTCTTAATTTTCAATCAAAGATAGATAATATTCAACAAATATATCTCCCCCTATTTTCAAAAGTAAATGTCAAAAAATTCATCACAAAATATTTTCTCCTTTTAAATAGTAGGTGAATCAAAAATATTTCTTCTCCTTTTTCTTTCAAGTTAAGCACCTTTAATTGATACCAAATTAATCTTTAACTATTACTAATTTAGTAATTAATTCATCTTAAATGAATTCTCCTCCTTATCTTTGCAAATAAAGATATTTTTAATTAAATGGTCTTTTAAGATCAAATTATTTTCTTAAGTATTTTCTCTTCTGTCGTGCAGGATCCTTGATGTTGTTGAGACTGAAGAAATAGTGGGGCACGCCTCCTTCCTCCAAGCTTGGAGGCGCGCCCCCTAGGGCACCTTGGCATGTGAAGAAACCAGAGAGAGGAAGAGATGTGGAAGAAAATGGCTCTCTCTTTGTTACTTCTCTTCTTACCTAGGGTTTACAATATACATGTATGTATATACCTATACATGGACCAAAATCCTAATCCGTAAAAAACTTTTTGGGCTAATCCTGTTCGAATGCACTCACCCAAACCCATGTACATCCATGATCCAATCATGCACTCAATCCCATGGACCTAAACCTGGTCCAAACTCTGAGTAGCCTCCATGAGACTTAAACCAGGGCTTCATGACCGTGGAGGACTAAACCTCCATCCTAGGATCAAAATCGGTTCTAGCCCTAGGACCACTCCTATCCTAGTCTTTCAGAGCCAACACCCTGACTCCTCCAATGGCCTTCCAAGGTTTAAGAGCACAACTAATCCTAACAATCTCTATCTTAGTGTCCCAAGCCTTGGCAAACTCTGCATAAACCGTCTGCACAATCCTGCTGCCTCCAGAGTTGACATTGTCCCATTGAAGCCACCTCACCTCCTTAGCTGCAACACCGACATGTGCTCCATAGCCCCTAAGACTCATGCTCCATCGCACTTCTTAGCCTCGAACTGATATCCTCCTACTCTAATCCTATGGTTGCAACACCGACGTGTGCTCCGCAGCACAGCTAAGTAGTTCACTATGCAAATTCTAACACCTTTATCAATTCTCTTCAATTGCTGTGCACCCAAAGATCTTTGGGATGACCGTCTCTATAGCTAAAGACCTGGCTTGCTCCTTCGCACCATTCTAGATTATAGGATCCATTCTACTTAGCAGTTGCATCACTTTTTCTAAATTTTCTTAGAGAACCTACAACATTCCTACATCAACACATATTGTACCATCTGATACGATCTCCTCAGAACTATGCCTGTCCACCTGCACACGCCGCTCCACCTGAAACTGTGCATAACCGACGTTGGTGCTAGGATATCAATCCTTCTGTTAGATATATGTGCCCTAGAAGTCAGAATTGGCTGACACTTGTAATACACTTCTACAGACAAAATTATAATTTTAACTATAATCAATAAAATGGGTTATTTTCTATCACATATGTGTATTTAGTATCTGTAATACATCCTTTGAGTTAATGGTAATGATAATTCATATTTTCAAGAGTTGAAAATTTAAGACATGAATAATCATTATTAACTCATAAAATGCTTCCGACCATAGGATCATCACGAGGATGGTGATTGATCCAAAAGGTTGGTGTACAATCGCTTCTCTTTAGTAGATGAGTCTTGAGTCTATGATGTGGAGACACCGAAGGGAGAGTACAGATACTCGTTAGAGAACGAGGGCACCGAGCGTGACCATCTCAAGTAGTCATTAGGGAGTCTACCTTCTCGCCAATGACTGACTCCATGCTGCAATAGTGAGTCTGATTCTTTGACCTGAGATGCATCGATAGTTCACCTTGAGGGTGTTATAGTTTGACTATACTATTACTCGATCTCCTAGCCATACGGAATCCTGAGGTGTATGTTGGCTATAGCATGTTCATTATAGGAACTGGATAGCATCAAGATGGAATCTATCTACCTTGGTGGTAGAGGAGCAGCCCTATGATGATCATGAGAATCAAGTCCAGAAGTCCATGGCCATGGCAGAGTGAAATAATAGAAAGAGTTTCTATTTAGATTTTCACATTGGACTTGAAATCGAATGGTTACATCATATGACAGAGACTAGGGTTTGACGAGTTCACCTTAACCCTAATCTGATCGGAGCTCAAGATAGAAGAACTTAATCACATAGGTAGCTGCACCAAGAGGTTCGCATTCAGCTCTGATGGGTTGCCACCATATACTGCTAGGTGTCATTGGTAGATTTTGAGAGCAATTAGAATGATTTAGATGATCGATCATTCTAGCTGTTCGAATCAGAAGAGTTTTGATCCATCGAAAGGAGTTTTGATGATGTCAATGATAGAGATCATGACATATCCCATTACCATATAGAACTGAACCTAACTGGATCATACAAACAAAGATTTGAATCCGGTGATCATCAATTGAACTGATCCAGTTCAATTGATCTGAATGAGATTTAATTAGGTTCAAGAAAATCGTGCTAGCACTCGATTGAACCTAACGTTCTTCTTTTACTATCATAAATAGTTATCCTGACTGAGCTAAAGAAGTTTGTACTCATTTAGAGGCCTTCACTTTGACTGACTGAAGCTTGTCCAAGTCAAAAAAGATTATCTTATTTTGTAAGACATTACCTGCCATTTTTGGTTACCTGCCATTTCTCATTCTTTGACTTTGATCAAAAGTTGACCTTTGATTGGTCAAATATTGACCATTGATACTTTGACTTCTGTCCATGTGTCATGCACCTATTGGAGAGCTAGTGAGGGCTTGTCCCCCTGCCAGAACCTGGCAAGGAGGAGGGCGCACGCCAAGCGCCCAGAAGTTCCTGTTGGACAGGGACTCCATCTCCTTTTTGGATTCCGATTAGAGTTCTCCTAAGAACCAACTTTGACTGGTCTTAGGTGCCCTCTAAGGAGGAATCTAGGAGACTCTATTCCCACCAATCAAATTTAGATCTGATTTCATAAAGAGTTGTGATTGGTTGGGAAGAAGAGGAGTTGGATCATGCTTAGTCTATAAATAAGACCCTGCACCCAACTCAAAGGAAATAACAATTCTCCATGCCCCAAGGCTGCTTCTCCTCTCCTCCTCCATACTAAACCCATCTTCTCCCTCTCCTCTCCATGTCCAAAAGGAGTTTTGGACCTTGGTTGGTGCGATCCAAACGAGAGAAAGGCGACTGAAAGCTAGAAGGCTGCATTGCTGCAAAGGACGACTGCTGATCTTCGAAAGATGTTTTGAAGATCCTCCAGATCAGATCCAGATTTGATTTTTGGAGATGTGATAGAGAAGAAGAGAATCTCTAGATCTAGCTCTAGTGGATGATGGTAGAGGCCAGGCACTTGCATGGCTAGATCCAAAACCTTCCGCTGCTTACAGGATCATCAATGGATAATAGGATTGCCCACTTCAAGGTAAATTAAATTTGATTTAATTTATCTAAATTTATTTTATTTATTAAAATAATAAGAATTAGATCTAAAATATTCTAAATCTAATATGGATTAAAGAAAAAAAAAATTAAAATATATCTCTTGATCTGATCAGATCTGAACGAACCTGAACAGAAAAATCAGGATTTTCCTTCAACTGGTATCAGAGCCAAGATTCTAAAAGTATTTAGATCTATTTTTAAATTTATTTTAATTAAAAAATAAATGATTTCAAATGTCACATGAGATATGATCAGATTTGAAATTAGAGAAAATTAAAATTAAATGATATGGATCTAAGATTAGAAAATATGCATGACTAGTTCTAAAATAGAATAGTTCTATAGAATAGTCTTGCATGTTTTCAGTTTAATTTGATTAAATCATATTTTAGATTAATTTATTTACTATTTTTTAATATTATAATGGTTATAATAATATCTAAAAAATAGCAAATAAAAATTATTTAATTTTAAACGTCATATGAGATATGATTGATGCATGTCTAGACTAGTTGTAGAATAGTTCTACCATAATTATCTAGATTAGAATTTATTTTGATTAGATTAATTTAAATCTAATTTTTTAGATTATTATGAGATAATTTAGATCTGAAAATATGCATGATTCGATACATGAGATGTATGCAAAATATGCCATGATTAGATCTAATTTGTATATGAGATATATGATATAGATCTAAAACTGTTTTGTAGTGTTGCATGTTCCTGATTAAGGCGTTCCTCTTGACCGTCCAGTCATAAGAATGAAGAAGGGTTTAAAGACCCTTTCCTCCCATCCGATGGAGCGTTCTTATGACGTGTAGGGGTGCTGCATGTTCGTCCTTAATCAGAAATCCAAAATTTATTTTCTACAAAACCCTAGATCCTGAAACCCTAGGATTTATTATGCATATTTTATTTATGAACCCTACTTAATTTAAAATTAAGATTATAAAATATTAATTAGATCTAAAATTGAGAATTTTAGATCTAAGACATATTCATAATACTGGGTTCGGGCTTTAGTAGCTCAATTAGGTCTAAGCGGTTGATCAAACCGAATCAAGAGTTGGTTAGATGGGATCAACAATGCTTAAATTGACCAGCCTAATAGGATTAAATCTGGGTCAAGATCGAGTCACGATCAAGCAAGACCTAATTAGGCTCAGAGGGTTAGAGTCTGGATTATAGGCTAACCCAATTGGTTCTAACTCAATAATTTGGTGTCTAAGGTAAGTTTGGCACATACGATTGACTAGTTTTTAATTAGAAGCTACTCGACCTAAATGCGTTCTTATACGAGTTAATGGCATATTCCTTCCACCGGTCTCACTTACCTGGCCATATCTATTGACACAGTTCTGATCTGAGGTGGTCAATAATTTGAGTCATAATTGTTATGACTATGACAAGTCTAGTTTAATGAGATCTGAATCAATTCTCCCTAAGAAAAGATTAAGTCTGAGATCTTCCGCCATTGTAAATGTGCGGGCCCTTCCCGAGCTTGATTGTTCTCGACAGGATATAGTGGCTCAGTTGCACCGGAAAGATGCAACCATGTCTATTAGGCATTGGATGCTATGGACTGGAGGATGAGTTGGGCTCAATATTCTGGATACGGTGAGAGACTTAATTAGGAATTCAGTTTGTGCAAATGGTGTGTTTGACTTAACTGAGGAGTGGATCAATATTCTAGATACGGTGAGATTCATGAATTAGAGACCAAGTTTGGGTGCACCATGGTTAGAGAATCATTGAATAAGAGTTGTTCACTCATTGGCTAACCCATCACCAATAACTGTTAGGTGAGGAGATGAGTCAGTTGGTAAGACCGCACCACCCACTAGAAATCATTAATCGTGGAGATATTCGCATCTCTACAGAGGGAGTGTAGGGATCCGAGAAAATAGTGAGAGCTAATTTATTTAAAAATAAAATTTTTAAACAAATTGGTCAAGTCATAATTACAGTATTTAACTAGAATCTTTGACTTTCTACAAAAAAATATCTGTGTCCAACCTATTAGCACGTATCCTGGACACACACAGACTGATCGGATCCAATTATAAAGATCGGCTCAGAAACTACAAAATCATTTTGGATTCCAAGAAGTTAACCCATGTATTGGACCAGGACCCTCCCACCTTATCAGCTCGTCCGTCCACTGAACAGAGAGCGTCTATAGAAAAAATGGATAGACGAAGATAATAAGATCAGATATTACATGTTGGGCTCGATGTCTGATGAGCTCCAGCACCAACATGAAGATATCAGGACTGCTCGCCAAATGTTGGCTCACCTATAGGAGATGTTTGGTGAACAGAGTCGTGTAGCCAAGTATCAGATCATGAAATGACTTTTTAAGGCTAAGATGCGTGATGGGCAGTCAGTCCAAGATCATTGTCTAATGATGATCAAGGATATGAAAGAGCTTGAGAAGTTCGGTGTGAAGTTGGACTTGGATTTGTAGAACGATATTATTCTGTAATCCTTGACTGATGCATATGGACAATTCATCATGAATTACCACATGCATAAACTTCAAAATTCCTTGGCCGAATTAATGAATATGCCGGTCACCGCTGAGCTTTCTATGAAAGATTCTAAAGGCTCAGTTCTTGCTATGGAATAGACTTCTTCCAAAAGAAAGTCTTATGGAAAGAAAAAGAAGTCTGTGAAAAAGCAGAAGGTGGAAGGAACAAAGAAGAAGAAGGCAGAGCCGAAGAAAAAAACCGATGTCAAAGGAAAGTATTTTCATTATAACAGTGATGGCCATTGGAAGCGGAACTGCCCTACTTACCTGGCCACCCTAAAGAACAAGAATGAAGGTCCTTCTGGAGGTATGCTCATTATTCGAGCAAAACGTGAATGCCAAACGATCTAGGGATAGTCCAAATGACAGATATCTATGGCACCTGAGATTAGATCATATAGCAGAAGATAGGATCAACAAATTGAAGAAAATTGGGCTATTGAGTCCATTGACTTCCGAGTCATATCCAACTTGCGAATCTTGTCTCCAAGGCAAAATGACCAAACTTCCTTTTGTAGGACATGGGGAAAGGGCCACAGATCTCCTTGCCCTAGTACATACTGATGTGTGTGGCCCATTTGATGTGCTAGCTAGAGGCAATTTTGTCTACTTCATTATCTTTACCGATGATCTGTCTAGGTATGGGTATGGGTATCTTATGAGATACAAGTCTGAAGCTTTTGAAAAGTTCAAAGAATTCAGACATGAAGTAGAAAAATAAATTGAAAAACTATTAAGGTTCTTGATCAGATCGAGGAGGTGAATACACTTATCGGGAAATTTTAGATATCTTAAGGAAAATGGGTAGTCTCTCAATGGACTCCATCAGAAACACCTCAACTCAACGGGATTTCAGAATGGAGAAATTAGACTCTATTGGATATGGTCCAATTCATGATGAGCTTCACAGACCTCCCTGATTTTTTTTAGGGATACTCATCGTTAACTTTAATTTATCTACTGAATAGGGTTCCCTCTAAGACCGTTCCTACCACACCGTATGAGATATGGCATAGTAAGAAACAAGTCTGAGTCATCTCAAATTTGGGGTTGTCGACTCATGTCTAAGACAACAAGCAGACAAGTTAGAGTTTAGGTCCTTTAGAGCTCGATTCATAGGAATCCTAAAGAGTCATTAGGTACTATTTCTACATTCCAGAAGACCAAATGTGATTGTGAGTCGACATTGCTATCTTTCTTAAAAATAGTTTATTCAAGATAGCGGCATTGAAACATCTCCTCT
>QRFJ01002500.1:31021-145839 GCA_006176705.1 Cocos nucifera | reverse complement strand
GAGAGATTTCATCAAAAATGAAGAGGAAACCATGTGTTTTCAAAAAGGGTCAGGGAGCGCTGTTGTCTTCCTCGTATTGTACGTGGATGACATCCTCCTTATTGGGAATGATATTCTCATGTTGACATCAGTCAAGATGTGGTTGTCCAAGGAATTCTCCATGAAAGACCTAGGTGAAGCATCCTTTATTCTAGGAATTAAGGTCTATAGAGATAGACCGATAGGATGCTAGGACTTTACAGAAGAGTACATAAGGAAGTACTAAAGAGGTTAGTATGGAAAACTCTAAGAGGGATTAATACTTCAGACATGGTATTACATCTTTCCAAGAAGATGTGCCCAACACACCTAGGAAATAGAACGCATGAGCAAGATCCTTATGCTTCTGCAATAGGGAGCCTCATGTATGCCATGCTATGTACACGACCTGATATAGCCCATGCTGTGAGTGTCACAAGCAGATATCAGTCAAATCCAGGTGAAGAACACTGGACTTCTGTGAAATGTATCCTTAAGTACTTGAGAAGAACTAAGGATATGATGTTGGTCTTTGGTAATGAGAACTCCAAATTCAGGGATACACAGACTCGGACTTTTATGTCCGATATAGATGATCGAAGTCGACATCTGGAAGTCTGTTTATGTGCAATGGTGGAGCTGTCAGCTGGAAGAGTTCCAAGCAACTATGATAGCAGATTCCACCATGGAAGCAGAATATTATAGCTGCATCAGAGGCTGCAGGAAGCGTTCTGGTACAGAAGTTTGCTGCAGAAATTGGAATAATGCCATCAGATGTCATTCCTCTTTACTTGCGACAACAATGGCGCCATAGCCCTTGCTAAGGAGCCGAGGTCTCACCAGAAGTCCAAGCACATTGACGGCGATATCATCTCATCCGCGATTACCTTGAGAAAGGTACGTTGAGGTCAAGAGAGTCAACTCCGCAGATAAGTGGCAGACCCACTTACAAAGCCGTTGGCCCAGCAGAAGATCGAAGCCCACCTTGAGAAGATGGGACTTAGACTTGTAGCCAATTGGCTTTAGGACAAGTGGGAGATTGTTAGATATATTGTGCCCTAGAAGCCAGAATTGGCTGACACTTGTAATACACTTCTAGGGCAAAATTTGATAATTGACTATAATTTAATGAAATTGGTTATTTCTATCACACATGTGTATTTAGTGTCTGTGATACATCCTTTGAGTTAATGGTAATGATAATTCATATTTTCAAGAGTTGAAAATTTAAGACATGAATAATCATTATTAACTCATAAACAGCTCCCGACCATAGGATCATCACGAGGATGGTGATTGATCCGGAAGTTGGTGTACGATCGCTCTCTTTAGTAGATGAGTCTTGAGTCTATGGTGTGGAGACATCGGAGCGAGAGTACAGGTACTCGTTAGAGAACGAGGCACTGAGCATGACCACCTCGAGTAGTCATTAGGGAGTCTACCTTTTCGTCAATGACTGACTCGATGCTGTAGTGTGTGTTTGGTTCTTTGACCTGAGAGTCGACAGTTCACCTTGAGGGTGTTATAGTTTGACTACACCATTACTCTGTCTCCTAGCCATATGGAACCCTGAGGTGTATGTTGGCTATAGCATGTTCATTGTAGGAACTGGATTGCATCAAGATGGAATCTATCTACCTCGGTGGTAGAGGAGTAGCCCTATGATGATCATGAGAATCAAGTCCAAAATCCATGGCCATGGTAGAGTGGAAATAATAGAAAGAGTTTCTATTTGATTTTCACATTGGACTCGAATCGAATGATTACATCATAATGACGAGACTAGGGTTTGACGAGTTCACCTTAACCCTAATCTGATCGGGGCTCAAGATAGAAGAACTGAATCACACAGGTAGCTGCACCAAGAGGTTCGCATTCAGCTCTGATGGGTTGCCACCATATACTGCTAGGTGTCACTGGTGGATTTTGGGAGCAATTAGAATGATTTAGATGATCGATCATTCTAGCTGTTCGAATTAGAAGAGTTCTGATCCATCGAAAGGAGTTTCGATGATGTCTATGATAGAGATCACGACATATCCCATTACCATACAGAACTGAACCTAACTGGGTCACACAAACAAGGGTTTGAATCTGGTGATCATCAATCGAACTGATCTAATTCAATTGATCTGAATGAGATTCAATTAGGTTCAAGGAAATCGTGCTAGCACTCGATTGAACCTAACGTTCTTCTTTTACTATCACAAATAAGTTGTCCTGACTGAGCCAAAGGAGTTTGTGCTCAATCAGAGGCCTTCATATGGTCTGACTGGAGGTTGTCCAAGTCAGAATAGGTTGTCTTATTTGTAAGACATTACCTGCCATTTTGGTCACTGCCATTTTTTGTCTTTTGACATTGGTCAAAGTCTACCTTTGACTTATCAAACGTTGACCATTCACCTTTGACTTTTGACCACATGTCATGCACCTATTGGAGAGCTGGTGGGGGCCTGTCCCCTGCCAGAACCTGGCAAGGAGAAGGGCGCACGCCAAGGGTGGCGTGAGCCCAAGTAGGAGGCACCTAGGAGTCCTTGTTGGACAAGGACTCCACCTCCCTTTTGGATTCCAATCAGAGTTCTACTAAGAATCCAGTTTGACTGGTCTTAGGCGTCCTCTAAGGAGGAATCCAGGGGTCTCTATTCCAACCAATCAGATTTAGATCTGATTTCACAAAGGGTTGTGATTGGTTGAGAGGAAGAGGAGTTGGATCACAAGAGTCTATAAATAAGACCCTGCGCCCAACCCTAATCCTAAGTGAATGCAATTGAGAAACCCCACACCCCAAGGCTGCCTCTCCCCTCCTTCTCCATGCCATAGCTTCTTCTCCCCTTGCTCTCCACGTCCAAAAGGTGTTTTGGACTTAGGTTGGTGCGATTCAGATCAAGGAAAGGCGATCAAAAGCAAGAAGGCTGCGCTGCTGCAAAAGGACAACTGCAGATCTTCAAAAGAGTTTTGAAGATCCTCCAGATCAGATCTAGATCTATTTTTTGGAGGTGTGATAGAGAAGAAGAGGATCTCCAGATCCAACCCGAGTGGATACCGGTAGAGGCTAGGCGCTTGCGTGGCTAAGATCCAGAACCTTCTGCTGCAATTAGGATCATCTACAGGGTAATAGGATTACCCAAATCAGGTAAATTAAATTTGATTTAATTTATCTTATTTTATTTTATTTATTAAAATAATAATAATCAGATCTAAAACTTATCAAGATCTGATTGAGATCAAGAGAAAATTTTTGAAATATATCTCTTGATCTGATCAGATTTGGACGAACCTGGACCGGGAAATCAGGATTTCCCTTCAGCCACTGCACCTTTCGAGGTAGAAAACTTTTAATCATTGTATATTTTTTCTTTTTTTTTAATCTATACTTTTTCATGTATCTAAAAATATTTTGATAGATAAAAATAAGTTTCTATTTTGCAATGCCTTCATGTTGTGATGTTTTTATGCATTAAATATAGTCTCCTATTGAGGCCGATCCTCTGCATCAGGATAACCCCCTAAAAACTCATATTAGGCATTTAGAGAAGGAAGTTCGTCATACTAAAAAAAATTTGAAGAAAGTCGAAGATGAACTTCAAAAATTGAGGAAAAATTGTTAAGAGATTATGATCAAGATCACCCACCTTTGTCAAGCACATAAAAAGGATTCCATGAATTATATTAGAAAGAAAAGAGATTTCGAAGTAGAACTCAAAGAGATCAAGAAGCGAGCTAGCGATAAATCTTGGATGTTGGTCTTGAAAGTTAGTTCCCTCGAGGTCAAGCTCAATGCGGCAAAAGAGAAGATTCAACTGTTGGAGGGGAGCTCATCATGGTCCTTTGACAAGGTGCAATATGGTTGGGATTGATCGAAGAAATTCTCCGACCTTCAGAAGTAGCTTCATGATGCTGAAAATGCGTACAATGATTATAGATTTGGTTAGATGAAGAAATTTTTTTGACTTGAACAGAGGCTTAAAGTGGCCAATAGTGAGGTGATCCATCTCCAGAAGTAGTTAGCCGATGGTCAACAGGCCAGTGCGAGCAAAGGATCGAAGCAGATTGCCTCTTTGAGGAGGACCTTAGGTGATCTCTCTGAGACATACGGGAAGGATAAGGCCAAACTATAGCAGCTAAAGATTCAACTGATCTATGAGCAGAAAGTTGTTAAAGATGTGAAGGCCGAATTAGCAGTTCTGAGGAAGAGACTATGCGAGTCGAAAGATGATTGCCAAAGGGCTAATAAATTATTTTGTGAGAGCTTGCTAAAGAGGAAGGAGCTCGAGGAAGAAATCCATGATTTGAAGTAGTCTTTAGTGATGGCAGGGGCCGACAGTCCAAAGTCTAAAGAATTTGGTCCTTCTTAGGACTTTGTCTGTTCTTCTTTTTATACATGGTCTTGTAGACCTTCATTTGTAATGAACTTCAACTTTAATAAAATGATATTTTCTTCAATTATCTTTTCATATTACCTAGATTTGATGTTTATTAATTTCTTCATTTTCTTATCGTGCTTAACGTGGATATCGTCTTGAAGATAACCTCTTGTTTTGAATAATCAGAGATCTTCATCGACATTAGGACAAGGTTCTTCTCTTATTCTTAATGTGGTCAGCTTTACTCTTATCAGGATGAGGTTCTCCTCCTATTTCTAATAAGATTACCGAGGCACTGAAAGGCTGTTAAGAGGGTTTTTTTTTCATTTCTTCCTATCTTAAATAATCAGAGATCTTCATCCATGTTAGGATGAGGTTCTTCTCCTATTCATAACATAATTAGCTTTTACCCTTGTCAGGATGAGATTCTCCTCCTATTTTTGATAAGATTGCTAGGGTACTGAAGGATTGTTGAGAGGATCTCTTCCAATTTCCTCCTATCTTGGATAACTGAAGGTCTTCATCCATGTTAGGATGAGATTCTTCTTCTATTCCTAATGTGGTTAGCTTTTATCCTTATCAGGATGAGGTTCTCCTCTTGTTCCTAACAAGGTTGCTGGGGCACTGAAGAGCCATTAAGAGGGCCTCTTTCCATTTTCTCCCATCTTAGATAATCGAAGATTTTCATCTATGTTAGGATGATATTCTCCTCTTATTTCTAACGTGGTTAGCTTTTATTCTTATCAGGATGAGGTTCTCCTCCTATTTTTGACAAGGTTGCTGGGGCACTGAAGGACCATTAAGAGGGCCTCTCCTCATTTCCTCCTATTTTAGATAACCAGAGGTCTTCATCCATATTAGGATGAGGTTCTCATTCTATTCCTAACATGGTTAGCTTTTATTCTTATTAGGATGAGGTTCTTCTCCTATTTTGGACAAGATTACTGGGGCACTGAAGGGCGATCAAGAGGGCCTCTCACCATGTCCTCCTGATTTAGATAATCGAAGGTCTTCATCTACATTAGAATGAGGTTCTTCTTTTATTCCTAACATGTTTAGCATTTACTCTTGTCAGGATGAGGTTCTCCTCCTATTCTTGACAAGGTTGCTAGGGCATTCAAGGGCCGTTGAGTGGGCCTCTCCCCATTTTCTCGTTAGGATGAGGTTCTCCTTATGTTCCTAATATGGTTAGCTTTTATCCTTGTCAGGATGAGGTTCTCCTTCTATTCTTGACAAGGTTGTTGGGGCACTGAAGGACTGTTGAATGGACCTCTCTCTATTTTCTTCTATCTTAGATAACCAGAGATCTTCTACTTTGTCTAGTGACAAAGTTCGGGAGGTTATTTCTTATCAACATAGCTTTGCACCAAGGACAAAAATGTTAAAGTAAAAAAATTTTATTGAAATGGGATTATTGATAGTACATTCATAAATTTTTTAAGTTTCATGGGTGTGAAAGAATAGCTCCTTCAAGTTTTTTTAAATAATAAGTTCTTGATCGGATGACTTCAATGACCTCATAAGGGCCTTTCCAATTCAAAGAGAGCCTTCCTTGATTCTGAGGTTGAAGACATCTACTCATTGAAGTACCAAGTTTTTCACTTTGAATGCTTTACTTCTAACTCTGGAATTGTAATAGTGGGCCCCTTTTTATTTGTAAGCCACTATCCAAATTTGAGCCTTTTCTTATTTTTCTTCCAACAAGTCGAGGTTGGCTCTAAGATCCCGCAAGTTTTGCTGTTCATTAAATGCTACCACTCGCGCTGAAGGATGTTTAAGTTCTATTAGGATGACCGCTTTCATTTTGAAAGCCAAAGCAAATAGGGTCTCCCTAGTTGGTAATCTTTGGATAGTTCTATAAGCCCAGAGTACATGATAAAGTTTGTCCACTCAAGTTTCTTTTGTTCTTTCAAGTCTTGTTTTATGCCTTGCAATAGGATTCTATTATATACTTCAGCCTCTCTATTTGCCTGTGGATGAGCTATTGATGTAAAGTGGTGGAAAATATTCAAATTCTCACAGAACAGCGAACTTTATTCCTACAAATTGGCACCCATTGTTAGTGATCAAAGTCCGAGGTAGGTCGAACCTATAGACTATTGACTTTCAGATGAAGTTCTATACTTTAGCTTCAATAACCTTTGCCAGAGATTCGGCCTCGACCCATTTTGTGAAGTAATCTATTGCCACTAGGAAAAACTTTCGCTGCTTGGATGCCACGTAAAAGAGCCCAAGTATGTCCATTCCCCATAGTGTGAATGACCATGGGGCACTCAAAGGTATAAGTTGAGAAGTCGGTTGTCTTTGTATGTTGGCATTTCTTTGACACTGGTCACTCTTCCTCACATACTCCATAGAATCTTGGTGCATAGTCGACCAATAGTAATCCTATCGAAGTAGTTTGTGAGATAAAGCTTTGGCTCCCAAATGATTTTTATAATTTTTTTCATGAACCTCCCATAATGCATAGTCAGCTTTAGAAGGTCAGAGACATTTCAGGAGTGGCAAAGAGTATGATCTTTTATATAGTTTATTCTCATATAGAACATATCGGAAGGCTTAATTTTTTAATTTTTGAGCTTTTCTTGGATCTCGAGGGAGGACACCATCTTTGAGATAAGCAATAAGTAGGTCGATCTATTAGAAAATATGTCATAAAGCCAATCATTTAAGTTATAGATGATTGAAACTTGTATATGAATTATCTAATGATAATAGTTATTTGGCTGGTTCATCATAAAAGTTCTATCTTTCTTAAATGAACTCCTAAATTATGATGAAGTCCTTGGAACAATATTTAATCAATAAAGAAGAATTTATCGGATGATTCTTAAATTATTCATGATCAAATAAAAAGTTATTAATAAGGATGGTAACTTATCGAGGGTAGGTCGCTGTATGCCATATACATTGGTTGTCCTCATAACCAAGTGGTGTAGAGATATTGGTATGGCATCCAGGTAGGATGTAGGAGTATATCTACACTGAATGTGATCAATGTAGCACTCTATTATCAAGAGTAGCTAGCTTAGGCTAATGGATATAAGTATCCCTCCAACCTAAGATCACCATGGTGACTTGCAAGCAACTCACTGTACTTTGGTGCCAGACTTTTTGTATTTCTTATATAGATTTAGAAGATTTTTGAGTACAGTCAAGTACTTATAGAGTCAATGAATGAATCAAGATGGGATTGACCACTCCTAATTAAATTCAGGAAGAGAATGTCTCGCTATGTTTTAATTTAGTGAAACCTAGACCTGGGTAATCCACATTTGGAGTCATGGAATTTATAAAATTTTGAAACACAATAGAGATGACTTATATAAGTGTTGATAGCTTACTTGAAATTATCTTAAGTATTATTGGTCAAAAGAATTAATTATACAGTAACTATAGACTAGGATTCTAAGAATGTTGCTTTGCATGCATTAGACCTATCCGGATGTTAGGAACCATTGCTAGATGGTCACTTTGATTGGTACAAGAATTGATTCCTATGCTACCAGCTTAGGTTTGAATCTATGGGATCACATATATTAGAGATTGTAATCTTATCAGATGGTTAATCGATGATTGAGAATAGTTTTAAGATCAAACTATCAATATGATTGATGTTTAACGTAATGTAAGTGTTATAGGAGGATCAATTAGCAATTGATTGCTAATTAGCTCAATTTGATTGAGCAATTAGTCTGAGATTAAGTCTAATTGAATTAAATTCAATTAGAATTAGTTTGGACTTAATTGGGTTAGGTCCAATTGATTTATTGGATAAGTCAATTGCAAGAAAAAACAAGTCCTTGTTAGACTAAGACTTGAGTGCACCTAATTTCTAATATGATTAGAAATTAAACCAGATTTAAATATAATTTAAAACTAATTTAATTAAACTTCTAATTTAATTAGTATTACCTATTAATTATGTTAACCTAAAATAAATTTAATTTAGATTTAAAAGATCTTGACCTAGTCAATATAGGAGAGTCCTAGTTAGACTAGGACTCCTCCCTTCACCCTTGTGCCTAACATCTCCGTGACCCATATTTAATTCCAAAAATTTACGTGAATATTTCCACACCTAAGAAGAGTTACTCCATTCCCCATATTCTAATTTTGGGAATAAAATTTGACTTGGTCAAATTTTCAAATTGGATTTGATATGGACTTTATTTGATAGAGTCCTAATTAACCAAAACACCTCATCCCTATTTATGCCATGCTTTCCATGGCATTTATTTTTTTGTGCACCTATTTTTCAGGGATTTTTTATGGATTTTCCTTGCTTTGGTCATTGGCTTCAGGTTGTCCATGCCAAAAATAAAGGAGGGTGGCGTCCAAGAGTTGGAAGCCACCAAGACTCCTTAGAAGACTAGGTTTTGACCTAGTCTTCCTAATAAATAGGGTGCCTCCTATTTTTTTGGTGTGTACGTGATATCCTTGGGTTTCTCTATGGAAATTCAATAGGAAAAAGAGGAGGAGGAGTGGAAAATTAAGGGGCCAAGTTTCTTGGAGGAGAGTCTTCAATTAAGACATCAAAAGTTGATGTCTTGTAGAGACAATGATAAGAGAAGATTGTCTTCTCTTATAGTTTTCTTTCAAACTTTTTTCTTTTTAATTTTATATAATTTTTATGTGATAAAAACCTGAGAGAGAGAGGTAGAGGGCATGGTGGATCAATGCTCTAAGGAGTTAGGGCATGATAATTTGATTTGGACTTGATTTGATCTTGTCCTGATGAGAGAAGAAGATCTTGTCATGATGCATTCAGGACATCAAAGGTTGATGTGCTGAAAGAGAAGATCTATCTTCTCTTAAGACAGTTTTTATACATTTTATTTTCTGATATTTGGAAGATCCAAGAGTTAGATTTCTCCCTCAATCCTCCATGTATTCTTCATCTCTTGGAGGATCTAAGAGATCTGAAGAATACCTATTTGATTAACCATCAAGAGGGATCCGTAAGAAGCTAGTACTTTGAGCAGATCTTCGTTCAACAAATCTTTGATTTGTGTTGCAGGCTCGTGTGGACTATTTGTAGAGACTAGACGTATGTGTTATTGCCCTAAGGTTGCAACCCAAGATGGGGGGGAGGGGGGGGGGTGAATTGGATTTTAAAAAAATTTAACCAAATTTACTTTCTAAACAAGGTGTGCTTTAATTTATGCTATCTTTAGTGATTGTGTAATGTGAGCAATAGTGTAGCAGCAGAATTATGATAGCAAAATCAAATTATAAAAGTAAAGCAAGAATTAAAAGCATACAAAGAATGTAAAGGAATAGAAGAGAAAAGGACAAACACAAAAACACCATAATTTATAGTGGTTTGGTACAACCCGCGTTTACGTCCACTTTTCAAGCTTTTCTTAAAATTTTTAATATAATCCATCCTTGATTATAGTGTGTTTATTTTTTCAGACTCACAAACAAACCTAGTTGATTTTCACAGGAGTACCAACCAAAATCTTATACTAATAGTTTTTTGAGATCACTATTAACCTAGTTGGTTTTTTAGGCTCACCAACCAAAATCTATAATGTCTAATTCTAGACTTGGACGGACCTAATTCCTAAGTTTCTTTCTCCCAAAGAAACTTGTAAAGAAATAAAAATTATAAGTAAAAATTTTAGCATAATATAAAGAATAGAATTTAAGCTCTTCAAATCTCAAGAAAGAAGTCGATGATTTGCTCGATTGAAGCTTGGCTTTTCTTCAAATTATGCTTGAGAGGATGTGGAAGATGTTGGAGAAGCTTGCTTTGAATGCTCGCTGAAATTTGTGCATAACTTTTCTCTCTTTTTTCTTTTCTTTGGATATACAATGCTCCTCACTGAAACTAATAGAAATTCTCTTTAAATCTCTTAATCTTTTCCAATTAATTCTCCTTCTTTAAATACCTTTAGAGATGGTTGGAGAGAGAGTTCTAACCATTGGAAGCTCTGAAATAGCCGTTGGGGTCGAAAAATAGTCATTGCAAAACTATCCATTGAAGGCTGTCCATGCAGAACGAGACCTCTCAATTTTTCACATGTCCTCTCATCAGATTTCGAGATCTCTCGATTTTGATTCAATATGTCTTACCAGAATCGTGAGACCTTTCGAAAATTCTGCGAGACCTCTCACTCTCAGAGCACAGAAACTAAGTTTCTATCTTCTAAGATCAAAACGTCTCGAGTTTAACTCGAGACCTTCCAAAATCATGCCAGAACTGTGTTTGGGCATGCCAGTTCACTCGAGAGCTCTCGAAAAAATTTCAAGATGTCTTGAAAATTGCTCCAAAGCTATTTTGAGGGATTTTTGCTTTCAATCAAGAAAATTTGATTTTTATTTGAATATCACTTTATGTCATTCTTATTTTGGTCAAAGAGCTCTCTTTCTTTTGATCTTTGGAAGCTTAAGAAAAATCTTTTCTTTAAAGATCTTGACTTGATAAATTTTTGTAGATTTTTTCTTGAAATAATTTTTCAATTTAAATATCTGGAAAGACCTACATCCACTCATGAAATACATGGTTAAATACTTAAATACTCAAAGTTTGGCAATCATCAAAATCAATCATAGGGTCAATAATCTCTTTCTTTTTGATGATGGCAAAAACTTTGAGAATATGCATAAAAATAAAATTTAATATATTTTAATAAATTGACTAGTATAAATCATGAAGTAATGATTTATACAATTATAAATATACTCTTCATGAAAGCTAATACCAAAACTCTTTTAACTTAAATTTGAATATTTTAAGCAATATCATGAAATGTATAGGCTTAAGCACATTTAAATAGCATATGCTCACATAGCATATACTCAATAAATCTTCTTCCCCTTTTTGATAATATTAAAAAAGCTCATGAAAAAAAATAAGCAAAAGCTTTAAAATCAACATCAAAGCTTTAAATTGAGAGATATATCAAATTTATGAAATCAAATCGAAGAAATCATCTCTCCTTTTAAAATAAAATAACTTTTTTTTTCAAAAACTTAGCTTGAGTTCAAATAATAAAGGCTCTCCTCCTTTGTAAATGAATATGATCCTTTTTAATTTGATTTTCAGATATGCACTTTTAAGCTTTAAGGAGAATAGAGCTTTCCAAAGGATTTAATCATGGAATCAAGCATAGCATTTAATTTAAATTTAATCTTTTCTTTTCTTAAGAAATTTTAGTTAATTGAGTCTGAAAAAGGTATGTATCGAGAATGTATCGAGCAAAGTAAAATAAGTAGTATCGAAGCAATAGATAGATACATTTTCAAATTTATTTCTTTGAGTAAAAATTACTTTAATACTAATAGTTCATAAGAATTTTGCAGTGCACATAAAAAATTTAGTATCAAATTTGAATTTTTAAATAAGTTTTAAATTTGAGTTTAAAGATTCATTTCTTGGAGTAAACATATGTTTTAAATTTAATTTCACTTTGAATAATTATAAAAAATAATATAGCAATCAATTAAAGTAAATTAAATTGAATAAATATATGAAAGCCCAATTTAAGAAGATTATAAATTAATTGATTGAGAACTTAAGACCAAAATATATTTATCTCAAAATAAATTAATCAAAATTTTTAATCAAATTAAGATAAAAAATATTTCTTCTTTTATTTTGAAGATACTAAGAGTTCATTTTTCTTTTAATGTTTTAATAACATTATCTCCCCCTATTTTTCATAACTTTGGCTTGATTATTTTAGCTTACAAGTTTTCTCCCTCTATTTCTTTTAAATCAAGCATATTTAACATAAATTTAACTACTAAATTTAGATTTTCTAAAATTAAATTTTTTTTTTAATTTCAAAGCCCTTTTTAAAATAAATGATCAATTCTTCTTTAATATTTTTTTCCTTACTTTTGTAAACAAAGCCATTTCTTTAAAAGATTGTCTTGACATCAATTAAACCAAAATTAAGACTAAATCCTGATATTCTTGGTTCAATACCATTTAAAGATTAATTTATAAATTTGGCTTGATACTAATGATTTTAATTTTGAATTGATAAAGATGAATTAATTCAAATTAAATAGTTTTGAGAATTTTGAATGATAAATCAATTTGAATTGATATCAGTAAATCAATCAAGACAAATCATAAAAAAATTTTTAGTAATTCTTCAAAACGATCAATTCTTTCTTTTCTTAAGAAATATCAAGCAATCATAGGTTCAGAAAAGATATGTATTTTTGAATTTGTTTCAAATGATATCATATCAAACATATAGCTGTGCAAAGTTAAATTTGAAAAAAAGATAATTTTCTCTTTTTATCTATTGGTGTAGAATCTGGTTGATGTTGGATCGAGCTGGAGTTTAGGAAGAAGAGGTTGCCACCGGTGACCTGCAAAATAAAGTTTCGTCTGGAGTCGGTGGTGGTGGCTCCGACAGGATTTTCTGACGATCAAGTCAGCTCTTCTGACCAATAGAAATGGAGTGCTCAGGAAAGAACTCAGTAGAGTTTTGAAAAGGAGAAGAAAGCATAGAGAAAATGTATCTGGAGGATCCCTTTTTATAGATGAAGTCTGTAGCAGACTGATAGTGATAGCCATAGCTGTCCGATAGTGGACCACTCGGAGCCACGTGGGGTTTGTTATGGAGAGAGGCACCGCTTGTAACAGACTGATAGTGATAGCTGTAGTTGTTCGGTAGTGGGTCGATCGAAGCCATGCAGGATTTATTATGGAGAGAGACGCCATCCATAGCAGACTGATAGTGACAGTTATAATCATCCGATAGTGGACTGCTCGGGGCCACGTGGAGTTTGTTACAGAGAGAGATGTCCGTTGTCATAATGTGTCCATTCATCGATATTTAATAGTCAAAGTTTGGAGGAAGCAGGCATTGGTTGGTGAAGAGCTTTGACATACATCAATTCTAGAGGAGTTCAGACTCCTAAAGAAAATACGGCTAGAGGGGATCATCCTGAAGGAATGCTAGTTGAAATCTGAAAGTAATCTGCTAAAGGAATCTAGATGGAGTTTGACTGATGGAGAAGTCCAGAAAGAGTCCAACTGATGGAGAAGTCTAGAAGGAGTCTGACTAATGAAGAAGTTTGACTAAAGGAGAAGTCGGAGAGAAGTTTAGTTGAAGGAGAAGTTCGAAAGAAGTTCGACTGCTGGAGAAGTTTGGCCATTGGAGGAGTCCAAAAGGGGTTCGACCATTGGAGGAGTTTAGGAGGGGTTTGACTGTTGAAGGAGTTCGGCTGCTGAAGAAGTCTGGGAGGGGTTCGGCCACTGGAGGAGTTTGGCCACTGAAGAAGTTCAGAAGGGGTTCGATCCCTGGAGGAAGAATTTTTGATCGAAGCTCTTCCATGATTATCAGTTACATGAGGCTAAGCATTAGACTGAACTTCGATGGGAGTGGCGTTTATCCCCAACACTAGTCCCCCCACTCTTGAGTTTGAAATTTGAAGGAAGAAAGTATAAAAAAGACGACTGTCAAAGTTCTTTTTTGGGCTCTGCACCCATTGAGGTTGAAGTTTGGAGGAAATCTTATCTTCTATTGAAGTTGAAGCTCGAAAGAGATCTTATCTCCAGTTGAGGTTGAAGGAGATCTTATCTCCTATTGAAGTTGAAGTTTCGGGGAGATCTTATCTCCAGCCAAAGTTAAAGAAGATCTTATCTTCTATTGAAGTTGAAGCTCGGAAGAGATCTTATCTCCCGTTGAGGTTGAGAGAGATCTTATTTTCTTTTAAAGTTGAAGTTCGGGGAAGATCTTATCTTTGATTGAAGTTAAGAGAGATCTTATCTTCTTTTAAAGTTGAAGCTCGGGGAAGATCTTATCTTCGATTGAAGTTGAAGCTCGGAAGCGATCTTATCTCCCATGGAGGTTGAGAGAGATCTTATCTTCTTTTGAAGTTGAAGCTTGGAGGAGATCTTATCTCCAGCCGAAGTTGAAGAAGATCTTATCTCCTATTGAGGTTGAAGCTTGGGAGAGATCTTATCTCCAGTCGAGGTTGAAGGAGATCTTATCTTTTATTGAAGTTGAAGCTTGAGGGAGATCTTATCTCCAACCGAGGTTGAAGTAGATCCTATCTTTTGTTGAAGTTGAAGCTCGGGGAGATCTTATCTCCGATCGAGATTGAAGGAGATCTTATTTTCTGTTGAGATTGAAGCTCGGGGGAGATCTTATCTTCGATCGAGGTTGAAATAGATCCTATCTCCTATTGAGGTTGAAGCTCGGGGGAGATCTTATCTCCGACCAAGGTTGAAGGAGATCTTATCTCTTGTTGAGGTTGAAGCTCAAGGGAGATCTTATCTCCAACCAAGGTTGAAGAAGATCTTATCTCCTATTGAGGTTGAAGCTCAAGGGAGAATTTTGATCTAGGTTCGAAATTTGAAGAAAGAGAGTAAAAAAGGTGACGGTCGAAGTTCGATCCTAGGTTCCCGCACTTGTCAGGATGAGACGTTTCGGTGTTACACCAATTATTTGTTGTAGTTGGATTACCAGATGCTCACTCACATCAAGAGGGCACGTTGTCAGGAGGTGAAGGCACAGAAGGCTCAGGAGGAACTTCGGGCCAAGGTCCCCCATCTTCAAGAGAGGGTCGACGAGGTTGAGCATCTTATCGAGGAGAAGGCGGCGAACATCAAAAGTCTTTAGGATGTGCTTCGCGAAGAGGGGTTTGCCTTGGCTGGGCTAAAGATCGCACTGGCCTTAGAGGAGGAGAGGAGGAAGGCAGCCAAAAATAGCATTGCCGAACTGGAGATCCAAATGGCGAAGTCAATCTCGGAGGCAATGACCTAGGCCGTGGAAGAGCTCAAGACCTCTTTCGAGATGCAGAACCTAAACGTCGAGTTCAGATAGGAAGTGTGATAAGGCAGGATAGCCCGAAGGTTCCCCGAGGTTGACCTTAGTTTTTGGGAGGAGGAGGAAGACAATATGGAGGCGGGACCATCTAATATGATAGTCGACCTTTTCTTTTCACATTTGACATAGTCTGGTTGTCGTGGAAAAACACATGTAGGGATTCTCCATCGAGCTTCTTCCTTCTCCACATCTTTGGTCTACGAGGTTTCGACTTTTGCTCATGTTAGGATGAGGCTTTCCTTTTATTCTTAACATGGCTTACGGGGGTGCGTTAGGATCATTGGTAGGGCCTCTCCCTCCATCTTGTCTTATATCGATGAGGTCTTCGACTTTCCTCATGTTAGGATGAGGTCGTTCTTCCGTTCCTAACAGGCTATAGGGGCACATTAGGGCCATTGTTGGGGCCTCTCCTCTCACTTTATCTAAAATAAACGAGGCCTTCAACTTTGCTCATGTTAGGATAAGGTTCTCCTCCTGTTCCTAATGGACTATAGGGGCATATTAGGATCGTTGTCAGGGCCTCTCTCCTCATTTCATCTAAAATGAATGAGGCCTTCGACTTTGCTCATGTTAGGATGAGGTTCTCCTCCTGTTCCTAACGGACTATAAGGGGCATATTAGGGCCATTGTCAGGGCCTCTCCCCTCATCTCATCTAAAATGAACGAGACCTTTGACTTTGCTCATGTTAGGATGAGGTTCTCCTCCTGCTCCCAATGGACTGTAGGGGCATATTAGGGCCATTGACAGGGCCTCTCCCTTCATCTCATCTAAAATGAATGAGATCTTCGACTTGCTCATGTTAGGATGAGGTTCTCCTCCTGTGCCTATCACTGCAATAGGAGCACAAATGGGCCATTGAATGGGCCTCTCCCCTCTTCTTATCTTAAATAATCGGAGGTCTTCAACTTGCCCATATTAGGGCGAGACTCTCCTACTATCCCTATCATGGCAATAGGGGTACAAATGGGCCGTTGAATAGGCCTCTCTCCTCCTCCTATCTTAAATAACCAGAGGTCTTCGACTTGCTCATGTTAGGATGAGGTTCTCCTTCTGTTCCTAACATGGCACTAGGGATTACAAATGGGCCATTGAATGGGCTTCTCTCCTCCTATCTTAAATAACCGAAGGTCTTCGACTTGCTCATGTTAGGATGAGGTTCTTCTCCTGTTCCTAACATGGCACTAGGGGCATAGATGGACTATTGAATGGGCCTCTTCCCTCCTCCTATCTTAAATAACCAGAGGTCTTCGACTTGCTCATGTTAGGGCGAGGTTCTCCTCCTATCCCTATCATGGTAATAGGGGCACAAATGGGCCATTGAATGTGCCTCTCCCCTCCTCTTGTCTTAAATAATCAAAGGTCTTTGACTTGCTCATGTTAGGATGAGGTTCTCCTCCTATTCCTAACATGGCACTAGGGGCACAGATAGGCCATTGAATGGGCCTCTTCCTTCCTCCTATCTTAAATAATCGGAGGTCTTTGACTTGCTTATGTTAAGATAAGGTTCTCCTCCTATTCCTAGCATGGCCACTTTTGATTACTTCTTTCCCGTTGTCACATAGTTTTTGTACCAAGAAACAATAATATTGAAATAGAGGAGTTTTACTGAAGGAAAATTACTGACAGTAGATTCTCAGATTTTTTGAGTTTCAAGGTTGTGGGAGTGTTTTTCCTCCGAGCTCCTTCAGAAGATAAGTTTTGGACTGGATGACCTCCTCTATTTCATACAGGCCTTTTCAATTTGGGGCAAGCTTTTTCTGACTTTGAGGTTGAGAGATGGTGGCTCGTCGAAGTACGAAGTTCCCCAAAGATAGTATTGATGATGTCGAGAGGCAGTCGATCTCCTTATTGTTCCTCCCTCATTGATGGTTATGGTTGTGGCAATGCCCTTGGCTGATCTTCTCTTGCTTCAGACTAGCATCTAAGGAATCGACCCAGCCAGCCTCTCCTGATGAGCTCCTCGATCTCATCTTGGAGCTGAATGCATTCTTCAGTATCGTGGCCGTGGTCATGATGGTAAAGATAGTATTTGCTAGGATTGTGCTTGCCAGGATGAGTGCGCATTCTTTCAGACCTCAGTAGTTGCTCCTTGATCTCCATCAATACTTGCATTTTTAGAGCATTGAGGTGGGCATAATTGTGAAACCTTCTGAAGGGAGAACTTCTTCGTGCCCTTCTATTCGGGCTTCTTTGACGACAAGCTCGAGGAGGAGTTTGGGCTCGTTTGTGCTCGGAGGGAGTCCGTGAGCATGGCCGAACTTCATTTGGTCCTTCATCAGCTGTGGGTTTATTAGACTTGCCTATCTGCTACTCTCCTGTAGCTTCCTCATCTTTCAATTTGAAGGCTTCTTCCGCTTGGGCATATCCTTTAGCCCAAGCTAGCAGGTCGGCATAGTTCCTAGGATATTTCTTCTCTAGAAAGAGTAGCAAATCATTCTTCTAAAGGCCATCCTTGAGTGCGGCCATTGCAACAGACTGGTTTAGGTTCTGGACCTCTAATACAGTAGCATTAAATTGGGTGACATAAGCTCGGATAGATTCTTCCTTCTTCTGCTTGATATTCATTAGAAAATTTGAACCTCAATGCGGACATCGACTATTGATGAAGTAAGCTGCAAACTGATGGTGCATTTGATTGAAGAAAAAGATGGTACTTGACTTAAGTGCTGAGTACTAGTTTCTTGCTGCTTCTTTTAAGGTAGATTGGAAAGCTTGACATAAGATGGCGTCTGATGTGCCATGGAGCAGCATCATGATCTGAAAGGCCTCTAGATGATCGATTGAATTAGAGGTTCCATCATAGCTTTTAAATTGATGGAGCTTGAAGTTCGATAGAATGGGCTCTTGCATAATTCGGAGAGAGAAAGAGAGATCGGTGTAGATGTCATCATGGTGAGTCGGGATGATGTGGTGAAGTTTCTCAATCCATCGGTCCATCTCTCGTAGTTTCTGATCGAGGATGTCATCTCGATCACAGATCTTGGAAAGCTTCCGACTGTAGATGGGGAAGGTCTCTTATGGAGAAGAATCATGATCCAAACAAGGATCCTCTGCTCTTTGTTTTTCCTTTTCAGGGTCGATGGGTATGCTAGCTCAAGTGCTCCTTCTTAGGATCGATTCCTGACATCTTGATGGTGGGTTTTCTGACGAAACTGCCATCGAGGGCTGCTGCATGGCCTGCACCATTTCGGTGGGCCCTGAACCTGCTGCATCAGTAGGATAAACCGCTCTAGATCTACCATGATCATCAATGGAGGAGGAGGTTGAAGCACCAATGATGGAGCAGGAATGGATGGATCTAGTTCAGATCTAGCAGCAGAAGTGGTAGATCTCCAAGTAGTCACCTTCTTTAAAGGCATTTCTTGGGATTGAGGGAGAGGATGGAAATGAACCTTGAAGAAGAAGATCCATAGGATCGACGAGTACTTCTTTAAGAATAAGGATACCTTAAGAACAGAGGATCCTTCCTCTAGTGCCAATCCTATTGGTGCAGAATCTAGTTGACGTCGGATCAAGTTGGAGTTGAGGAAGAAGAGGTCACTATCAGTGACCTGCAAAATAAAGTTCCATCCAAAGTCGGTGATGATGGCTCCGGTAGATCCTCCGACGATCAATTCAGCTCTTCTGACCAACAGAAATGGAGTGCTAAGGAAAGAACTCAGCAGAGTTTTGGGAAGGAGAAGAGAGCTTAGAGAAAATATATCTAGAGGATTCCTTTTTATAGACAGAGCTTGTAGCAGATGGATAGTAATAGCCATAGCCATCCGGTAGTGGACCGCTCGGAGCCACATGGAGTTTGTTATGGAGAGAGGCACCATCTATAGCAGACTGATAGTGATAGCCATAGCCATCCGGTAGTGGACCGCTCGGAGCCATGCAGGGTTTGTTATGGAGAGAGGTGCTGCCTATAGCAGATTGATAGTGACAGTCGTAACTATCCGATAGTGAGCCGCTTGGGGCCACGTGGAGTTTGTTATGGAGAGAGGTGTTCGTTGTCGTGATGTGTCCATTCGTCAAGATTTAATAGTCAAAATTTGGAAAAAGTGGGCATTGGTTGATGAAGAGCTTTGACATACATCAATTTCAGAGGAGTTCGAATTCTTAAAGGAAATATGGCTAGAGGAGATCATCCGAGAGGAATGCTAGTTAAAATCTGAAAGTAATTCGCTGGAGGAATCCAGATGGAGTTTGACTGATGGAGAAGTCCAGAAGGAGTCCGACTGATGGAGAAGTTCGGAAGGAGTTTAATTGATGGAGAAGTTCGACTGAAGGAGAAGTTTGAAAGAAGTTCAATTAAAGGAGAAGTTCGGAAGGAGTTCGACCGCTGGAGGAGTCTGAGAGGGGTTTGGCCGCTGGAGGAGTTTGGCTGCTGAAGGAGTCCGGGAGGGGTTCAGTCGCTGAAGGAGTTCAACTGCTAAAAATGTCTGGGAGGGGTTTGGCCACTAGAGGAAGAATTTTCGATCGAAGCTCTTCCATGATTACCAATTACATTAGGCTAAGCATCAGACTGGACTTCGGCGGGAGCAGGGTTTATCCCCAACATTGCCAAAGATAAATCAATCAAATACATGGTAAATAGTAAAATGTTGGATACCAATCACTTAAAATTGAAGTTCTTTTTAAAAGTTTAGCTTTAAGGATAAATAATAACTTATTTAAAACATCTTGTTAGATATCAACTTCAAAAGATTCAAGAAGATCATTTTCCAAATTTAATTTTCAAAATCAATCAATTGAAACAGAATAGAAATATTCATCAATAAATTTTCTTTTAAGATCAAAGAGTCAATCAAATCGATGATCAATAGAGATATTCAAGAAAATTTAGAGGATCATAAAAGATAATCAATTGAGGGGATTTCAATAATCAATTTAAATAAGATCAAATCAATAGAAAACTGGATGAAGGCTTTATGTGTTCAGTTCAACTAGAAAGTCTCAAATTTTTAGAAGACTTTTGATAATTTAGCTTTTTATAGGAAATACAAAAAAAAAGTTTTTCTTGTAGATTTAGCAATTAAAATATTCACACCTAATTAAGTATTTTTTAAATTAAATTCATCAATTATAAAATTAATATGGGGAGGCTTAAGATATCATGCTAAATTTTAAGATAAAATTATTTCATCTATAGCAGGATATATAGAAGAGAGCATGTTGATTTAAAAATTAAAATATTTAAATTATTGCTAGCATCAAAATCAATCAATCATTTTAATCTCATCGAAATATAGAGAGTATTTCAAGCAAGTAAATATGATATGAAACTACATAAATAGATTATTAGAATCAATAGAATTAATCAAACAAATATTGATGGTATGATGTGAGAAAATTTTAGATTTTATCCAAAAGCATTATCCATCCATTTTTGTTTTTAAGGCATCTATCAAAAAAAATTTTTCTTTTCATTTCATTGGATCCTTGATGTACCTAAAAAATTATTTACTAGATTTTGGTACCCAAGTCATCTTGGGTCCATTGAGGTTAGAGCTTATGGTTCCTTTTGGAACCCATATTTGCTTTATCAAGGCTTGGCCAATTCTTTTAAAGTTGCATTCTAAAATTTTATGGCTAATTTGATTACATTTAAAGCATTTAATGGTATGATATTTTATTGAAACTCTTGTAAAAATATTTCTAGCATTTTGCTGCTTTCTAGAAATATTAAAACCAGTTTCTATTTTATTGAAAATAGTTTCATTAACTTTTACCACAGATTGGAGATTTTGAAAACTAATGATAAATTTTTCAGCAATAGGTTTTAAAACTTCAATCTCTCTTCTTAATTTTTTATTTTCTTCCAAGAGCTCTTTCTTTTCATTTAAAATATTTTTATTTTCTTTTAAGGAGAATCTTAAAGTATCATTATTCTTTTTAAGCTCCATATTTTCTTTAACTAAAAAATTTTTAGATTTAATCCATTCTTCTTTTTCTTTAGCCAAAGTATTCTTTTCTTTCAAGATATCTTCTTTTTCAGTCAATAGTTTATTCTTTTTATCAGCTAGAAGAAGATTAGATCTTTTAAGCTCTTTATTTTTTAGCCTTAGTTTTTTGTATTCATCTATTAAATCGCTAAAAGCTTCAAATAACTCATCTAATGTGAACTCGAAGGAGTTTTTAGATTTTACCTCATCCTCAATGGCCATAAGGTAAAGATTTTTTGCTTTCTTTTCTTCATCCGAGCTTGAAGTGTCACTATCATCCCAAATTCCTAGCATAGCTCTTTTCTTGGTCCTTTTGGGATTCTTTTTGAGCAGGGAGCAATCTGGCTTGTATTGTCCCCTTTTGTTGTAGTTATAACAGGTGACACTCTTTCTTTCTTTCTCTTCTTTTTTTTCTTTTTTCTTCATAGTTTTCTTTATAAGAAGCTTTTTGAATTTACTTATGAGTAGCTCCATGTCCTCATTATCATCTTCACTCTCTTCTTCATCTTCTTCTTCTTCCGACTCATTGCTTTATTCATGTTGTGCAATGGATTTGAAGGCAATGGTCTTTATCTTTCTTGGCTCTTCTTCTTCTTCTTCCTTTTGAGCCAAGTTCAACTCATGAGTTATGAGTGAACCCATCAATTCTTCTAGGGATAGCTTGGTGAGGTCTTTTGCTTCTTGTATGGCTGTCACCTTTGCTTCACATTCCTTTGGCAAAGACCTTAAAACCTTGCAAACAAGTTCAAAGTTAGTAAAGGTTTTGCCAAGACCATTTAGAGCATTAATAATATCAGTAAATTTAAAAAATATTTCAAAAATTGACTCATATTTTTTTATTTTAAATATTTCATATTTATGAACAAGAAAATTAATTTTGACATCTTTTACTTGGCTTGTTCCCTTATGAGTCACTTCCAATCTTTCCCAAATTTTCTTTGCTGATGTACAAGTGGATATTCTATTAAATTCTTATACATCAAGAGAGCAATAAAGAAAATTGATGGCTTTAGCATTTAATTGAGCCATCTTCTTATCAAAATCATCTCAATTCTTTTCCGATTTAGGAATAGACATACCATTAATTTCAACTATGGGTGTGTGTGGTCCTCTATTTATGACTCTCCATATGTCATAATCTAAAGCTTGTATGAAAATTTTCACTCTAGCTTTTCAAAATGTATAATTTGTGCCATTAAATAGTGGTGGTCTAGATGTGGATTGACCCTCAATAAATAATGAACCAAATGGGATTGCCATGATCTTTTACTTTAGATAGTTAGGTCAATAATCAATAATAGAGCACCTGCTCTGATACCAATTGTTACCCAGAGGTTGCAACCCAAGGGGTGAATTGGGTTTCTAAAAAATTTAACCAAATTTACTTTCTAAATAAGGTGTGCTTTAATTTATGCTATCTTTAGTGATTGTGGAATGTGAGCAATAGTATAGTAGCAAAATTATGATAGCAAAACTAAATTATAAAAGTGAAGCAAGAATTAAGAGCATGCAAAGAATGTAAAGGAATAGAAGAGAAAAGCACAAACACAAAAACACCACAATTTATAGTGGTTCGGTGCAACCTGCACCTATGTCCACTCCCCAAGCTTTTCTTAGGATTTTCACTATAATCCATCCTTGATTACAGTATGTTTATTTTTTCAGGCTCACAAACAAATCTAATTGGTTTTCACAGGAGCACTAACCAAAACCTTACACTAATAGTTTTTCAAGATCACTATTAATCTAGTTGATTTTTTGGGCTCATCAACCAAAACCTACAATGTTCAATTTTGGGCTTGGACAGGCCTAATCCCTAAGTTTCTTTCTCCTAAAAAAACTTGTAAAGAAATAAAAGTTACAAGTAAAAATTTCAGCATAATATAAAGAATAGAATTTAAGCTCTTCAAATCTCAAGAAAGAAGTTGATGATTTGCTCAATTGAAGCTTGGCTTTTCTTCAAATTATGCTTAAGAGGACGTAGAAGATATTGGAGAAGCTTGCTTTGAATACTCATTGAAATCTATGTATAATTTTCCTCTCTTTTTTCTTTTCTTTGGATATTCAATGTTCCTCACCAAAATTAATAGAAATTCTCTTTAAATCTCTTAATATTTTCTAATTGATTCTCCTCCTTTAAATACCTTTAGAGATGGTTGGAGAGAGAGTTTTAGCCATTGGAAGCTCTGAAATAGCAGTTGGGGTCAAAAAATAGTCGTTGCAAAACTATCCATTAAAGGCTGTCTGCGCAGAATGAGATCTCTCATCAGATTTTGAGATCTCTCGATTCTGAATCGAGACGTCTCGCTAGAACCACGAGACCTCTTGAGAATCCTATGAGACCTCTTACTCTCAGAGCACAAAAACTAAGTTTCTATCTCCTGAGATCGAGACATCTTGAGTTCAACTTGAGACCTCTCGAAATCATGCCAAAACTATATTTGGGCATGCCAGTCCACTCAAGAGCTCTCGAAAAAATTCTGAGACATCTCAAAAACTACTCCAAGGCTATTTTGAAGAATTTTTGCTTTCAATCAAGGAGATTTAATTTTTATTTGAATTTCACTTTACGTCTTCCTTGTTTTGGTCAAAGAGCTCTCTTTCTTCTGATCTTTGGAAGCTTAAGAAAAATATTTTCTTTAAAGATCTTGACTTCATGAATTTTTGTAGATCTTTTCTTGAAATGATTTTTTAATTTAAATACCTAAAAAGATCTACATCCACTCATGAAACATATGGTTAAATACTCAAATACTCAAAGTTTGGAAATCATCAAAATCAATCAGGGGGTCAACATATGTGGCTCCAAGCAACAAGGATAATAGTTGATCAAAGTCCATAAATCAAACAAATGGACCATGATCGTGGCTTAGTGGCTAAGCTTGAGTCTTTAGGTAGACCAAATCAAAATTGATAAATCGATTGGTGTATAAGGTAAGTCTAGCATTCCTAAACCAATGGTTTTTAATTGGCAGCATGTTTACCTGACCATTTTTGATGGTATCTAAGGCAAGCCTTGGTAGATCCTTCCATCAATTTCACACACCTGGCCAATGTGGTTAATCAACTTTTGATTAGATTGCTCACTGATTCATGCTAACCCATGTTACATAAAAAATTAGTGAGACTGATTTTATTCAGTGAGACTGATCTAGGTGTCCATGGATCGATATTGATCCTAGTCCTTGTCAAAGACTTGAGAAGTCAGTGGGAGGACTTGACTTGGTGAAATTAGTAGGAGCAAATTGATTCATGTCCTTTCCATCATTAAATCACTAATAATTTAAATCTTTTAAAATTATTAGATCCTAAATGATAAAGTTATGGAGATAACTGAGTCATAGCCTCCTATTAAGGTGTTTGATAATGGATCCATTAACTTAAAAATCATTGGAGGCCCATAGGCCTGGTGCTTGTTGACTAATGGAATGATCATTCATTATATGATGACTTGGATGTATTTCTCTAATGGTGGTTAGGTTGACCAACCAAAGTTAGGCTTAATCATTTGTTGGTTACATGCACAATTTAGTATGGTCATATTAATGGTTGGACCTAACCCGATCCTTATAATGGAGGCCAAAGCCTACTGATTAAGTTTATGGGGCAAAACTAAATTACTAGAAGTTGTTTAAAGAAATAATTGGTTAATGAACCTACCCGTAGATCCACATGGGTTGACCGACCAAAGTTGAGCTTGTGTGTAGTCTATGTGAATTCTAGTACATGCTAGAAAATTAAAGTAATTCCTCAAATTAAAGGTAGAGGCTATCAATTTAAATAAAATAGTAGAAGAATCTTTAGACTAAAGTCCAAATCTCTAGGCTTAAAATAATTTATATACATTAGGTCATTAATCTCTTTTCTCATAGAATAAGGCTAAATCCTAATTACTCTAATCATTGTTTGACAGTGATGACTTATGGGATCCAACTTCGATAATTAGTATCAAAAATTAAATTTGGTTCAGCAGTATGAATGGATTTGTGCTGAGGCTTGTTAGCCCGATCAAAATATATGATCCAAGGTTAACCCAAATCAGGTAGAGTGCTTCTATTGTAAGAAGTAGGATCATAAGAAGAAGAATTGTCTTGCTTTTCTTGACCATAATAGGCTGAACAAGAAAAAGAAGAAAGAGTTGCTTATCAAGGATGTTATATGATAACATTTTAAAATTTTTCTATATGTAATTCTACTAGCTGGGTATTAGATATTAATGGTCTTATGCAATTCATTGCAAGAACTTTAAGTAAGTGGAATATTTGAAAATGGTGAGAGATTCTTAAATGTTAAGGGAAGGAAGTCCTGGTCCAATCCTAGCTTTAGAAATTGTTAAGCTTATTTTCAAAAGATGTCATTTTGAGTGATTGTCACTATTGTCCATCGTTTATGATAAATATGATCTCTATTGGCCTTTTAGCCAAAGATGCTTATCATTTATCAATAAAAAAGATTATTATGATATTATTATGAATAATATTATAATAATACATGGATAGTAAAAGAATAGTATTTAACATTAACTCAGCCTATTAAGTGTAATATACATATTTAATAAACACTCAAGTTAGATTATGTCATATATGTCTACATTTGGCATTATAGGCTTAGTCATCTTGACAAGAATAGGATATATAGGTTAGCTTGAGTGAGAAACCTCGACATCAATGATTATGAATCATTGATAACCTTTGAGTCCTATCTTCTTAGGAAGTGACAAAGTTATCTTTTAATAGAAAAGATGAAGGAGCCGATAAAGTTCTAAGTCTCATACATAGTGATGTATGTGGATCTATGAACTCAAGTACTAGAGGAAGATATCAATATTTTATTATAGATGATCTATCTGAGCATGGGTGCGTCTAGCTTGAATTATTTAAAATATTAAAATGATTCAATAATGAAATAAAAAAAATAAACTAGAAAAGATATTAGAACTCTTCGATCAGATCGAGGTGGTGAATACTTATCCAGTAAATTTATGATATATTTAGGAGAAAATATGATTATCTCTCAGTGGATTTCTTTTTGGAACACAGTGTATCAGAAAGAAAAAATTGAACTTTGTTAGACATAGTTCAATCCACGATAAGATTCACTAGTCTGCCTGTTTTAAGGTTGTGCTCTTATGACTATTTATTTTACTCTAAAAATTTATACTGAGAAAATCTATTATAAAGACTACATATGGGATATGGATCGGGCATAGACCTAGACTCTCTCACCTTTGGATTTTAGGTTGATCAGCCTATGTCATAAGTTTGTGCATAGATAAACTTCAATCCTAGTCCAATAGGTGTTTAAGGATTATTAATTCTACCATGCTGAGGAACATAAGATGTTCATCAGCAGTAGGACATTTTTTTTGGAAAGAAGTTTCTTAGAGAAGGAACTGATGCCTATCAAGTTGAACTTGGAAGAGTTTGATCGGTAGAAAATGAACCGACATAATCTAGTAAATCTATAGAACCGAATTTGATCATATCAAATCCAAAGCCTATTAAAGAGGCGCCATTAAGGAGATTCAGTAGTGTACCATATTAGTCAGATAGATACTTCATATCTAAGTCCAGGATGGTGATTCTATTGAGCTTGATGAAAACAACAAGGATCCGATCATCTATATGGAAGCAATGTAGAGGTCTGACTCTGAGAAGTAGCTTGGAGCCATAAAATCTAAATTAGAGTTCATGAAAATCAATAGTATGTGGACACTAGTTGATTCACTTGAAGGGATAAGATTCATTAGGTTTGAATGGATTTTCAAAAGAATTAGAGTAGCATAGATGGGAAGGTAAAGACCTATAAAGCCCGTTTGGCTATTATCTCAAAATTGGAACATACGTTTTGAACATATGTCTTTGTTATGAACAAAGACAAACTCTACATTTGTAAGTGGACAAAATATTCTATAGTATTATTTCTTGTGTTGTCTGTAGATAAAATTCTCTTAATCAAAAATGGCATTTCAGTATTACAAGGAATAAAGATTTGGCTATCATCTAATTTCTCCATGTTCAAGGCTAGATATGATATACTCACTAAGGGTAGTGAGGAGATACCAGTCTGATCCAAGTGAGAACCACTAAAAGATTGTATAGACAATTCTTAGGTTGTTGAAAAATACTAAGATCCAGTGACTCAAATATAGAGATACTGACCTAAAACTTATGGATGTTTTGATTCCAATTTTTAGTCAGATCAAGATGATAGTAAGAGAGTGTCGGGTCATACTCTAATTGCAGGAGCAATCTGCTAGAAAGATTCCAAGTAGGATACTATAGCCTATTTAGTTAGTAATATAGAGTACATCATGGCATATCATGCTGTCATGTATGCTGTGTAGTTGCTGAGGATAATTAGCAGGTTATGAGAGGCATCCTCCATAGATGGTCCAATCCTATCATAGCACTAGAGCCATAGCTCAGGCTAAAGAATCAATAGACCAGCATATTCTACATCACTTTCATCCTAGATATTAGATCTAGATAATGTCGACCTTTAGAAGATCAATGAAAAAGGAGAACTTAACTGACCCATTTGCTGAGGCCTTGAAATTAAGAAGTTCTACGAACTCAAGTGGAACATAGGATATTTGATATCATTCTGATTGGCTTTAGTCCAAGTGAAAGTTATTGAAAAATATTTTCTAAAGCCAATCATCTAAGTTGTAGATGATTGGAACCTGTATATGAATTATCTAATAATAATAGTTATTTGACTGGTTCATCATAAAAAAATTATTTTTCTTAAATGAACTTCTAAATTATAATGAAGTTCTTGAAACCATATTTAATCGATAAAAGAGAATTTATCGGATGGTTCTTAAATTATTCATGACCAAATGATAAGTTATTAATAAGGATGATAACTTATCAAGTGTAGATCGTTGTATGCCATATGCGTTGGTTGTTCTCATAACCAAGTAGTATGGAGATACTGGTATGACATTCAGGTGGGATGTAGAAGTACATATGTACTGAATATGATCAATATAGCACTCTACTATCAAGAGTAGCTAGCTTAGGCCAACGGGTATAAGCATTCCTCCGACCTAAGATCACCATGGTGACTTGCAAGCAACTCACTGTATTTTGGTGCCAGACTCTCTATATTTCTAATACAGGTTCAGAAGATTTTTGGGTATAGTCAAGTACTTGTAGAGTCAGTGTGTGAGTCAAGATAAGATTGACTACTCTTGATTAACTTCAGGAAGGGAATATCTCGCTGTATTTCAATTTAGTAAAACCTAGGCCTGGATAATCCTTATGAGGAGTCACGAGATTTACAAAATTTTGAAACATAATAGAGATGACTTGTATGAGTGTTGATAGCTTAATCGAAGTCATCTTGAGCATTATTGGTCAAAGGGATGAATTATACAGTAACCATAGGTCAGGATTCTAAGAATGTTGCTTTGTATACATTCGACCTATCCAGACGTCGGAAATCATTGCTAGATGGTAATTTTAATTGGAACAGAAATTGGTTCACGTATAACTGGCTTAGGTTCAAACCTATGGGGTTACATATATTAGAGATTGTAACCTGATCAGATGGTTAATCGATGATTGAGAATCATTCTAAGGTCAAACTATCAATATGATTGATGTTTGACATAATGCAAGTATTATAGAGGATCAATTAGCAATTGGATTGCTAATTGGCTTAACTTGATTGAGAAATTAGGTTGAGATCAAGTCTAATTGAATTAGATTTAATTAGAATTAGTTTTGACTTAATTGGATTTGGTCTAATTGATTTATTGGATAAGTCAATTGCAAGAAAAAATAAGTCCTTGTTAGACTAGGACTTGAGTGCACCTAATTTTTAATATGATTAGAAATTAAATTAGATTTAAATATAATTTAATTAGGCTTCTAATTAGATTAGGATTATCTATTAATTAGGTTAAGTTAAATCAAATTTAACTTGGGTTCAAAAGGTCTTGACCTAGTTAAAATAGGAGAGTCCTAGTTAGACTAGGACTTCTCCCTTCACCCTTGCACCTACCATCTCCATGCCCCATATTTAATTCCAAAAATTTACATGAATATTTCCACACCTAAGAAGAGTTTCTCCATGCCCCATATTCTAGTTTTGGGAATAAAATTTGACTTGGTCAAATTTTCAAACTAGATTTGATATGGACTCTATTTGATAGAGTCCTAATTAAACAAAACACCTCCTCCCTATTTGCACCATGCTTTCCACGGCATTTATTTTTTTGTGCACCTATTTTCCATGGATTTTTCATGATTTATCCTTTCTTTGGTCATTGGCTTTAGGTTGTCCATGCCAAAAATAAAGGAGGGTGGCGTCTAAGAGTTGGACGCCACCAAGACTCCTTGGAAGACTAGGTTTTGACCTAGTCTTCCTAATAAATAGGGCACCACCTATTTTTTTGGTGTGTACATGATATCCCTGGGTTTCTCCACAAAATTTCAAGAGGAAAATGTGGAGCATGGTTTCTCACGCCCTCTTTCTCTCCTATTTTTCTCATAAGGCAATTTGTTGGAAGACCAAGTCAAAAGAGGAGTTAGCTTTGCTTAGGTTTCTATGAGATAGAATCCTTGTTGACCAAAAGCACCTTCCCTTGAGTGCCACCCCCTCTTTTAATTAATTCTTCTCTTATTTCATAAAAATAATCTCCTTTTTTGTGTCCCCTCTTTTGCTGATCCACGCCAATAATTATGGAGGAGGTGTCCAAGAGTTGGGCGCCCCAACAACTTCCCATGTTTGGACATTCCTAGTCTAGGATTTTGATCTAACTTAGACTCTTCTTTTTCTCTATTTATTGGATGAATTTTATTCTATTTTTTTCTAAAATATAGAGCTTTAGAAGAGAATTGAGGTGTGCAAAAATTAGAGGAAGAGGATTTTTGGGCATGGGGGTTCTATAGGCACCAAACTAGGTGTCTAGGTGAGAGAAAAGAGAAGAAGAAGAGGGTCTTCTTCTAAGGCTATTTTATTTTCAATCTCTCTTCTTTTTATTGAGTTTTTTCTAAGAGAGTCTTCGATAAGTAAACTCTCATCTTCCTTCTCATATTTTAGAGAGTCCAAATTTTGAAGAAGGGAGCATCGGATCAACTATCGAAGAAGGATCAGCACAGTACTAGCATGCTGTGCTGATTTCCTGCATTGAACTTCAGATTAGAGATCGTAGGCTCATGTGGATGACTCTTAGTGGCCAGATGCATGTTTGGCTCATGACTTTATCCTCAAGGCTGGATCAGTAAGTTAGAATGTCTAACTTGCTTAGGTAATAGATATGATCTATAAACTTCATACCTAAATTTGATGTAGCATAAATCTAGGTTGATTTGATCAACCTTTTCTTTCTTATTTGATTTTAATTTTTAATTTAATATCATGCCTTGATAATATAATAAATTTAAGATCTAGATATTTATATATTTATTTAAATAAATATTTAATTTATTTAAATTTTTTACGGCAAGATCTTGAAAAAGTTTCAAGATCTACCTGTAAAATCCTGGATATGGTTCCTTCAATTAGTATTAGAGTAAGGTTGTTATTACACGATTTTTGTGTATATTTAGATTATTTCTTAGATTAAATTTAATTTATAATTTAATTATTAAATCTAAAATTATAAAAAAATTATATCTCATGAACTGTCATAAGGTTGTCCTATTGTAAGGTTTATCCCTTACAATGAAAAGATTATCCTAGTTCATGATGATCTGATTCTAATCATAAATTTATTAGATTTAATCTAATTTTATTTATAATTTAATAGATTTAAAATAGTTTTAGATCTAAAAATAAGTATTTTAGATTGCATGGACTGCCATAAGATTGTTCTGCTATAAGGTTTACCCCTTACAGTGAATAGGTTGTCCTAGTACGTGCTGATCTAAAATATTGATCATAAAATTTTAGATTAGATCTAAAAAGTTTTATAATCTAATTAAAAATATTTTAATCTAATTTTAATCTTTATAAATATATTAGATTTGATCTAGAAAGATTAATGATTGATTATTATTGAAACTATTTCAATTTCATGAACTTGTTTAGATTAGAGCTATAGTAGATTCATGTTTATGTTACTTGCATATTAATTATAAATCAAACATGCAACTTGGTTAATAGAACCATATTGTAAAAATATTTTACAAACATGAAAACTATTTTTGAAAAGCCAAACTCTAACCCTTAGTCCAAAACTTAATTAAGAATTAAGAAGTAGTTTGATTAGGTTCTAGGATTGTAAATTGAAGATCCTATGACATGAATCATAACACATTAGGTTAATGGGTTAGTGGGGATTAGGTCCGTTAATTGGGTTAGACCTAGGGTTAGATTAAAGAATGGACTTAATTAGAGACTTGACTAAATCTAATCAATTGTTGTCTTAGATTAGGTTAAGGATTCTCTAGATCAATTGCAATAATTGTAGTTGGTCAAGTAAATGTCTTTAACAAGATCCAAGATGGACTTGATTCTTGGCTACGTGGTCTAGCATGAACTGTTAGGTTGATCTAATTAAAACTAATTAAACTAGTTGGTGTCTAAAGTAAACCAGACCAGTGATTTTTAATTGGCAGCTTGCTTACCTGACCATTTCTGATGGTGTCTAAGGCAAGCCTGACAGACCCTTCCACTGATCGAACTTACCTGGCCTCTTGGTGAGATAATGTTTTGATAAGATCGCTAACTATTCGAGCTGACCCATGTCGGCTAGGTAAATCAGTTTGACTGATTTAGGTGCTCCTAGACCAGCCTATTAATGATCTTTCTTAAGTTGACTTGGTGAAGTTAGTGGGAAGATCATAACAAGCTGGTTAGTTTGACCTACTCGCTTCTATAAATTAAATCCTCTAAAATTATTAGGTTCCTAAAATAAAATAGTTATATGATAACTAGATCATAGCCTCCCATTAAAATGGATGATAATGGGTCTATCAGTTGGATAATCATTGGAGGCCTAAAGGCCTGGTACTTATCAATTAATGAAATTATCATTTATTATATGATCTCTTGGATACATCTTTCTAAATGGTGGTCAGGTGGGCCAACCAAAGTTAGGCCTGACCATTTATTGCTTGGATGGGCCAAGTATGGTCATGTTAATGGTTAGACCTAACTGGATCCTTTTCTAAGAAGGCCAAAGCCAATTGATCGGGGCCTGGGGCAAAATTTAATTACTGAAAATTATTTGGAAAAATAATTATTATGAACCTACCCTTAGACGTACATGGATGGGCCAACCAAAGTTGGACTCGTGTACGGTCTATGTGGATTCTAGTACCCACTAAGAAATTAGGATAATTTCTCGAATTGGAGGTAGAGGCTATCAATTCAAATAAAATAGTGGGATAAACCTTTTGATTAAAGTCCAAATCTTTAGGTTTAATGAATAAATTACTAATTAGATTTTGATTTTTCTTTATGCAGACATAGCCACTTTTCTGTTGCTCTTATCATTGTTGGATAATGATAAGTTAGTGGAACCCAACTTCGATAGCTGGTATCGAAAGTTGAAAATTGTCCTGGAGCATGAATGGATCCTATATGTGCTGATAGATCCTATACTTAAGGAGCCAGCTACTAATGCATGTGGAACAGTCATCAGAAGTGGCTCAATGATCGAACCATGGTGCGCTGTATTATGCTGGCTATGATGAGCGATGAGTTCAGTCACAGGTTTGAGACAGCTCAGTCAAATGAAATGCTCCAAGTGTTGGAGGATTCTTTTGGCACACCCGATGATGTTGAGAGGCACAAGACTAGTTGCACCATCTTCAATGCCAGAATGCTGGATGGAGCCTCTATCATTGATCATATACTGTATATGATCGAGCTGATAGAGCGCTTGAGCAAACTCGACTTTCTCTTACATGAACAACTTGGGAAAGATGCAATACTGAATTTGTTGTCAAAGTCTTATCTCCCTTTCCTTACTCATTACAGAATGACAAAGCCTGAAGTAAACTACCATGGCTTACTGGGGTTACTTCAGAACTTTGAGAAGGATCACCAGCTCCATAAAGAGTCGGTGATCTTAGTGGGAGGTTCGTCTTCTAGTTCTCGACACTTTAGAAAAGAAAAGAAGAACAAGAAGAAGAAAATAAAGAAGGTGCAAGCTCAGGCTGGAACATCAGTGCAGAGCTAGATCAGAAAGATCAAGCCCGATAAGAGTCAAGCTGAATGCTTCTTTTGCAAGAAGCGAGGGCACTGAAAGAGGAACTATCCTCAGTACATTGCCTCCCTAGACTCAAATAGGCAGAGAAAGAAGCAAGCTATTACTGGACAAGGTATTTCTATGATAACTCCTTGTAATTTTTCTATTTATGATATTACTGACTGAATATTGGATACCGGTAGCCCTTACCATATTTGCAATTCGTTGCAGGAGTTGTAGGTTAGTAGAAGATTCAAGCAAGGTAAGAGATTCCTAAACATTGGAGATGGAAGACCAGTTTCAGTTCTAGCTTTAAAAATTTTGAAACTTGTATTTGAATCTCATAACATTGTTCTTAGTGATTATCATTTATGTCCTAGTTTTTTTTTAAATATCATTTCTATAGGCCTTTTGGCCATGAACAATTATGAAATTTCAATAAAAAAATGAGTTTGTAATGTCATTGTGAATGGTGTTACTGCTTTCTATGGATAATTAAACAATGATGTATATATATTATCACAACCTATTAATATAGTCTATTCTACTGGCAAGCACCCTAGATTAGATAGTGTATCAGATGTCTACTTATGGCACTGTAGGCTAGGTCATATAAATAAGAACAGGATAAACAGGTTGACTCAAGAGGGAATCCTCAAAGTCAATGATTATGAATCACTTCCAACCTATGAGTCCTATCTTCTTGGTAAAATGACCAAGTCATCATTACTGAAAAAGATGAGAGAGCCAATGAGCTCTTAGGTCTAGTACATACTAATGTATGTGGACCAATGAGCACAAGTGCCAGAGGTGGATATGTCTACTTCATCACTTTCATAGATGATCTATCCAAATATGGATATGTCTATCTGATGAAACATAAGTTGAATTCTTTTGAAATATTCAAACGATTCTGAAGTGAAGTAGAAAAACAAACTGGGAAGAGTATTAAAACTCTTCAGTCTGACCAAGGAGAAGAATATCTTTCTAATGAGTTTCTCACATATCTAGGAGAGAATAAAATTCTCTCCCAATGGACTAGTCCTGGAACACCACAGCATAATGGCGTGTCTGAAAGGAGGAATCAGACTTTGTTAGACGTGGTCCGATCCATGATGGAATTTGTCAGCTTACCGATATCCTTCTAGGGATATGCACTTGGATTGGCTTGCTATCTATTAAATAGGATTTCAAGTAAGTCTGTAGTTAAAATCCCATATGAGATATGAACAAGGCATAAGCCAGCACTTTCACACCTTAGGGTTTGGGGGTGCCTAGCATATGTCAAATGGTTAGTTACAGACAAACTTGAACCTAGGTCTAATAAGTGTACATTCATAGGATACCCAAAAGAGATCAAAGGATACTATTTCCACCATGCTAATAAACAAAAGGTGTTCGTCAGCCTTAGGACAACCTTTTTGGAAAAGAAGTTCCTTTATAAAGGAAACTATTTCCTCTAAGGATCAACTTGATGAAGTTCAATAGGTAGAAAGTCTGACACAGAATATTGAACCTAAGTTGGATTTGATCAGATCAGATCCGAAGCCTAGTGAACTCACACCATTAAGGTGATTCGGTAGAGTACCGCACCATCCGGATAGATACTATGGATTCTTGGTCCAGGATGGTGATCCCATCGAACTCGATGAGAACGATGAGGACCCGATCACTTACATGGTGCGATGCAGAGATCCGACTCTGAGAAATGGCTAGAAGCCATGATACCCAAAATGGATTCCATGAAGATTAATGATGTATGGACATTAGTTGATCCACCTAAAGGGGTTAAACCCATTGGGTGTAAATGGGTATTCAAAAGGAAGAGGGGCACAAACGAAAAGGTGGAGACCTATAAAGCCCATCTGATTGCCAAGAGGTATCATCAACGTTACGGTATTGACTATGATGAGATATTCTTTCTTATGGTAATGCTCAAGTCCATTCAGATCATGCTTGCCATTGCTACCCATCTGGACTATGAGATCTGGTAGATGGATGTGAAGACAGCTTTTCTAAATCGAGAGCTGACCGAAAAGGTGTATATAATATAACCTGAAGGGTTTACATCCATAGATGAGTCCAAGGTGTGCAAGCTTCAAAGATCCATTTATGGATTGAAGTAGGCATCTCGAAGTTGGAACATGCATTTTGATAAAGTGATCAAAACGTATGGCTTCATTAAGAACGGAGAAGAATCCTGCATTTACAATTGGAGAAATGGTCCAGCAGTGGTATTCCTTATTTTTTACGTCGATGATATTCTTTTAATCAAAAATGATATCCCTGCACTACAAGAAATAAAAGTCTGGTTGTCATCATAGTTCTCCATGAAGGACTTGGATGAAGCACCCTACATCCTAGGATGAAGATCTATAGGGATAGATCTAAAAGGATGCTTGGTATATCCCAGTCCATGTATATAGAAACTATGCTGAAGAGGTTTAGCATGAAGAATTCCAAAATGGGCTATCTTTCGATAGGCCATGAAATTTCTCTCTCTAAGAAGGATTATCTGATAACTCCTGAAGAGAGAGAGCATATGAGTAGAATCCCATATGCTTCAGTAGTGGGGTCTATTATGTATACAATGATATGTACAAGATCAGACGTGGCATACTCACTAGGAGTAGTGAGTAGATACCAGTCTGACCCTAGAGAAAATTATTGGAAGGTGGTCAAAACTATCCTTAAGTATTTGAGAAATACTAAGGACCAATGGTTGGTTTATGGTGAGTCAGATCTAAAACTTATGGGATTTATAGACTCTAACTTTCAATCTGACCATGATAACAGTAAAAGTGTGTTGGGGTATATCTTTACTCTAAATGGTGGCACCATCTGCTGGAAAAGTTCCAAACAGTATATAGTGGCTGATTCTATTTGCGAAGTAGAGTACATGACAACATCAGATGTAGCAAAGGAAGCTGTGTGGCTGAGGAAATTCATCATTGAGCTCAAAGTAGCACTCTCAATTGATGGTCCAGTCTTGCTCTACTACGATAGCACTAATGCCATAGCTCAGGCAAAGGAACCAAAGGCACACCAGCGGATAAAGCACATTCTGCACTACTTTCATTTGGTCCGTGAGATCGTGGATCATGGTGACGTCGACCTTTAGAAGATTGACGGAAAGAAGAACCTACTAACCCCTTCACCAAAGCCCTGGCAATCAAGGAGTTCAACAACCATAAATCGAAGATGGGTATTAAATACTATGCCGAGTGGCTTTAGGATAAGTGAAAGTTATTAAAAATTATGTTCCAAAGCCAATCATCAGCCTATTGATGGTTGAGCTATATTATAATTATAATTAATTTATTAATTAATAAAAATATTTTGGCATCCTTTTTTATCATAAATTTACATCTTCTAATGAACTCCATTGTTGTGATGAAGTCCTTAGGATTATTTAGTTTTGATAAAAAGAGGATTTATCGATTAGTCCGTAAATTTATTCATGACCAAATGATAGACTGTTAATTAGGACGACAGCGTCTATCGAGCATAGGTCGCTATATGCCATATAGGTTGGTTGTCATCTTTCCAAGGAGTATGAAAACACTGGTATGGCATATAGGTGAGATATATGGGTACATCATCATTGAACATGACCAACTCCAGAGCATTCTGCTATCGAGAATGTCTCTGATGGAATATAGGTATAAGTATCCCTTAGACCTGAGTTCACCTCAGTGACTTATAAGCAACTCACTGTACTTTGGTATCGAACTAACTGAATTTCTAATTTAGTAATGGAAGGCTTCTAGGCATAGTCAAGTACTTGCAAAGTTGGAATATGATCAAGATGGAATTGACCACTCTAAGAGTTGAAGAAGAATGTATCACTGTATTTTAATATAGTAAAATCTTGGCCAGGATAATCCATCAGATGGATTTGATATTTTGAAATACAATGTGGCCAACCTGATCAGAGTTGACAGTTGAACTTTGAGGTGTCCTACGATCATTATAGTCAAGGAGATGAATTACATGAAAACTATATCCGCATGGATTCTAAGGATGGTGTTCCACACCTTCGACCTATCCGACCGTCGGATATCATTGCTAGATGGTCACTTTGATTGATATAGAAATTTATTTTTATGCTATCGACATAGGTTTGGATCTATGAGGTCACACATATTAGAGCTTATGATCTGATCGGATGGTTGATCAATGATTAAGAATCATTATAAGATTAAACAATCAATGCGATTGGTGTTTAACCTAGTGCAAGTATTGCAGGAGGAACGATTAGCAATTGGATTACTAATTGGATTAATTTGATTAATACAATAGGATAAAATTAAGTCTAATTAAATATAATTTAATTAGATTTGGTTTGGGCTTGATTGGATCAAGTTCAATTGGTTTATTGGATAAGCCAAGTGCAAGGAAGAACTAGTCCTAGTCTAACTAGGACTCAGATTAACCAAATTTTCTAATTTGATTAGAAAATAAATAAAAATTTAATTTAATTTAATCTAATTTAATTAATTTTTTAAATAGGTTAGGATCTTATTTAATTGGGTTGGTTTAATCTTGATTTTATTTGGTTAAAAGATCTTATTTATCCAAGTCAAAATAGGAGTCCTAGTGTGACTAAGACTCCCTATCACTTGCACCACTTAATCCTCACGCCCCATACCCTTTTTGTTTTGTTTCTTCCATAAAAATTCTCCACTCCCATGGCTTCTCATGCCCTCTTTCTCTCCTCCTTTTCTCATAAGGCAATTTATTGGAAGACCAAGTCAAAATAGGAGTTAGTTTTTCTTAGGATTCTATGAGATAGAATCCTTGTTGACCAAAAACACCTTCCCTTAAGTGCCACCCCCTCTTTTAATTAATTCTTCTCTTATTCTATGAAAATAATCTCATTTTTTGTGCACCCTCCCTTGCTGGTCCATGCCAATAATTATGAAGGAGGTGCCCAACTCTTGGGTGCCCCAACAACTTTCCATGTTTAGACATTCCTAGTCTAGGATTTTGATCTAACTTAGACTCTTTTTTTTCTCTACTTATTGGATGAATTTTATTTTGATTTTTTCATAGAATATAGAGCTTTGGAAGACATTTTGGGTATGAAAAAATTAGAGGAAGAGGGTCCTTGGGGATGGAGGTTCCATAGGCACCAAACTAAGTATTTAGGTGAGAGAAAAGAGAAGAAGAAGAGGATCTTCTTCTAGGGCTGTTTTATTTTCAATCTCTCCTCTTTTTTTTTGAGGTTTTTTAAGAGAGTTTCAAATTAGTAAACTCTTATCTTCCTTCTCATATTTTTAAGAGTCCAAATTTCAAAGAAGAAAGCATTGGATCGATCGTCGAAGAAGGATCAGCAAAGTACTAGCATGCTGTGCTGATTTTCTGCATCGGACTTCAAATTAGAGATCGTAGGCTCGTGTGAATGACTCCTAGAGGCCGGATGTGTGTGCGGCTCATGACTTCATCCTCAAGGCTGGATCAGCAAGTTAGAATATCTAACTTGCTCAGGTAATAGATATGATCTATAAACTTCATACCTGCATTTGATGTAGTGTAGATCTAGGTTGATTTGATCAACCTTTTTTTTTTGTTTGATTTTAATTTTTGATTTAATATCATGTCTTGATCACATAATAGATTTGAGATCTAAATATTTACATATTTATTTAAATAAATATTTTATTTATTTAAGTCTTTTGCTATAAGATCTTGAAAAAATTTCAAGATCTATCTATAAAATCCTAGATCTGGTTCCTTTAGCTATATCCATTCTAGTATTTCTTCTCTAAAATCTTGAGTGATGAATCTTCATTTGGATGAATTGGAACCCTTGCTGTTTGTGAGCACTTGAAATTTATAACTACACATCCTCACAATATAGTTAGACTTTATAACTTATACTCAAAACTCTTTGTTATCATCAAAATCAATCTGTTGGTCAACAATCTCTTCCTTTTTGATAATGAAAAAACTTTTAAGTATATGCAAATAATATGTAGTGAGTTTCTAAAAGATTATATATTTATAAAGAATGAAACCACTAAACAATAAGAACATACTTCATGCTAGTTAAGCTCAAGCATATACTCAACAATAGCTCTCTTTCTTTTTGACAACATCAAAAAGAACAACTCAAAAGGAGGTAATCAATAAAATTAACAAAGTAAATTTTCTTTAATAATCCAAAATCAGTAAGCTCCATCTTAATATAATAATCAACTAAGTTTAAATTTTATTCAAAATTTGCTCCCCCTTACTATATGCAAAATTTCTTAATTTCATTTCTTGCCCATAATGAATTTTATTTCTCGTAACCAAATTTATATTACATTATAAAAAATATCATAAGATTTTGAGTAATTTAATATGTTAAATTCACTTTCTTCATTTACCAATTTTTCTCTTTCTTTTTGTCATTATAAGTATTTGCTATAATTCAAGGTACCAATTGAGTTTGAAAGTATTTCTTTAAGAAGTTTAGCTTATCAGACAAATATATTAATATTTTAAATTATTCTTAAACTTTAATCATGAAAGTTCATAAATTAATTTTATTTAATATGTCTTAAATCAAAATCAATTATAATAACATCATCAAAATTAATAAGATAAAACATTAAGTTGTTTGACATTCAATTGCTGGTATGATAATCAATCAAAGTGTAAGATTATTGCAAGCACTGAGATCGTCAAAATTTATCAATTTATAAATTTAGCACATAAATAGTTTCATATACAATCAAGCTCAATAAAATAATCAATATGATATACGATCAATACATCAAACTTTCAATTCATGGAGTGTGATCATTTTAAGCAATGGTAAATCATCAAAATCAATCAAATATACTCAATAATTTTGCTAATTAATAATTAAAATATATTTAGCAAACAATGATGGTATGATGTGAAAAAAGTTTAGATTTTATCAAATATCATCATTCATCTAATTTAATTTTCAAGGCATCCATCCATAATATTTTTCTCTTAAAATTTCATTGGATCCTTGGTATACTTGCAAAATCAATTCATAATTTTTGGTACCCAAGCTTTCTTGGGTTTATTGGGATTAGTGTTCAAGGTTGCTTTTGGAATCCAAATTTGTTTGATTAATGTTTGGCCAATTCCTTTAAAGTTACATTCCAAAATTTTATGGCCAATTTGATTACATTTAAAGCATTTAATGATATGATCTTTAGTTGAAGCTCATGTGAAAATATTTCTAGTATTTTGCTGCTTTCTAGAAATATTAAAAATAGTTTTTATTTTATTGAAAATAGTTGCATTAACTTTTACCATAGATTGAAGAATTTGAAAAGTAATGATAAACTTTTCAGCAATACGTTTCAAAACTTCAATCTCTCTTCTTAATTTTTTGTTTTCTCCCAAGAGTTCTTTCTTTTCATTTGAAAGATTTTCATTTTCTTTTAGGGAGGATCCTAAACTATCATTATCCTTTTTAAGCTTCATATTTTTTTTATTAAAAAAATTTTTAGATTTAATCCATTCTTTTTTTTTTTTTAGCCAAAGTATTCTTTTCTTTTAAGATATCTTCTTTTTCAGTCAATAGTTTATTCTTTTCATCAGCTAGAAGAAGATTTAATTTTTTTAATTCTTGGTTTTTCAGCCATATCTTTTTGTATTCATTCACTAAGTCATGAAAGGCTTCTTGAAGCTCATCAAATATAAATTCAAAAGAATTATGAATGTTTACCTCATCATTTTGAGCCATCAAGCATATATTTGTCTCTTTTTCACTTGAGGATGACTCTTCTTCTGAATTTGAGCTCCCACTACTTCTCTAATTTTTTAATATAGCTTTCCTTCTTAGTTTTCTTATGCTCTTTTTCAATGGGGGATGGTCATTTCTATATTCTCTAAGTTGATTGTTTTTCTTCTTTTCTCTTCTTGGTTCAAAATTTTTCTTCTTTCTGATGAATCTCATGAACCTACTTGTGATCATCGCCATTTCTTCATCATCTTTCGAATCCTTGATAGAGTCATTTAAACTTTCTTCAATGGCTGATAACTTGAGTGCAAGGATTGTCTTCTTCATCCTTTTCTCCTCCATGCTTTGGTTCATATTGAGCTCATGTGTCATGAGCGATCCAATTAATTTTTTCAAAGCAAGCTTGCTAAGGTCCTTGGCTTCTTGAATTGCGGTTACTTCTGCTTTCCAAGCCTTCGATAAGGACCTAAGAATTTTGCATACAAGATCAGTATTAGAATAGTCTTTTTCAAGACTTTTTAACTCATTTATAATTTTAGTAAATCTTATAAACATATTGCTTATTGTCTCATGAGGTTTCATTTTAAACAGCTCATACTTATGAACCAACATATTTATTTTAGATTCTTTGACTTGACTTGTACCCTCATGGGTCACTTCAAGTCTATCCCAAATTTTTTTTGCAGATAAACATGTTGATATTCTATTGAATTCATTATAATCTAATGCATAATATAGAATATTAATAGCTTTAGCATTTAATTGAGCTAGCTTTTTATTTATCTCATTCCAATCTTTTTCTGGTTTAGGTACACATATATCATTAACAATCATTGTGGGTGTATGAGGATCATTGAGTATGATATTCCACATGTCATAACCTTATGCTTGAAAAAAAATTCTCATTCTAGCCTTCCAATATGTATAATTTATGCCATTGAAATAAGGTCTAATGGTTGAGTGTCCCTCACTCAACAAAGAACCAAATGGGTCAGCCATAAAATCTTTAGCTCTTAACAGTTAGGTCAATAACTAATAATAGAGAACCTACTTTGATACCACTTATTGCCCAAGGATGGCTATCCGAGGGGCTGAATTGGGTATTTCAAAAATTTTTTGACTAATATGCAGATTTGAATGATTTAAACTAAGTGATGTGCACACAATAGGTAATGAAACAAGCTTTGTAATGTGTAGTGAATTAAAGCAATAAAGTAAAGAATACACAATCACAAATACATAAATTTTATAGTGGTTTGATGCCAAACTTAGCACCTACGTCCACTCTTCAAGTATACCCCTTGGGAATTCAACTATAATTCTTAACAAGAATTACGATCTGATTATTTTCTAGGCTCACAATCAAATTCAATTGGTTTTTTTTGGCTCACCAATCAAAATCGTACATGATTATTTTTCAGACTCACAAATAATCCAGTTAGTTTTTCCCAAATCACCAATCAAAATCATACATGATTGTTTTTCGAACTCACAATCAATCCAATTGGTTTTTGTCGGATCACCAACCAAAACCTCATAAGTGATTGTTTTCTCTGGGCTAATAATCAACCCCCATTAAATTTATCCTTGGCTTACCAATCAAACCAATACAACGTCCAACTCAATGCTTGGACCAACCCAAATTTCTCACCCTAAGAAATTTGAAACAAAATATAAAAAATATATATAATTTAAAACAAACTCTATAAAACCCAAGAGAAGGAAATCTAAATTGCTTTGCTTGTAGGGTTGATTTTTTCTCTTTGAATGCTTGAGAAAGTAGGAGATGATCTTCAATAATGATGGCCTAATTTGTCTCAGATTTGAGGGTGTTGGAAGGACAAAGAATGTCTGAAAATAACTCCTTCCTTACTCTTTTCAGCTCGCTCTTCTTGCTTTTTTAATGGATACTCAATAAACTCTCCAAAAGCTTATTTTTAATGCTTCAAATATTTTCTTATATATTCTAGAGGTTTTCCACTATTACAAGTCAGCAACATGGGCTTCTGGAAGTGATCTAGCCATTGGAGAAAAGAAAATAGCTGTTGGGAAGCTCTTGGGATAAAAAGCTATAATTCTAAAAACTAGCCGTTATAGGCACTGGGTTGACTCAGTCCAAATTGGGTTAGCTCAGTTTTCAGCTAGGTCGGCTCAGTCTTAAAAATCCTAAAATATTATTTCTATCTTCTTTTGTTGTCTGAGACTAGGACAGCTCACTTTCTAACTGGGTCGGGCTAGTTTCACTGAGTCAACTCAGTTTTCAGCTAGATCGGCTCAATCCCCTAGGTCATAAAAATTCAGCTTTCTACCCTTTTTATCTTCTACTTTCAGTGAGACTAGGATGGCTCAATCTCAGACTAGGTCAGCCCAGTTTGCATGCCATGCATGCAAAAGACCGTTTGTGACCATTTCTTCTCCAAATTCTTTTGTAGGCTAGACTTATCCTTTTTATCTTGATTTAATAATTATTTTGACCTCTTGAAAGCTGTATCCATTCTAGTATTTCTTCTCTAAAATCTTGAGTGATGAATCTTCATTTGGATGAATTAGAACACTCGATGTTTGTGAGCATTTGAAATTTACAAATACACATCCTCACAACATAGTTATACTTTATAACTTATACTCAAAACTCTTTGTCATCATCATAATCAATCTTTGGGTCAACAAAAGAGAGCATAAAAACCTAGATCAAATCTACTATTTTTTTTTATGATATGTTTGAATGGTTTTAATCTAAATTTTTTCATAAATTTGTGTTTAGATTAGATCTAAATAGATTCATGAATTGTTTATATAGTGTACATGGATTCAAATTAAATAAGAATAGAAACTTCTGATGGTTCTATTCGCTGATCGAGCCGGCTCTCTCAAGAATCAAGCTAGCTTGGTTAGTGTGCTAGCTTGATGTGCTTTCTGGATTGCTACTCGAGTCGACTCTGTTAGGAACCAAGTCGACTGGACTATTGCTCGAGCTGACTATCTCGAGAATTGAACCAACTTGATTTCTACTCAGGTCGGCTTGGATGGGATCCAAGCCAACTCGACTGTAATGTTGGTTGAAGCTATTCGATGGCTAATTTCAAGTAATTAAACCTATAACTAGTGCTTATTTATGAAATGAGCTAATCGATTTTTGAAATGAGTCAATCCATTTAGTGAAACAGTACTAGGTTGTAAAGAACCTTTCAAAATTTTGAAAAATATTTTCAAAATGCCGAACCCCAATCCTCAACCCAAGACTTAATTATGAATTAAGTATTATGAATTAAGATCTAGAATTATGAATTAAAAATTCTAAGTCACTGATCATAAAATATGGGTTATCAGGTTAGACAAATTAGATCCATTAATTAGGTTAGACCTAAGGTTAGTTAAAGAATGAACTAAATTAGAGTAATTGATCAAATCAAACCAAGTGTTGATTTAGATTAGGTGAAGAACTCTTTAGATTCAATTGCAATAGTTGTAGTTGGTCAAGTCCATGCCTTTAATAAGAACCAAATGGACTTGATTCATGGCTATGCAGTCGAATCCAAAATTGCTAGGTTGATCAAAATGAAACTAATGAATCGAATGGTGTCTGAGGTACTCGCACTGATTCGATCTTGGATGAGTTAATAGCATATCCCTTCTACTGATCTCACTTACCTAGCCATCCTGGTGAATTAGATTTTGATTAGATCACTTAGTGATTTGGACTCACCCATGTCAATTAAGTAAATCAGTATAACTGATTTAGGTGCTCCTAATGTCGGCTTGAATTAGGTCCTTTTTTATCTGACTTGGTGAAGTCAATGGAAGGATCAATATTGGCTAGTCAAGTCTTCTCTCCTTTTTTTAAAATGAGTTAATCAAATCCTCTAAAATTATTAGATCCTTAAAATGATGAAGTTATGGTGATAACTAAGTCATAGCCTCCCATTAAGTTGAATGATAATGGATCCATTAGTTTAATAATCATTGGAGACCCAATGGCCTGGTGTTTATTGACTAATGAAATTATCATTCATAATATGATGATTTGGTCATGTCTTTCTAATAGTGGTCAGGTTGGTCAGCCAAAGTCGGACCTGATTATTTGTTGGTCAGATCCACTAAATATGGTCATGTTAATGGTTGGACCTAACTGGATCTTTTTAGTGGAGGCCAAAGCCTACTGATTAGATTTTTGGAGCAAAATTAAAATTGCTAGAAGTTGTTTAGAGAAACAATTGGTTTGAACCTACCTATAGATACACATGGGTTGATCAATCAAAGTTGGGCTCGTGTGTAGTTTATGTGGATTCTAGCACTCACTAAGAAATTAAAGTAATTCCTCAGATTAGAGGTAGAGGCTACCAGTTTGTATAAAATAGTGGAAGAATCTTTAGACTAAAGCCCAAGCCTTTAGGATAATTAATTCATATACTAATTAGGTTTGATTTTCTTTAATGTAGATATGGTCACTATCCTATCGCTTCGATCATTATTGGACAATGACAAACTTATGGGATCTAACTTCGATAGCTAGTATCAAAAGTTAAAAATCATCCTAGAGCACTAGTGAATCCAATATATTTTGACGGATTTGGCACCTAGGTAGCCAGCTCCGAATGCTAGAGGGGTGGTCCGAGACACTTACCAAAAGTGGCTCAATGACCACACCATCAATCAATGCATAATGCTGGTGGTAATGAATGATGAGTTCAACCACAAGTTCGAGAATGCCTAGCCATAGGAGATGCTTCAAATATTGAACAACTCCTTTGGCATGCCTGACGATGTTGAGGGGCACAAGACTAGTTGTGCCATTTTCAATACTCAGATGAGGGATGGGGCACCAGTCTTCGATCATGTATTGTAAATGATCGAGATGATTAAGTGCTTGAATAAGCTAGGCTTTCCCCCACACAAGCATCTTGGAAAGGATGTGATCCTTAATTCTTCGCCCAAGTTCTTCCTCCCCTTTCTTACTTATTTTTGAATGACAAAGCCTGCAGTAAACTATCACAGTTTATTAGGGTTATTGCAAAACTTTGAAAAGAGTCACTAGCTCCATAAGGAGATGGTGAATATAGTGGGAGAGTCTTCTTCTAGTCATCGATCCTTTAAGAAAGGGAAGAAGAACAATAAGAAGAAGAACAAGGTGCAACCGCATGCTGTGACATCAACACAAGGTCAGACCAATAAGTGCAAGCCTGACCAGAGCTAGGTAGAGTGCTTTTTTTGCAAAAGACAAGAGCATTGAAAGAGAAACTATCCTCAGTACATTGCCTCCCTAGACCTGAACAGGCCGAGGAAGAAGCAAGTTATTGCTGGGCAAGGTAATTATATGATAACACCTTGCAACTTCTTAATTTGTGATACTACTACCTCGGTAGTATTAGATACCGAAAGTACTTACCATATTTGTAATTCGATGTAGGATTTGTAGGTCAATAGGATATTTGATAAAGATGAGAGGTTCCTGAATATTGGAGATGGAAGATAAGTTCTAGTTCTAGCTTTAGGAATCATGAACCTTGTAATCAATTCACATCGAGTTATTCTCAGTGATTGTCACTTTTGTCCAAATTTTTTATTGAATGTTATTTCTGTAGGCCTTTTGGTCAAGAATAGTTATCAATTTTTAATAAAGAAAATTTATGATTATCATTTTGAATGGTGTTATGGTTTGTGTTGGACAATTGAATAACGGTATCTATCTATTATCATAATTTATTAATGTAGTCTAGTCATCCAATAAATGCTCTAGAATAGATGATGTATCTGAAGTCTACTTTTAGCACTATAGGTTAGGTCGTATCAACAAAAATAGAATAAACATGTTAACTCAAGTAGGAATTCTTAAAGTCAATGATTGTGAATCACTTCCGACCTGTGAGTCCTATCTCCTTGGTAAGATGATCAAGTCATCTTTTACTAGAAAGGATGAATAACCCAGTAACTCTTGGGTCTAGTACATACTGATGTATGTGGATCCATGAGCTCAAGTATCAGAGATGGATATTTCTACATCATAACTTTCATTGACGATCTATCTAGGTATGGATACGTCTATTTAATGAAACACAAAATGGAGTCATTTGAAATGTTCAAACTATTGCATAATGAGATAGAAAAGCAAATTGGAAAGAGTATTAAAACTCATTGGTCTGACCAAGGGGTTGCAAATCTTTTCAGCAAATTTTTGATATATCTAGGAAAGAATGGGATTCTCTCTCAATGAACTCCTTCTAGAACACCATAGCATAATGATGTGTCTGAAAGAAGGAATCGGACCTTGTTGGACATGGTTCAATCCATGATGGGGTTTGCTTGTCTGCCAATCTTCTTATGGAGATATGTGCTTGAATCAGCTTATTATCTTTTAAATAGGATTTTGAATAAATCTATTTCCAAAACACCATATGAGATATGGACAGGACGTAAGTCAGTACTCTCACATCTTAAGTTTTGGGGGTGTCCAGTTTATGTCAAATGTTTAATAACGGACAAGCTTGAACCTAGGTCTGACAAGTGTGTTTTTATAGGATACCCAAAAGGGACCAAAGGATATTACTTCTACCTAGCTAATAAACAAAAGGTATTTGTCAGTCTTAAGATAGTCTTTTTAGAAAAGGAGTTTCTTGGAGAAGGAATTAATGCCTCTAAGGTCGAACTTAAGAAAGTTCGGTAGGTAGAAAAATCAATACATGTAACTAAATATGAATCAATTTTGATTAGATCAGACCCAAAGCCTATTGAATCTGCACCCTTAAGGTGGTCTAGTAGTGTACCACATTAGCCAGATAGATACAATGATTTCTTAGTCCAAGATGGTGATCTTATCAAATTCGATGAGAACGATGAGGATCCGATCACCTACATGGATGTAATGTAGAGATCCAACTCTAAGAAATGGCTTGAGACCATGAAATTTAAAATGGAGTTCATGAAGGTCAATGATGTATGAATTTTGGTAGACCTACCCATAGGGATAAAATCCATAGGATGTAAGTGGGTCTTCAAAAGAAAAAGGAGCGCAGATGGAAAGATGGAAATCTATAAAGCCCATCTGGTTGCCAAGAGGTATCGTCAATGTTATGGTAAAGACTATGATGAGACATTCTCTCCTATGGCAATGTTTAAGTTCATTCAGATCATGCTTATGATAGCTGCCCATCTGGACTATGAAATCTGGCAGATGGATGTGAAGATAGTTTTTCTAAATGAAGAGCTGAACGAAGAAGTGTATATGATACAACCTAAAGAATTCACATCCATAGATGAGTCTAAAGTATGCAAGCTTTAAAGATCCATTTATGGACTGAAGCAGGCATCTCGAAGTTGGAAAATATATTTTGATAGGATGATTAAGACGTATGGCTTCATTAAGAATGGAGAAGAGCCCTACATATACAAGTGGGTCAATGGTCCAATAGTTGTATTTCTAGTATTGTATATGGATGACATTCTCTTAATTGGAAATGATGTCTCGACATTATAAGAAATAAAGATTTGGCTATCGTCATAGCTTTCCATGAAGGATCTGAGAGAAGCATCCTACATTTCAGGGATGAAGATCTATAGAGATAGATCTAAAAAATTGCTTGGGTTATCCCAGTCAAGTACATTGATACCATGCTGAAGAGATTTAACATAAAAAATTTCAAGAAAGGCTATCTACCAATAGCCATAAAATTTCTCTCTTGAAGAGGGATTGTCCGACAACACCTCAAGAGAGATAGTGTATGAGTAGAATTCTATATGCTTTGACATGTACGTGACTAGATGTGGCATACTCATTAGGGGTAGTGAGTAGATACCAATCTAATCCAGGTGAGAATCATTGGAAGGTTGTTAAAGTCATCCTGAAGTATTTGAGAAATACCATGGACCAGTGGCTTGTTTATATTGAGTCAAACTTGAGACTTATGGGGTTTACAGACTCCAATTTTCAGTCTGATCATAATGATAATAAAGTATATCAGGATATGTGTTTATCATCAATGGTGGAGTTGTCTGCTAGAAGAGTTTCAAGCAGCACACCATAGCTGACTCAGTTTGTGAGATGGAGTAGGTAGCTACATCAAATGCTGTCAAAGAAGTGGTGTGGCTGAGGAAGTTCATCATCGAGCTTGAAGTAGCATCCTTTCTTAATGGTCCAGTCCTGCTCTTCTATGATAACTCTGGAGCCATAGCTCAGACGAAGGAACCGAAGGCATATCAGCAGATGAAGTATATTCTACGCCACTACCATCTTGTCCGAAAGATCGTGGATCAAGATGACATCGACCTTCAAAAGATCGATGTAAAGGAGAACCTGACCGACCCATTTACTAAAGCCATTATGGTAAAGAAGATCGATGACTTCAAGTCGAAGATGGGTATTAGATACTGCATTGATTGGCTTTAGGCCAAGTGAGAGATTATTGGGAATAGTGTTCCAAAGCCAATCGTCAGCTTATTAATGATTGTGCTAATTTTGTACTTGTATAAGAGTTATTAATAAACAAAAATTATTTTAGCATTTTTTATCATAAATCCTTCCATCTTCTAATGAACTCCTATGTGTTGTAATAAAATCTTTAGGACTATTTAGAATCAACAAAGGAGGATTTATTATTTAATCCTTAAATTTTTTTGCAACCAAATGATACATTGTTACTAAGGACAACAATATTTAGCGAGTAAAGGTCGTTGTGTGCCATATAGGTTAGTTATCCTCTTAACCAAGGAGTGTGAAGATACTGGTATGGCATGCAGGTGAGATATAGGGATACATCTGCACTGAACGTGACCAACTCTGGATTTTTTCTGCTGTTAATATTTGCTCTAATGGAATATGAGTATAAGTATCCCTCTAATCTGAGATCACCATGGTGACTTCCAAGCAACTCACTGTGCTTTAGTTCTGAATAACCTAAATTTCTAATTCAGTGATAGAAGGTTTATGGGCATAGTCAAGTACTTGAAGAGTCGGTATGCGAGCCAAAATGGGATTGACCACTCTGGTTTAGGAGCTATGTTTAGTTATATTTTAATTTAGCAAATCCTTGGCTAGGGTAGTCCTGGTGAGGAGTCATAGGACTGATTGTCTTGAGATATGATTGGATGTACTTTTTAAGTTTGATAGTTTAACTCTAAGTCATCCTATACATAGAGGATAAAGAAATAAATTATGTAGTAACCATATTCATGTAGATTTTGAATATTATGATTATGACTATTTGACCTATCTAGATGTTGAGTACCATTGCTAGATGGTCACTTTGATAAGTACAAGAACTAGCTCATGTGCTACCGGCTTAGGTTCGAACCTATGGGATAATATACATTAGAAGTTCCTACCCGATCTGATGGCTGACCAAGAGTCCTACCCACCAGAATTGGACTCTATATTTATAAGAGATTTGATTAATGATTTGATCACCGATTAACTCAATTTTATTGAGTAATTATTTTTGGATCAAGTCTAATTGAATTTGATTCAGTTGGGTTTGACCCAATTAGGTTATGAGATGACCTAATCATTGAGGAGGTTTTATCCTTGATTTGATCAAAGGTTGAGCTTAATCAATTATTTATTTAATTAAAATTTAGTTAAGCTTAAATTAGCTGGGTTTAATCTCATCTAATTGGGCCTAACCAATTTAGATTGGATTGGTTCAATTGCATGAGAAGTTATGAGACTAGTTTAACTAGTCTTGTCATGCACCACATCACCCTTTCCTTGCACCATTTCTTCTCCACAAGAAAAGGTTTCTCATGAATATTTTCCATGCAAGAGAGGGTGTACGTCCCTCCTTTCTCATGCATATTTTGGATAAGAAGAGAATGGTTGCATTCAAATTCAAAAGGAGTTTGTGTTTGAATGAACCAATCTCTTATCTTATCCCTCCATGCTTTTGATTGTTCCCATCTATAAAATTCTAGAATTTTTGGGTGTGTGATGAAGAGAGAAATAGTTTCTCCACTGCATGCATGAGTCTCACCCTTGCATTAAAGAAATATGTAGAGAAAAAGAAGGGCATAGACTTTGAGTTATAGTGCAGCCCTAGATTTCAGATCTAGGGTATTGGGTGTTCCTTCATGAAATTGAAGTGTTACATCTTCATGAAAGTTTTGGAGAGCTTCCTTAACTTTTTATCTACTTTTGCTACTGATTTGGGGCATTCGAAGAGTTGGTGGAAGAAGATCAAAGGAATTTACTCTGTATCAGACATCGAAAGATTCTGCATTGAGCTAGAACTCGAAAAGAGCTGATCGGGACCATGGTCTCATGTGGACCATCCATGGAGGCTAAATGCATGTGTGGATGCATCGCAATGATTAGATCTATACCATAGTGATCAGATTGTAGAGATTGACTACCCACACAAAGGTAACATGTTCTGAACATGTATAGTAATAAAATGGTTTTACTATCGATTGTTTTATTTTCAAATTTTCATGCATGCTTATCAGATTAGATCCTACTTTTGTAAGATTTTTAGATTAAATCTATAGCTCTTAAAATTAATGAGATTAATTTTTACTTCTACTGCATTTAATTTTTGAAAAAAGTTTCTGAAAGTAGAGCTAGAAATCCTACATGCTTTCCAGTAGATACATCAACATGCAACTAATAGAGACCATTAATTAAGAAACAACTTGCAATTTTATTTTTTTTAAAAAAGAATAGTATAGTGGTCCTTAAGAAAGCTAATTACATAACCTTACTATGGTAAACAAGAAAAAAAATTAAATTCCTGCTTGCTGCAGGCATAAAATAATAATCCCTAAATACTAAATCTAATCATGATAGTAATTGAAGAGCGTAGGTTCCCACAGCCACAGCAACAACCCTTGCTCCATTTTCGATGTGTAGGATCATCTCACCATCCCTTAACTTCCTGCTCTCCTCAAAACCCTGCATAGAAGTGCACAAGTTGTTGGATTTGGTGTACAGGACAGAAGCACAAATTTCAAAGCAAAAAATATGAAATCAAATAAATCAAATCCAAACCCAAGGACCACTTTATTAGCAATTAAATCATATAACATGCATTTATAATATAAAAGAATATATTAGAACATACCTCTTATCGCTAAATCCTAAATTGACCCTGATCGTCGGTAGCAGTCCGTCAGGATTTCCACCAGGTGCTCACATATTCACCCTCCAATGTTGATCCACATAGAGACTTGATCAAGACACCAGCACCTTTGATTTATTAAAGTTCTAATAATAAGAACTTTAATTAAAAGGACTACATCTTCTTTAGCCTTTATGTCACCTTCCTTGCCTCTCCTTATCTATCTTTCTTTTTCTTTTGTCTTCTTAATTTTTCCTTCCTAATCTCTTAGTCTTAAGATGACTTCTTGTCCTTATAATGACAAGGTCTAGACAAGAGAAAAGAAGAAAGAAAATTGGACAAAAAAAATCTCTTGTAAGAAAGAAAAGATAATGTTCACACACACCGGACTCTTGGTGTGCACCCCTATTTATAATGTACGTAAGAGTGCCATCTAAAAACTCACGCCCTTTTCTCATCAAATTCTCATGCCCCATCAGCCAATCTCACACCTCATTAGTAAAAATGAGATATAGAATTAGTCCAAGAGGTGCCTTAAAGCAGAAGGACTCTTGGATTAATTCTACGTAAGTTTTTACGAAGAGTCACAATGCTTCATCTTTGGTGCCACCCTTTTCATCCATTAGATCATCAAACAAAACCATCCAATGGCTCTAAAAAGGGACGCCTATTCAGCAAGAAGGTGTGGAGATAAACTTTGAATAGTCAAAGTCCCAAGAGACTTTGACTTAGTCCAAGAGACGTCAAGGAGGAGTAGGCGGCATGGAGTCTTGGGCGGCAAGGGGGCTTGGGCGACAAAACATCTTGGGCGAAAATTTTAAAAGGAAAAAAGAAGTATTTCATCTACAGAAGGACTCTTCTGTGCCCCATATCAGATGTTCATGTCAATTAAAAATATTTATGCGACATAACATATGGGAAAAGTCAAAGAAGGTAGGCGCCATCTTATTCCATGCGCCAAAGAGTCCTTTGCGCATGAAAGACTTCCCACATGCAAGAGAGAGACTCTCTGGCATGTGGGATGTAGGTATGTGGCACCCAATCTAAATCCCAATCAATCTAGATTAATCCAGCTCAAGACCAAATCTTATTTGGCTCAAATCGAATTTTAATTAGCCCAAATCAAAAGCCGATTTGAATCCAATTCGAATCCAGATGCTAGGGTTTGCTATATGTGCTAGCATATTCATCTTGCAAACATGGTCTAATCTAATTAGACCCTTAATCAATTCTCTTTGTGTATGACCCATTGGGTTCCACATCTAACCAGTAGTGAGTTAGGGTGTGATTTGACCTAATCTGGTTAGAACTTAACCAAACAGATTTAGGTCAAAACTAGCCAAACCAATTTGACTTAATTTAGAACACTTTCTAATTTAATGATCAAATTAAAATTTTAATTTGATCAAACCCACAAGACATGATTGACATCTAGCAATGTATCATGACTATCCGAAAGATGTAAAATTTTGATAGAAATACCAAAAATATCCTTTAGTGAAAAATTATCATGCAACTAGATCCTTCGATCTTCCTGCATCCTGAATATGACTCTGGGTATGAAAATATATCAATCCCAATATCATATTCATTTCTCTTTCAATCTTATGATAATGATTCATTTAATGAAACATTAGAAATCATTTCTAATTTTCATCATGCTTTGATCAAAGTATTCCTGAATCATTATTTGTTTGAAGCAGGTAGGATGAAATTTTCTCTTACCAGGAGAGATCGATTCCTTATTAACCTACTCACAATCTTCATATATATAATCTACCATATCCAAATCATCCCGTACATAACTAAGTCATGAATGAGTATGAACCAAAATATGGATTTATATATATAAGATTCTATTGTAGTTTCAGGTCAAAGGATTACATGCACAAATTCCACTATGAGAACCATCTATTGACATGTAGATAAGACTCCATTAGATATTCTCAATTTGGATCAATTCAGTGAACTCATTCTCTAATGAGCACCCACATTCTTATATTAGTATCATACACAAGTTATTGTGAGATCAATCATCCTCTTAATTGAGCATATAGAGAATGTGCTAGTCTTACCGAAAAACATTGATCCCTAACTCAATGTCCCATCAACTAGGAATATTTAAATTAGGATTTTAAGATTTTAGATCTCACTAGTATTATCTCATCATAATCCTAAAATCATAGCTCTAATTTATAGAGTTCATCATAATCTTAAATAATAAGACATTGCATATGATGAAATAAAATGCCTTTATTTATTAAAAAATGTCATTACATGAATCTGGAAGACAAAGAACATCCCAAAAAATAAATTGGCCTGAGGGCATATTCCTTTCAATCTCCCACTTGCACTAAACCCAATCGCCCTTATATTTTAATCCCATACAATCAAGGTGGCAATCAAACAATTGCAGTGGTAAAGCCTTAGTGAATGGGTCTACTATGTTGTTCTTTGTATCCACTCGTTCTATGACTACATCTTATCTTTCAATAATTTCTCGAACGAGATGGAAGCATATCAGAATATGTTTGGATTTATGATGAGACCTTGGTTCCTTTGCTTGAGCTATAGCTCCAGTATTATCACAGTAAAGTAGTACTGGATTCTTAATTTTAGGAATTACACCTAATTCAGTGATGAACTTCTTCATCCAGACAGCTTCCTTGGTGGCTTCACTTACAGCTATGTATTCTGCTTCAATGGTTGAGTCAGCAACAGTTGGCTACTTAGTACTCTTCCAACTCACTGCTCCACCGTTCAGAGTAAAGACATACCCTGAAATGGATTTGCTATCATCTGGGTCTGATTGAAAACTCGAATTAGAATATGCTTCTAATTTAAGATCAGAACCTCCATATACTAGAAAAATATCTTTAGTCCTTGTCAAGTACTTAAGAATATTTTTCACAGCTTTTCAATGATCCTCTCCTAGATCAGCTTGAAATCTACTTGCAATGCCTAAAGCATAAGCAACATCAGGCCTTGTACATAACATGGCATACATTATTGATCCAACAGCCGAAGTATAAGGAATATAACTCATTCTATTTCTCTCTTTAGGTGTCTTAGGAGACATCCTTTTTAGAGAGATGTATGCCTTGACTCATGGATAAATAACCTCTTTTACTTCCATCCATACTGAATCTTTTCAGTATTAAGTCAATGTACCTTGATTGGGACAAGCCTAGCATCCTCTTAGATCTATCTCTATAGATCTTTATTCCTAGTATATAGGATGCTTCTCCCAAATCTTTCATGGAAAACTTATTTGATAGCCATAATTTGACTGATTGTAATATTGGGATATCATTCCCAATGAGGAGTATGTCATCTACATATAGAACCAAGAAGACTATGGTTCTCCCACTAGTTTTCTTGTACACACATGGTTCATCAACATTCTTGATAAAACCAAACTCTTTTACTATTTCATCAAAATGGATGTTCCAACTCCTTGATGCTTGCTTTAATCCATAAATGGATCTCTTAAGTTTGCATACCTGATTTGGTCTCTCATTTGACTCAAATCCTTCTGGCTGTGACATATAGACTTCCTCCTCAAGGAAACCATTAAGGAAGGCAGTCTTTACATCCATTTGCCATATTTCATAGTCATGGTATGCTGCTATAGCAAGCATAATCCGAATAGATTTGAGCATGGCAATAGGTGAAAATGTTTCATCATAATCAATCCCCTATTTTTGCCTAAAACCCTTAGCCACCAATCTGGCCTTATAGGTTTTAATTTGACCATCAGCTCCAATCTTTTTCTTAAAAATCCATTTGCATCCAATAGGATTTATATCCTCTGGTGTATCCACCAAAGTCCATACTTTGTTGGTGTGCATGGATTCCATTTTGGATTGCATGGCAGCCAGCCATTTGTAAGAGTCCTTACTTTTGACTGCTTCTACATAGGTCAGAGGTTCATCATTTTCAATGACTTGGGCTTCATTATTCTCAATAATGAAACCATACCTCATAGGTGTATTTCATACTCTTTTAGACCTATGGATAGGAGTTATGTGTTCTGGTTCTTTTATGTGATTATATGGTTGAGAAATTTCTATTTGATTTTTCTTGAACTTCACTAAGTTCAATATTTCTGCCACTGCCCTTTTCTAGGATAAATTCTTTTTCCATGAAAATGGCATGCCTACTTATAAATACCTTTTGTTCAGTAGGATGGTAGAATAAATATCCTATACTATTTCTAGGATATCCTATAAATAGACATCTGTCTGATCTAGCATCAAGTTTATGTCCAAAATTTCTTTTGACATAAGCTGGACAACCCCATATCTTAAGATACTTAAGATTAGGTTTCTTACTTCTCCATATGTCATATGGAGTACTAGATACAGATTTAGAAGGTACTCTATTCAAGATGTAAATTGCAGTCTCCAGAGCATGACCCCAGAAGAAAATAGGTAAATCAGTGAAGCACATCATGGACCGTACCATATCTAATAAGGTACGATTTTTTCTTTCGGCTACACCATTTAATTATGGTGTATAAGGAAGGTGTCCATTCAGAGAGAATCCCTTTAAATTTAAGATAGTCAAGAAACTCACTAGATAAGTATTCTCCTCTCCAATCAGATCGAAGGATTTTTATACATTGTCCAGTTTGTTTTTCGACCATACTTTGATACTCTTTAAATTTATCAAAGGCTTCTGATTTGTGTTTCATAAGATACACATATCCAAACCTAGATAAATCATCAGTGAATGTAATAAAATAAGAGTATCCTCCTCTAGCTTGAGTTGTCATAGGACCACATACATCCGTATGTACAAGTCCTAATAACTCATTTTGTCCTTTCTCTATGTCCACTTAAATGGAATCTTGGTCATTTTACCCATGAGGCATGATTCACAAGTTCCCAATGATTCATAATCAAAAGGATCAAAGAACTTTTCTTTGTATAACTTGTTAATCCTAGCCTCACTAATATGACCTAATCGACAATGCCAAAGTAAAGTATTATTTATGTCATCTCTCTTACATTTTCTATTTTCATCAATATGAAATATATTGTCATCCAAACATAGAGTCAACAAACCATTGCTAAATATGCCAAAACAAATAATTTCATTAGAATATTTGATCAAGCAACCTTCGCTCGTTACATTAAGACTATAACCTTGTTTTAATAACAAGGGTATAGATATAATATTTCTAATGATCTTAGGCATATAATAACAATTTGTAAGCTATAAGATCTTTTCATAAGGTAACATCAATATATTTGTCCCTACAGCTTCTGCCTGGATAGAGTCTCCTCCAGCGCCATAAAGCTTGAAGTCACCTTTTTCCAAACTCTTAATTTTCTGCAGCTCCTGCAAAGATTTACAAATATAAAAACCATAGCCGGTATCTAATATCCAAGAATTTAAAATGAAAGAATTTAATGATAATATAGTATGTATCTCATACATATCTTTTGGTGCATTATTTGCACCAGACTTCATAGTTGCAACATAAGCCTTGCAATTCCTCTTTTAATGACCTACTTTGCCATAGTGAAAATAGGTCGTTTGTCCAGGAGACCTTCTTTCCCTTTTTCTTCTTATTTATACCACTTTTAGGATTCAACCTTCTCTTTGAACCCTTTTTGCCTGCCTTCTTCTTGGAGATCCCTTCCACAAGAAGAAGAGGAGCCTTATCTTTCTTGATATGGCTTTCTGCTATCTTGAGCATATTTAACAGCTCAGGCAATGAAGAATTCAGTTTGTTCATGTGATAGTTCATGACAAACTGAGAAAATAATTTTGGGAGTGATTGCAGGATCAAATCCTGACTTAACTCTCCATCCATTACAAAACCTAATTGACTTAATCGAGTGATTAGGTCAATTACCATCAAAACATGATTTTGTATGGATGTTCCTTCTATCATTCTTGCATGAAATAATTGCTTAGATATCTCATATCTAGCAGTCCTACTATGCTCTCCATAAAGCTCTTTTAGATTGAGCAATATGGATTGAGTGTCCATGCTATCATGCTGCCTCTATAATTCATTATTCATAGAGGCAAGTATGATGCATTTGACAGTAAGGAAATCATTTTGCCACATCTTGTATGTGGACTTATCTTCATCTGTGGCATCATTTTCTAATGGCTTAGGATCAGGGGTGTCAAGAATATAGGAGAGTTTTTCTTGACTGAGTACTATTTTTAAGGTTTCTCAACAGTCAACATAATTTTGACCAGTCAATTTATTTGAATCCAAAATTGAACGTAATGAAAGTGAAGAAGCCATTTAATCTACATAATAAAGAACAATATATAAGCAAACAATTCATGATGACAAACATAATTAAATTAGGACTTTAATTTAATTATGTCTCCCACTAAAAATCATAACCCTCTTATTGATTTTCTTAGTGAGAATAAGATCCTAATTCCTTATAAAAAGTCTTGTGGTTGCACAACAAACCTATTATAAGTTCAAAGGTAGGAAACTCTTTCCAATTGCATTTTATGCAACTCTCAAAAAACTTTTGCCTCTAAAACATTAATAGCCTTGTGTTAGCACAACAAACTTTAATGTTTTAGTTTAAGTAGAACCCTTCATTTCTATATAGTCAAAATTGAAATATAACTACTTTTGTGGTTACACAACAAAGTAGTATATTCAAAATGCTGTAAGCATCTCAATGCACTAGATTAATATTACATCTTTCCCCATGATAGATCTTGTGGTTACACAATAGAACTAATATGGTTCTGGACATAATAAGAAACTAGTATGAAGGAAGGCCTTAATGTAGTGAATATAATATTAAGCATTTCAATCTAGAATTAAATTAATCAAATCGGCCAGGTAAATGGGAGAGAAATGGGAGTCCCCCCATTGCTTTCCTTAGACACCAATAAATTGGCCAGGTCAGACAATGGAACCAATTAAAAAATTATGTTCTCTTTACCAATCAAGAACCATTTTTTCTAGACACCGATTGATCAATTAGACATCCTGACTGATTCAGCTAAAGATTAATTACACTACAACTTAATATAATTTTTTATAGAGGGATTTAAATGGTCTCAATGCACATATTGATTTAAAACAAACTAAATGCATAATAGCATTAATTATGATAAAATTTATATATGTCAATTAACATGTATAATTATTCTAGGACAACCATCATTATATAGTGAATACTTTCCACTATATCAGGGCAACCTTTACAGAATAATATATACAACATAATCTCATTATGATAAGAAAAAGAATATGATCTCATCATATAAATTAAAAACATGCTAAAAATATTATATCATATTTTTCATTTATGCCATTATACTATAAGCAAAGCATTATATGATTTAACCTAATAAGGCTTGCTCTGATACCACTGATGGATTGGTGTACAGGGCGGAAGCATGGATTTCAAAGCAAAAATATGAAATCATATAAACCAAACCCAAACCCTAGGACCACCTCATTATTAGCAATTAAATCATATAACATGCATTTGTAATATAAAAGAAAGTATTAGAACATACCTCTTATCGCTAAACCCTAAATTGACCCTGATCGTCGGTAGCAGTCCGTCAGGGTTTCCACCAGGTGCCCACGTGTTCACCCTCCAATGTTGATCCACATAGAGACTTGATCAAGACACCAGCACCTCTGATTTATATAATTAGAGTTCTAATAATAAGAACTTTAATTAAAAGGGCAAGACCTTCTTTAGCCTTTATGTCACCTTCCTTGCCTCTCCTTATCTATCTTTCTTTTTCTTTTGTCTTCTTAATTTTTCTTCCTAATCTCTTAGTCTTAAGATGACTTCTTGTCCTTATAAGGACAAGGTCTAGACAAGAGAAAGGAAGAAAGAAAATTGGATCAAAAAGAAACTCTTGTAAGAAAGAAAGATAATTTTCACACACCCGGACTCTTGGTGTGCACCCCTATTTATAATGTACGTAGGGGTGCCAACAAAAAATCTCACACCCTTTCCTCATCAAATTCTCATGCCCCATCAGCCAATCTCATGCCTCATCAGTAAAAATGAGATATAGACTTAGTCCAAGAGGTGCCTTAAAGCAGAAGGACTCTTGGACTAATTCTACGTAAGTTTTTATGAAGAGTCGCAATGCTTTCATCTTTGGCGCCACCCTTTTCATCCATTAGATCATGAAACAAAGGCCATCCAATGGCTCTAAAAAGGGATGCCCATTCAGCAAGAAGGCATGGAGATAAACTTTGAATAGTCAAAGTCCCAAGAGACTTTGACTTAGTCCAAGAGACGTCAAGGAGGAGTAGGCGGCATGGAGTCTTGGGCGGCAAGGGGTCTTGGGCGACAAAACATCCTGGGCAAAAAATTTAAAAGAAAAAGAAGTATTTCATCTACAGAAGGACTCTTCTACACCCCATATCTGATGTCCATGCCAATTAAAAAAAATATTTACATGTGACATAACATAATGAGAAAAAGTCAAAGAAGGTAGGCGCCAACTTAATTCCATGCGCCAAAGAGTCCTTTGCGCATGAAAGACTTCCCACGTGCAAGAGAGAGACTCTCTGGCATGTAGGATGTAGGTATGTGGCACCCAATCTGAAGCCCAATCAATCTAGGTTAATCCAACTCAAGACCAAATCTTATTTGACTCAAATCGGATCTTAATTAGCCCAAATCGGAAGCCGATTCGAATCCAATTCGAATCCAGGTGCTAGGGTTTGCTATATGTGCTAGCATATTCATCTTGCAAACATGGTCTAATCTAATTAGACCCTTAATCAATTCTCTTTGTGTGTGACCCATTGGGTTTCCACATCTAACCAGCAGTGAGTCTAGGGTGTGATTTGACCTAATCTGGTTAGAACTCAACCAAACCAATTTAGGTCAAAACTAGCCAACCCAATTTGACTTAATTTAGAACACTTTCTAATTTAATGATCAAATTAAAATTTTAATTTGATCAAACCCACAAGACATGATTGACGTCTAGCAACGTATCATGACTATCCTAAAGATGTAAAATTTTGATGAAAATACCAAAAATATCCTTCAGTGAAAAATTACCATGCAACTAGATCCTTCGATCTTCCTGCATCCTGAATATGACTCTGGGTATGGAAAATATGTCAATCCCAATATCATATTCATTTCTCTTTCAATCTTATGATGAATGATTCATTTAATGAAATATTAGAAATCATTTCTAATTTTCATCATGCTTTGATCAAAGTCTTCCTGAATCATCATTTGTTTGAAGCAGGTAGGATGCTATTTTCCTCTTACCAGGAGAGATCGATTCCATTGTTAACCTACTCACAATCCTTCATATATATAATCTACCATATCCAGATCATCCCGTACATAACTAAGTCATGAATGAGTATGAACCAAAATATGGATTTATATATATAAGATTCTATGGTAGTTTCAGGTCAAAGGATTACATGCACAAATTCCACTATGAGAACCATCTATTGACATGTAGATAAGACTCCATTAGATATTCTCAATTTGGATCAATTCAGTGAACTCATTCTCTAATGAGCACCCACATTCTTGTATTAGTATCATACACAAGTTATTGTGAGATCAATCACCCTCTCAATCGAGCATACAAAGAATGTGCTAGTCTTACCGAAAAACATTGATCCCTAACTCAATGTCCCATCGACTAGGAATATTTAAATTAGGATTTTAAGATTTTAGGTCTCACTAGTATGATCTCATCATAATCCTAAAATCATAGCCCTAATTTATAGGGTTCATCATAATCTTAAATAAATAATAAGACACTGCATATGATGAAATAAATGCCTTTATTTATTAAAAATGTCATTACATGAGTCTGGAAGACAAAGAACATCCCAAAAATAAATTGGCTTGAGGATATAATCCTTTCATCAAGCACTGGATCTTGGTAGATCCATCTCCAAGGATGTTCCTACTGGGTGTAAAAGAATCTGCAATGACTGTAGGTTGCAGATGAAAGCTCTCCCTTCTTCTTCCCATCTTCTAGCTTCTGCTTCTTTGTAGACTTCTTCTTCTTTCCAAAAGACTTTCTCTTGGAAGAAGTCTGCTCCCCAACAAGTATTGAGCTTTTTAAACTTTTTAGAAAATGTTCAGTATTAACCAGCATATTCATAAGTTTAGCTAAGGTATATTGAAGCTTATGCATATGGAAGTTCATGATGAACTGCCCATACACATCAGTCAAGGACTGTGGGATCACATCAATCTGTAAATTCTTGTCAAGCACAACATTGAGCTTCTCAAGCTCCTCTAAATCCTTCATCATTGTCAAATAATGATCCTGGATCAACTATCCATCATGCATTTGAGCCTTAAAAAATCTCCAAAAGACTTGATACCAAGCTGCGCGACTCTACTCATCAAACAGCTCTTACAGGTAAGCCAACATTTGACGAGCAGTCTTGATGTCTTCATGTTGGCACTGCAATTGATCAGACATTGAGCCCAGTATATAGTACCCTAGCTTTATTATCATCGTCCATCCACTTCTCCAAAGATACTCTCTAATCCACGGTCGGACGGGCTGGTAAAGTAGATGGATCCTGATCCAATACATAAGATAGCTTCTCAGAATCCAAAATAATTTTATAGTTTCTAATCCAATCTTTATAATTGGGTCCGGTCAGTCTGCGGATGTCTAGGATTCTTTGCTAGTCGGTTTGACACAGATATTTTCTTATAGAAAGTTAAAGTTTCTAGTTAGATTTTATAATTAAACTAAACTAATTTGTTTAGAAATTTTATTTTTAAATAAATTAGGCTCTCACTATTTTCTTGGATCCCTACACTCCCTTGGTAAAGATGCAAAAATTACCATGATCATATACTTCTAGGGCGTGTTGCAGTCCCATCGACTGGCTCACCATCTTACCTAATAGTTATTGATGATGGGTCAATCAATGAGTGGATAACTCTTATCTAATGATTCTCTAATAATGGTGCACCCAAATTTGATCTCTAATTCATGTAGCTCACCATGCCCGAAATACTGCTTCCATCCTTAGTTAAGTTAGACCCACCATTTGCATAAATTAAATTTCTGATTGGGTTCCTCATCGTATCTAGAATATTGAGCCCAATCTATCCTCTAACCCATAGCATCCAATGCCTAATAGACATGGTTATATTTTTTTGGTGCAACAAAACCACTATAACCAATCGAGAACAATCAACCCTAGGAAGGGCCCGCACATCTACAATGGTGGAAGACCAATGACTTAATATTTTTTTAAAAAAATTTGATTTAGGTCTCTTAAACTTGACTTGACTTAGTCATGACATTTATGACTAACCTAGTGGCATGGGTAGCTCGAATTGTTAGCCACCTCAAATTAGAACTAGATCGACCCAATCTACCAGGTAAGTGAGATTAGTGGGAGGAATATGCCATTAACTCATCGTGAATGCATTCAATTCAAGTAGCTTCCAATTAAAGACCACCGATCATATCTACCAAACTTACTTTAGACACCGATTTGTCAAACTAGAACTAATCGAGTTAGCCTACAATCTAAGCTCGAACCATGTAGCCAAATTAGGTTTTGACTTAGTTGACCATATGTGGCTATGAGTCAACCTTGACCCAGAGTTAATCCTATTCGACTGGTCAATTCTAAGCACACTTGATTCCACCTAACCAACTCTTGATCCAATTTGATCAACCGCTAGATCTAATTGAGCTACTCATACCCAAACCCAATTTTACGAAGATATCTTAGATCTAAAAATTTATAATTTTTAATCTAATTAATTTTATAAACTTAATTCTTAATTAAGTTTGGATTCATAAACGAAACATATATAAAAAATCCTAGGATTTAAGGATCTAGAATTTTGCAGAAAGGTATGTTTAGATTTTTGATTAAGAATAGACATGCAGCACCCTTACACACCATAAGAGCACCCCATCAAATAAGAAGAAAAGGTCTTTAAACTCTTCTTACTCTTATGACTGGACAGTCAAGGGAAATGCATTAATCAAAAATTAATCTACACTACAAAACTTATTAGATCTAAATCATATATCGCATATATAATTGATGATCTAACCTATACATGCCTTGTATACATCTCATGTATCAAAAATAAAAATTTACATGCATAATTCAGATCTGATTATACCTAATATAACTTCTAAAAATAAATTTTAAATTTATCATATTAAAAAATAATTTATTCTAGACATATCATAGATCAAATCTACAAACCTAGTCTAGACATGCATCTCATACATCATATATATGAATTAAATTTTTTAATTTTTTAATTTTAGATTTGATCATATCTAATGTGACATCTAAAATTATTAATATTAGATCATAAAATAAATTAAAATTTAGATGTGAAGTAGATCTAAAGAACTATAAATGCAGCTATGATACCAGTTGAAGGAAAATGAGCTTTTTCACTATAGGATCGATCTGATCTGATATGATCTATAGCAAAATTTTTTATAAAAATTCTATTAAAACTGATCAAATATGAGAGTTACCAGATTTGATCCTAATGATCTAATATTAAAAATTAAAATTAAAATTAAAATAGCAATAAGAACTATTGCTTGTTCAGGGTAACTGTTACCCTGATGATGATCTATCGTTGCCTGGAATTTTGGATCTAGCCATGCAAGCACCTGGCCTCTACTAGAGTCCACTCTAGTTGGTTCTAGACATCTTCTTCTTCTAAATCTTATCTCCAAAGAATAGATCTAGATCTGATTTGTAAAGCCTTCAATATAAAATTGAAGACAGCACCCTCATCTCAGAAACATGATTGTCTCTTGGCCTGATCTTTATGCCAATATGCTTGGATTTTCTTTCTTGTTTGGGCCCAACCTTTGGGCATGGAGAAGAAGGAGAGGAGGAGGATGATAGGGCATGGAATAAATGAGGGGCTGCAGCACTTTGGCATGGAGAAAAAAAGGCGCATAAAAATCCTAGGCGCAATAGGGGTTTTATAAACTCCGCTGCGCCATGCAGTGCCACACAATATCAACCAATCACATTGGTTGATTTATTCTGATTTTAGTCTGATTGGCTGTGCGATGTCACCTAATCCAATTAGATTAGAGACACATAAAACCCTTCATAAGTGGTGCCAAGTTTGGATGAGCACAACTGCATGGCATCTAGGTTTTTGATCCAATTAAGAAACCCTAAAGTCCCATCCTCATGGGACTCTCTCCTCATTTTCCCCATGTGTGCATGCCAACATGGGGCATGCGCACATTTTTGTGAATGAAAATCCAAGGGGGTGCATGCCCCTAGAAAGTCTCTATGGGGCACATGCCCCTAGAAAGTCTCCATGGGGCACATGCCCCTAGCCTTTCTTTCCTGCATATGGGTCAACCCTTGACCTTATGTCCTGAGAGTGACAGAAATTGGCAGATTTTGTCCTGTTTCCATTCGATGGATTAGAATAAGCTTAGATCAGGTTATGATAATCCTATTTTAATCTGGACAAGCTCCAGTTAGACTAGGACAAAATCATATGGGATTTCGAGGTGAGCCAAAACTAATTTGGCTCAGTCGAGATGAAACAAAAAGATTACAAAAGGAGAATATTAGGCTCAATCATGTGCTAGCACGATTCCTAAATCAATCGAACTAGGTTAGCTCAATTGATGATATCCAGATCCAAATTCTTATTTATATGATCCAGTTAGATTTAGTTCCATATGGTAATAAGATATGTTACGATCTCTATCGTCGACATCATCAAAACACCTTTCAATAGATCAAAACTCTTTTGATTCACTCAATTAGAATAATCGATCATCAAAATCATTCTAATTGCTCCCAAAATCCACTAGTGATACCTAATAGTATATGGTGGCAACTCATCAGAATTGAATACAAATCTCTCAGGACAACTACCTATATGATTGGATTCTTCTATCATGAGCCTTGACAGGATTAGGTTTAAGATGAACTCGTCAAACCCAACATCCTATCATATGATTGAATCATTCGATCCGAGTCCAATATGAAATCCTAATACAAAACTCTTTTTTATTATATTACACTACCATAGCTATGGACTTAAGAACTTAATCTCATGATCATCATAGGACTACTCCTCTACCAAGATTGATAGATCCCATCTTGGTGTGAACTAGTTTTTACAATGAACATGCTATAGCCAACATACATCTCTGGATTCTAAATGGCTAGAAGATTGAGTTATGGTGTAGTAAAACTATAACACACTCAAGGTGAACTGCTGATGCACCTCAGATCTAAGAATCAGATATACAACTACAGCATCGAGTTCAGTCATTGACGAGAAGGTAGACTTTCTTATGACTGCTCAAGGTGGTCACACTTAGTGCCCTCATTCTCTAATGAGTACCTATACTCTTGCTCCAGTATCTGCACACTATAGACTCAAGACTTTTCTATCCTTCTAAAATGATCATATACCAACCTTTCAGATCGATCACCATCTTCGTGATGATCCTACAGTCGGAAGCAGTTTATGAGTTAATTATGAAAATACATGTCTTAAAATTTTTAACTCTTGAAAATATGTATTGGCATTCTATTAACTGAAAGGATGTATCACAGACACCGTATATATACATAATATGATAAAAAATAATTTTTTATTAATTTTTTAAGTTATAATTATAAAAATACCCCTAGAATGTATATTACAATTGTTAACCAATCTAACATCTAAGTGAAGAAAAATCCTAATTTTTTGGATCAGGTTCGTCCGGATCTGATTGGATCGAGAGGCATATTTCAAAATTTTTTTCTTAGATTCTAATCAAATCTGATACTTTTTTAGATCTAATTTATAATCTAATAATTAAAAAAATAAAATTAAATTAATTTTGAATTAATTTTATCTTGATTCTGGGTAATTTGATTACCCGTTGATGATCCTGTCGAAGCCCTGAGGTTCTGGATCTAGCCACATAAGTGCCTGGCCTCTACCGATATCCACTAGGGCTGGATCTGGAGATCTTCTACTTCTCTTTCTTTTCTCCAAAAATTAGATATGGATCTAATTTAGAGGATCTTTAAAACTTCTTTTGAAGGTCATCCGTCGTCTCTGCAGCAGTGCTGCCTTCTTCCTTTTCGTCAGCCTTTTCTTGCCTGACTCGCACTAATCTAAAGACCCAACTTCCTTGGGCATGGAGAGGAGAGAGAGGGCCAGATGGTGGCATGGAGAAGGGAGAGGGATAGCCTTGGGGTGTGGGCTAAGAATCTCTTTTCAAGATTGGGTTGGGCAGCAGGGTCTTATTTATAGACTCTTGCTGCGCCATGCAACTGCTCTTCACCCTCAACCAATCACAACCTTTGTGAAATCAGATCTAAATCTGATTGGTTGGAATGAATCCCCTGGATCCAATCCTGAGAGGACATTTATCCTAAACTGGTGCCTAAGACTGGTCAAAATTATAGGTGGGTCACCTAATTGAATCCAAGAAGGACTCCTGGAGTCCCATCCATGGGCTCCACATCCCTATCCATGGGCACACGCCATCTGGCATGGCCCTTCTTTCAATTTTCTGAGAGGGGACAGGCCCCCACCAGCTCTCCAATAGGTGCATGACATGGTCAGAAAGTCAAAGTGTCAATGGTCAACGTTTGACCAGTCAAAGGTAGACTTTTGACCAAAGTCAAAGAACAAGAAATGGCAGGTGACCAAAAATGGCAGGTAGTGTCTTACAAATAAGACAACTTTTTCTGACTTGGACAACCTCCAGTCAGACCATATGAAGGCCTCTGATTGAGCACAAACTCCTTTGGCTCAGTCAGGACAACTTATTTATGATAGTAAAAGAAGAACGTTAGGTTCAATCGAGTGCTAGCACGATTTCCTTGAACCTAATTGAATCTCATTCAGATCAATTGAACTAGATCAGTTCAATTGATGATCACCAGATTCAAACCCTTGTTTGTGTGACCCAGTTAGGTTCAGTTCTGTATGGTAATGGGATATGTCATGATCTCTATCATCGACATCATCGAAACTCCTTTCGATGGATCAGAACTCTTCTGATTCGAACAGCTAGAATGATCGATCATCTAAATCATTCTAATTGCTCCCAAAATCCACCAGTGACACCTAGCAGTATATGGTGGCAACCCATCAGAGCTGAATGCGAACCTCTTGGTGCAGCTACCTGTGTGATTAAGTTCTTCTATCTTGAGCCCCGATCAGATTAGGGTTAAGGTGAACTCGTCAAACCCTAGTCTCTGTCATATGATGTAATCATTCGATTCGAGTCCAATGTGAAAATCTAAATAGAAACTCTTTCTATTATTTCACTCTACCATGGCCATGGATTTCTGGACTTGATTCTCATGATCATCATAGGGCTACTCCTCTACCACCGAGGTAGATAGATTCCATCTTGATGCAATCCAGTTCCTACAATGAACATGTCATAGCCAACATACACCTCAGGGTTCCATATGGCTAGGAGACCGAGTAATGGTGTAGTCAAACTATAACACCCTCAAGGTGAACTGCCGATGCATCTCAGGTCAAAGAACCAGACACACTACTGCAGCATCGAGTCAGTCATTGACGAGAAGGTAGACTCCCTAATGACTACTCGAGGTGGTCACGCTCAGTGCCCTCGTTCTCTAACGAGTACCTGTACTCTCGCTCCGGTGTCTCCACACCGTAGACTCAAGACTCATCTACTAAAGAGAAGCGATTGTACACCAACCTTCCGGATCAATCACCATCCTCGTGATGATCCTATGGTCAGGAGCATTTTATGAGTTAATAATGATTATTCATGTCTTAAATTTTCAACTCTTGAAAATATGAATTATCATTACCATTAACTCAAAGGATGTATCACAGACACTAAATACACATATGTGATAGAAAATAACCCATTTATTGATTTATAGTCAAAATTACAATTTTGCCCCTAGAAGTGTATTACAAGTGTCAGCCAATTCTGGCTTCTAGGGCACATATATCTAACAATCTCCCACTTGTCCTAAAGCCAATTGGCTACAAGTCTAAGTCCCATCTTCTCAAGGTGGGCTTCGATCTTCTGCTGGCCCAACGGCTTTGTAAGTGGGTCTGCCACATTATCTGCGGAGTTGACTCTCTTGACCTCAACGTAACCTTTCTCAAGGTAATCGCGGATGAGATGATATCGCCGCTCAATGTGCTTGGACTTCTGGTGAGACCTCGGCTCCTTAGCAAGGGCTATGGCGCCATTGTTGTCGCAGTAAAGAGGAATGACATCTGATGGCATTACTCCAATTTCTGCAGCAAACTTCTTGTACCAGAATGCTTCCTTTGCAGCCTCTGATGCAGCTATATATTCTGCTTCCATGGTGGAATCTGCTATCATAGTTTGCTTGGAACTCTTCCAGCTGACAGCTCCACCATTGCACATAAACAGACTTCCAGATGTCGACTTTCGATCATCTATATCAAGTCCGAGTCTGTGTATCCCTGAACTTGGAGTTCTCCATTACCAAAGACCAACATCATATCCTTAGTTCTTCTCAAGTACTTAAGGATACATTTCACAGAAGTCCAGTGTTCTTCACCTGGATTTGACTGATATCTGCTTGTGACACTCACAGCATGGGCTATATCAGGTCGTGTACATAGCATGGCATACATGAGGCTCCCTATTGCAGAAGCATAAGGGATCTTGCTCATGCGTTCTATTTCCTCAGGTGTGTTGGGGCACATCTTCTTGGAAAGATGAATACCATGTCTGAAGGGTATTAATCCCCTCTTAGAGTTTTCCATACTAAACCTCTTTAGTACTTTCCTCTATGTACATCTTCTGTGAAAGTCCTAGCATCCTATTCGGTCTATCTCTATAGACCTTAATTCCTAGAATAAAGGATGCTTCACCTAGGTCTTTCATGGAGAATTCCTTGGACAACCACATCTTGACTGATGTCAACATGGGAATATCATTCCCAATAAGGAGGATGTCATCCACGATACATACGAGGAAGACAACAGCGCTCCCACTGACCCTTTTGAAAACATGGTTCCTCTTCATTTTTGATGAAACCAAACTTTTGATCACATCATTGAAACGAGTTTCAGCTCCGAGATGCTTGCTTAAGTCCATATATGGACCTTTGCAGCTTGCAAACCTTGTGATCAGTATCACTGGATGTGAAACCTAGCGGCTGTTCCATATAGATATCTTCCTCAAGATATCCATTTAGGAATGCCGTTTTCACGTCCATTTGCCATATTTCATAATCGAAATAGGCTGCAACAGGCAAGCAATGTGCGGATGGATTTTAGCATAGCTACCGGGGAAAAGGTATCCTGATAGTCAATGCCTTCGCGTTGACTATAACCTTTTGCCACCAGTCTAGCCTTGAATGTCTCCACATTCCCATCTGCACCAATCTTTCTCTTGAAGATCCATTTACACCCAATAGGTACTATACCTTCTGGTGGATCTACCAAGGTCCAGACTTGGTTTGAGTGCATCGAGTCAATTTCTGACTTCATTGCCTCTAAGCCATTTCTCGAGTCGATATCTGATATCGCCTCGTTGTAGGTTTTGGGATCATCACCATGAGCACCATTACCTATGAGGAACATTTCCTCTACGTCCTCTGAAATAATACCTAAGTATCTTTCAGGGGGACGGGAAACTCTTTTCGATCTACGAGGTGGAGGAGGTAGTGTTCTTATTGGCTCAACCTGATTTGGTTCCACTTGGTCCTTAGCTCGTTCTGCTTGTGAGACTTTCTCATCAAGCTTAATCTGCTTTCCAATGCCACTATCTTGAATAAACTATTTTTCAAGAAATATGGCATGTCGACTCACAATCACATTGTGGTCTTCTGGAATGTAGAAATAGTATCCTAATGACTCTTTAGGATATCCTATGAATCGAGCTCTAAAGGACCTAAACTCTAACTTGTCCGCTTGTTGTCTTTTGACATGAGCCGGACAACCCCAAATTCTGAGATGACTCAGACTTGGTTTCTTACCGTGCCATATCTCATACGGTGTGGTAGGAACGGTTTTAGAGGGAACCCTATTCAGTAAATAGATTGAAGTTAACAATGATGAGTGTCCCCAAAGAAAATCAGGGAGGTCTGTGAAGCTCATCATGGATCAAACCATATCCAATAGAGTCCGATTTCTCCATTCTGAAACCCATTGAGTTGAGGTGTTCCTGGTGGAGTCCATTGAGAGACTATGCCATTTTCCTTAAGATAGTCTAGGAATTCCCGGCTAAGGTATTCACCTCCTCGATCTGATCGAAGAACCTTAATGGGTTTTCCAGTTTGTTTTTCTACTTCATGTCTGAATTCTTTGAACTTTTCAAAAGCTTCAGACTTGTGTCTCATAAGATACACATACCCATACCTAGACAGATCATCGGTAAAGGTAATGAAGTAGACAAAATTGCCTCTAGCCGGCACATCAAATGGGCCGCACATCAGTATGTACCAGGGCAAGGAGATCTGTGGCCCTCTCCCCATGTCCAACAAAAGGGAGTTTAGTCATTTTGCCTTGAAGACAAGATTCACAAGTTGGATATGACTCAAAAGTCAATGGACTCAATAGCCCATTTTTCTCCAATTTGTTAATCCTATCTTCTGCTATATGACCTAATCTCAGGTGCCATAGAATATCTGTCATTTGGACTATCCCTAGGTCGTTTTGGCATTTGGCATTCACGTTTTGCTCGATAGTTGCAATAGTACATCAACATGTAACTGAAAAGACCATTAACAAGAAAAACCATTTGCAATTTTATTTCTTTCATAAAGAATGTTACAATGGTCCTTAAAGAAGGTAATCACATAACCTTCTTGTGCTAAGCATGAAACAAAAATCAAATTCCTGCTAGCTGCAGGCACATAATAACAGTCTTTTAAAACTAAGTCTAAACCAGATGGTAATCAAGAGGGTATGTTCCCACGGCTACTGCAGCAACTCTTGCTCCATTACCGACGCGTAGGATCATGTCTCCATCCCTCAGCCTCCTGCTATCCTCAAGACCCTGCATAGAAGTGCACAGATGAGCACTAGAACCAGAGTCAAGCACCCAACTGGATGCAGAAGAAACCATAAGGTTAGACTCAATAACGAGCATACCTCCAGAAGGACCTTCCTTCTTGTTCTTCAGGGTGGCCAGGTAAGTAGGGCAGTTCCGCTTCCAATGGCCGTCGCTGTTGCAATGGAAACACTTTCCTTTGACATCGGACCTTCTTCTTCGGTTCTGCCTTCTTCTTCTTTGATCCTTCCACCTTCTTGCTTTTTCACAGACTTCTTTTTCTTTCCAAAAGACTTTCTTTTGGAAGAAGTCCGTTCCATAGCAAGAACTGAGCCTTTAGAACCTTTCATAGAAAGCTCAGTGGTAACCCAGCATATTCATTAACTTCGGCCAAGGAATTTTGAAGTTTATGCATGTGGTAATTCATGATGAATTAGCCCATATGCATCAGTCAAGGATTGCAGAATAATATCGTTCTGCAGTTCAAGTCCAACTTCACACCGAGCTTCTCAAGCTCTTCCATGTCCTTGATCATTGTCAGACAGTGATCTTGGACTGACTGCCCATCATGCATCTTAGCCTTAAAAGTCATTTCGTGACTTGATATTTGGCTGCGCGACTCTGTTCACCAAACATCTCCTGCAGGTGAGCCAACATTTGGCGAGCAGTTCGATATCTTCATGTTGGCGCTGGAGCTCATCAGACATCGAGCCCAACATGTAGTATCTGGCCTTATTATCTTCGTCAATCCATTTTTCCAGAGACGCTCTCTGTTCAGTGGATGGACGAGCTGGTAAGGTGGGAGGGTCCTGGTCCAAACATGTGTTAACTTCTTTGAACCCAAAATAATTTTATAGTTTCCGAAGCCAATCCTTATAATTTGGTCGCATCAGTCTATGGGTGTCCAAAATTCATGCTAGTGTGTTGGATGCAGACATCTTCCTGTAGAGAGCTAAGTTCTAGTTAGATATTATAATTAAGACTTAACCAATTTATTTAAGAATTTTATTATAAAATAAATTAGCTCCCACTATTTTCTTGGATCTCTACACTCCCTCTATAGAGATGCAAAAATCTCCATGATTACTGATTTCTAGTAGGTGGTGCGGTCCCACCAACTGACTCATCATCTCACCTAAGAGTTATTGGTGATGGGTTAGCCAATGAGTGAACAACTCTTATCCAATGATTCTCTAGTCATGGTGCACCCAAACTTGATCTCTAATTCATAAATCTCATCATGTCCGGAATATTGATCCACTCCTTAGTTAAGTCAGATCTACCATTTGCATAGATTGGATTTCTAATTGGGTCTCTCACCGTATCTAAAATATTGAGCTCAATTCATCCTCCAGCCTATACCATCCAATGCCTAATAGACATGATTGCATCTTTTCGGTGCAACTGAGCCACTATAACCAGTCGAGAACAATCAACCCCGAAAAGGGCCCGCACATCTATAATGGTGGAAGACCATGACTAATCTTTTCTTAGGAAGATTTGATTTAGGTCTCATTAAACTAGACTTGACATAGTCATAACTATTATGATTAACCTAGTCGCATGGGTTAGCTCAGATTATTGACCACCTCGGATCAGAACTGAGTCAACAAACATGGTCAGGTAAGTGAGACCGGCAAAAGAGATATGCCATTAACTCGATAAGAACGCATTCGAGTCGAGTAGCTCCTAATTAAAAATTAATCAGTCGTATTTGCCAAACTTACCTTAGACACCAAATTATTGAGACAGAATCAATTGGGTTAGCCTACAATCCAAACTCTAACCACTAAGCCTAATTAGGTCTTAGCTTGATCGATCACTCACATGACTCGATCTTGACCTAAACTTAATCCTATTAGGCTAGTCAATTTAAGCATTGTTAATCCCATCTAATCGACTCTTGATTCGATTTGATCAACCGCTAGACCTAATTGAGCTACCCAAGCTCGAACCTAGATTTATGAATATGTCTTAGATCTAAAATTCTTAATTTTAGACCTAATTGATATTTCATAAACTTAATTCTTAATTAAGTTAGGGTTCTTAAATAAAACATGTAAATAAGATCCTAGGGTTTCAGGATCTAGGGTTTTATAGAAAGTAAGTTTTCAATTTCTAATTAAGGATGAATGCGCAGCACCCCTACACATCATAAGAACACCCCATCGAATGGCAGGAGAGGATCTTTAAGCCCTACTTAGTTCTTATAATCGGACGGCCAAGGGGAATGCCTTAATCAAAAATACAACTAATCTACAAAAATAAATTAGATCTAAGCATATATCTTATATAAAAAAAAGATCTAATTAAAACATGTTTTGTATATATCACATATATCATGCATGCATGCTTTTCAGATCTAAATTATCATTTAAAAAATTAAATTTAAATTTGATCTTATCATATAAAATTTAATCTAGATCTATTTGCAGAACTATTCTACAACTAGTCTAAACATGCAACTATCATATCTCATATGAACAAATTAATTTTATTTTATTTTCTATTTTTAGATCTGAATATAACATTTATAATATCAAAAATAAAAAATAAATATATTTAAAAATTATATTTAATTAAATAAAAAATATGATTATACTAGACTACACATAGAATAATTCTATTCCTAGTCTAGTTATGTATCTCATACATATTAGATCTAGATCAATTAATTTTAATTTTTTATTTTTTGATTTCAGATCTAATCACATCTCATGTGATAGCTAAAATTACTAATTAATTAGATTAAATTAGATCTAAATAAATTTAATAACAGTCTGGCTCTGATACCAGTTGAAGGAAAATCCTGATTTCTTGGGTCAGGTTCGTTCGGATCTGATTGGACCGAGAGGCATATTTCAAAAATTTTCTATTAGATCCTAATAAGATCTGATACTTTTTTAGATCTAATTTATAATCTATTAATTAATAAAATAAAACTAAATTAATTTTGAATTAATTTTATCTTGATTGTCGGTAATCTGATTACCCGTTGATGATCCTACGAAGCATGAGGTTCTAGATCTAGCCACGCAGCGCGCTGGCCTCTACCGGTATCCACTCGGCTGGATTAGAGATCTTCTTCTTCTCTTTTTTTCTTCCAAAATTAGATGTGGATCTAATTTGGAGGATCTTTCAAACTTCTTCTGAAGGCACATTCATCAGTTCCTTCCATTGTTTCAAATTGAAAGCTTAGCGCTATCTATCGACACGATTCCCGTCTGGGGTTGATAAGGCCAACACGTGCGTCCCTTCTCTTTTTTTCAAATAGTTTCTTGCCGAGCACTATCGAAGAATTCATCCTATGCACGTTTGGGTGAGTGAGAGGACACAGGGTTACGATGGTGGGACTGCCAGGAGAATATGGACGAGGTGGTAAATGGCACTAGGCTGCCGGATTTGGGCAGTAAAAACTGCTTTTTAAAAGATGGGCGCAGATAGGTTATTTAATAGACTTTGCTGCGCCATGCAACCGCTGCATCACCCCGACGAATCACGTTGTTCATTCAATCAGATCTAAATCTGAATTGAGGGATGACATCACCTAATCCAATCAGATAAGAGACCCATAGATTCATCCTAGGTGGCACCTAAGACTGGTTAAAGTCTATAGGTGAGGGTTCACCTAGTTTGAATCCAAGAAGCAACCTGAGTCCCATCCATATGAGACTTCCAGCATCCCTATCCATGAGCACGCCCATCCTTAGGAGCATGCATCTCCTTCATCTAGTTTCTAGAGAGGGGACAAGCCCCTATCTGCTCTCCAATAAGTGCATGACACATAGGCAGATGTCCAAGGGTCAAAGGTCAATGTTTGACCAAGTCAAAGTACAAGAATTAGTAGGTGATGAAAAATGGTAGGTGTTGTCTTAAATTTATCTCATAAATTAAGACAACCTTTTTTTGACTTGGACAAGCTCCAATCAGACCAGATAAAGGTACCTGAGTGAGCACAAACTCATTTGGCTCAGTCAAGACAACTTTTAATGATAAGAAAAAAAGGAGAACGTTAAGCTCAATCATATGCTAGCACGATTTCCTTGAACCTAATTGAATCTTACTCAAATCAACTGAACTGGGTCAGTTCAATTGATTATATCCAGATCCAAACCCTTATTTGTATGATCCAGTTAGGTTCAGTTCTGTATGGTAATGGGACATGTCATGATCTCCATCATCGACATCATCGAAACTCCTTTCGATGAATCAGAGCTCTTCTGATTCAGACAACTTAGAATGATCAATCATCTAAATCATTCTAGTTGCTCTCAAAATCCAATAGTGACACCTAGTAGTATATGGTGGCAACCCATCAAAATTGAAAATGAACCTCTCAGTGCAGCTACTTATATGATTAAGTTCTTTTATTTTGAGCTCCGATCAGATTAGGGTTAAGGTAAACTCGTCAAATCCTAATTTCTATCATACGATTTAATCATTCGATTCAAGTCCAATGTGAAAACCTTAATAGAAACTCTTTCTATTATTTCACATTTTGCCATGGCCATGGGCTTATGGACTTGATTCTCATGATTATCATAGGGCTGCTCCTCATCCACCGAGGTAGATAGATTCCATCTTGGTGCAATCCAATTCCTACAATGAACATGCTATAGCCAACATACACCTCAGGATTTCGAATGGCTAGGAGACCGAGTCATGGTGTAGTCAAACTATAATATCCTCAAGGTGAACTGCCGATGCACCTCAGATCAAAGAACCAAACATACCACTGCAGCATCGAGTTAGTCATTGACGAGAAGGTAGACTTTCTTATAACTACTCGAGGTGGTCATGGTTAGTGCCCTTATTCTCTAACGAGTACCTGTACTCTCGCTCCGATGTCTCTACACCATAGACTCAAGACTCATTTACTATAAAAAAGTGATTATACACTAACCTTTTGGATCAATCACCATCCTCATGATGATCCTACGGTCAGGAGCATTTTATGAGTTAATAATGAAAATTCTTGTCTTAAATTTTCAACTCTTGAAAATAAGAATTATCATTACCATCAACTCAAGGGATGTATCATAGATGCTAAATACACATATGTGATAGAAATTAATCCATTTTATTATTTATAGTCAAAATTATAATTTTATCCTTAGAAGTGTATTACAAGTGTTAGCCAATTCTGGCTTCTAGGGCACACATATCTAACACTAAAACACTCATCTAACAGAGGCATAGAAAGATAGATTAAGCTCGAGGAGAAAGTCTCCAAAGAGTAACAAGTAAACAAACATAAGGAACTAGTTCAGTCTAAGCCGATCCACATACTACCTTCTCCACCTCATAAATCAAGTAGAATTTTGAATCCTTCTAAGAGATAAAGAAATATTATTTCAGAGGATATAGAAAAAATGTTCCTTATAGAAACTAGAGTTCATGAAGATGATTTTAAAACCTATTACGAGGCAATATCAAATATCGACTCTGAGAAATAGTGAGAGCCAATAAAGTCAAAAATTAACTTAAAATGCTCAAACCAAGTTTAGACCTTAGTAGATTTACTTGAAGGTATTGTACGTATTGGTTGTAAATAGATCTTCAATAGAATGATTGGTACAGATGGAAATATGGAGACATTCAAAGCTAGGTTAGTGGTGAAAGGATATATACAGTGTGAATGCATTGACTATCAAGATACCTTCTCGCCAATGGCTATGCTTAAATCCATCCACACATTGCTTGCTATTGCAGCATATTTTGATTATGAAATATGGCAAATGAATATGAAAATAATATTTTTAAATGGATATCTTGACAAAAATATCTATAGAGAATAGTCGCTTGGTTTCACCTCTAGTGATAGGTATCACAAGGTTTGCATGCTATAATGGTTCATCTATGGACTTAAGCAAGCATCTCAGAGCTAGAATACTCATTTTAATAATGTGATCAAATTATTTTATTTCATCAAGAATAATGAAGAGCCTTGTATGTTCAGAAAGATCAATAGAAGCATTGTTATCTTCCTCATATTGTACATGGATGACATCCTTCTAATTGAAAATAATATTTTCATATTGACCTCGGTCAAGGTTTGGTTCTCTAAGAAGTTTTCTATGAAAGATCTAAGTGAAGCATCCTTTATTTTGGAGATCAAGGTCTATAGAGATAGATTAAGGAGGATGCTAGGTTTGTCACAGAAAATATCCATTGAGAAGGTGTTGAAAAGGTTCATCATGAAGAACTCCAAGAGGGATGTTGTACCCTTTAGACATGGTATTCACCTCTTCAAGAAGATGTGTTGCAACACATCAAAAGAGATTGAACTTATGAGCAAAATCCCTTATGCTTCGGCAATCGAAAGCCTTATGTATACCATGCTTTGCACATGACCTGTTATCGTCTATGCTATGAGTGTCACGAGTAAATATCAGTCGAATCCAAGTGAAGAGCACTAAATTTCTGTGAAATATATCATTAAGTACTTAAGAAGGACTAAGGATATATTTTTGATCTTTGGTAATGGAAAACTCCAAGTATAGGGGTATATAGACTCAGACTTTTATGTCTGATATTGATGATTGAAGGTTTACATTAAAAAGTCTATTCTTATATAATGATAGTGCTATAAGCTAGAAGAGTTCCAAGCGAACAATGATAGTAGACTCCACCATGAAAATAGAATATACCATTGCCTCAAAAACTATGAAGGATATTGCAGAACTTAGAGTGATGCCATCTGATGCCGTTCCTCTATACTGCGACAACAACGGTGCCATAGCCCTAGCTAAGGAGCTGAGGTCTTACCAAAAATTCAAGCATATTGAGCAATGGTTCCACCTCATCCATGATTATCTCAAGAAAGGATATGTCAAGGTGAAGAAAGTCAACACTGCAGATAATGCAGCTAATCCACTAACAAAGCCTTTGAGCCAACAAAAGACTAAAACCCATCTTGAGAAGATGGAACTTAGATTTATAGCCAATTGGTTTTAGGTCAACTGAGAGTTTATTAGATGTATGCCCTAGAAGTCAGATTGGTTGATACTTGCAATACATTCTAAGGACATAATTTATAACTTTGACTTATTATTAATAAAATTTAGATTAATTTTTTAATCACATTAACTTATGTATTATATATCTGTGATTCATCCATTAGGTTAACGAGTATGATAACACATATTCTCAAGAATTGAGAATTAAAAATATGTGTTATCATAATTAACTTATAAATTACTCTCGATCGTAGAACCATCATGAGGATGGTGATCAATATGAAAGATTGGTGTGCAATTTATTTCTTAGGATAGATGAGTCTTGAATCTATGGTATGGAGATACTAGAGTAAAAGTACAGATACTTATTAAGAACAAGGGTATTGAGCATGACCAACTTCGAGCAGTCATAAGAAAGACTACCTTCTTGTCAATGAGTTGCTTGATACTATAGTTATGTGTCTATTTCTTTGACCTGAGGTGCATTGATAGTTCATCTTGAGGGTATTATAGTTTGACCACATCATAACTCGATTTTCTAGCCATTTGGAATCCTGAGGTGTATGTTAGCTATAGCATATTCATTGTAGAAATTAGATTGCACCAAGATGGAATCTATCAACCTTGATAGAGGAGGAGTAGTCTTATGATAATCATGAGATCAAGTCCTAAAGCCCATGGCCATGGTAGTATGAAATAATAGAAAGAAGTTTTTATTAGGATTTCACATCGAACTTGAATCGAATGATTCAATCATGTGACAGATATTCGATTTGATGAGTCAACCTTAACCTGAATCCTATCGAGACTCATAATAGAAGAACCCAATCATATGATAGCTGCACCGAGAGATTCTTATTCAATTCTGATAGGTTGCCATCATATACTGCTAGGTGTGATGGATTATGGGATCAATTAGAATTATATGAATGATCGATAACTCTAATTAGGCAAATCAAAAAGAGTTCTGGTCCAACGAAAGATATTTCAATAATGTCGATGATAGAGATCACGACATGTTCCATTATCATATAGAATTGAACCATTGAGATCACATAAACAAGGGTTTGGATCTAAATATTTTCAATTGGACTCATCAAGTCTGATTGATTTGGATTTGATCCGATTAGGTTCAAGAAAATCGTGCTACCATATGATTGGACCTAACTTTCTCCTACAATTGATTTCTTGATTGGGTGGACTCAGTCATATCAAATTTGGTTTATCCAAAACCCATACTTTAGGCTTGTCCTAACTAGATCAAGACATGTCCTAAAATCTTTAGAAGGATAAGGTTAAGGGGCATCAAGATTTGGTGCCAACCCCTCATTGACTTGGTCTTCATGCATGCAAGAAAGAAAGGAAGGGGCGCATGCCCCCTAGATTTTCTATAGGGGCGTGCACCCCCAGATGTTTCTTAGAGAGAGAGGGTAGATGCCCATCCCTAGCATGCACCCCTTAAAGATAAGGAGAGAGAGCGTAGAGATTGAAGTTTGTTTTCGTTTGCGTACCTTTTGAACAAGTCAAAAGAGATTCAAATTAAAACAAACTTTGGAGAGAGAGTCCTTGGTGCCAAACCACCTTATCTAGATAAGGTGGTATGCACTAGGAGAAGCATTTTATGTAACAAAATGCCACGAGAATTTAGATGGGGCACCACACTTGGCTTAAGAGTTCTTCTGCTTTTAAAACTTTGATCCGGTCAAAGGTTTAGAACCCTAGAACTCTTGGTCTTCCATTTTCTCTATAAATAGGAGACTAGGCCAAAGAGTTTGGCCATTTCACTCACCCATGGTGAAGCCCTACTCCTCTCCATGCCTCCTCTCTCTTCACTCAATCCTCTCTCCCACACCCAAGTGTTGGGTTGATCTTTACTTCAAGAGTCGAAGTATTGTCCACATAAGAAAACAACGAAGGAGATCCTGATCGTGTGCCAATCGGAGTGTTGCCAGTGATCAGATTGAAGGCAAATAAAGGAAGTCCAGATCTAATTTTAGAAATTAGATCGAGCAAAGGAGAAGGCCTCCAGATCTGACCTAAGTGGATATCGATAAAGATCAAAATCAGTTCAGATCATCGCAGCGAGTAGATCGTCTACTTGCAATAGGTGGTATTTTATATGCATGTTTTTTTAAATATTTATGTAAATAGATCTTAGAACATTTAGAACTGATAGGATCAGTGAAAAATTTTTAAAATCCACTTCTTCAGATCCAATCCAATCGGACAGATCTACTAGATCCTTCACAAGTATGATACGATTCGAGACACTTATCAAAAGTAGCTCAATGATCGAACCATCATTCATCGTGTTATGTAGATGGCCATGAGTGATAAATTTAGCTACAAATTTCAGGATGCTCAACCAGAAGATATGTTGCAAGTGTTGCAAGAATCTTTTGGCACACATGATAATGTTGAGAGGTATAAGACTAGTTATGCCATCTTCAATGCTAGGATGAAGGATGGGGTGTTGGTCACAGATCATGTACTATACATGATGAAGATGATGAAGTGCCTGAGCAAGTCGGAATTTTTCTTGCAAGAGCAACTTATAAAAGATGCGATACTAAATTCATTACCCAAGTTATGTCTCCCCTTGGTCAATCATTACAGAATGATGAAGCCTATAATGAACTATCATGGTCTGTTGGGGTTGCTACAGACTTTTAAGAAAGATCATCAGTTCCAGAAGGAGATGATGAATTTAATGGAAGGATCTTCTTATTGGTATCGACCCTTTGAGAAAGGAATGAAATGAAGAAGAAAAACAAGAAGGTGCAAAATATTCAAACCCAGAAGCTCAAGTTCGATTAGAGTTAGGCAGAATACTTCTACTATAAGAAGTAGGGGAACTAAAAGAGGAACTATCTTTTGTACATTGCCTCACTAGACCAAAACAAGCCAAATAAGAGAAAGAAGCAAATTATTACTGGACAAAGTATTTATATGATAACATTTTATAATTTATCTATTTATGATTCTACTACCTAGGTATTGGATACCAATAGTCCTATTAATATTTGCAATTCATTGTGGGAATTTCAAGTTAGTAGAAGATTTGAAGAAGGTGAGAGATTCTTAAACATTGGAGATGGAAGACCAGTTCCAATTCTAGCCATAGAAATTATCAAGCTTGTATTCAAAATAAATATCATTATTCTTAGTGTTTGTCATTTTTGTCCTACTTTCTTATTGAATGTTATTTCTGTAGGCCAATTGACTATGAATGGTTATGAATTTTTAATAAAGAAAGATCATTATAATGTCATTATGAATGGTATTATTATGATACATGGATAAGTTGAAGGAATCAGATCTAGGATTTCAGGGCTAGATCTTAAAATTTTTTCAGATCTAGGCAGTGGAAGATAGAAATTAATCAAAATTAATTCATAAAAATTAGAAAATTCATAAATCTAGAATCCTATTACATGATTACAGCATGAGATTAAATCAAAAATTAAGAACATAATAAAGAAAAACATGTTGATCATATCAACATGCATCTACACTACATCTAATGTAGGTATGTAATAATAGATTAGATTCATATTACTTGTGCAAATTAGATATTCTAACTTACTAATTCGGACTTCAGGATGAAGCTTTGAGCTGCATACACATCCGGCCTCTAAGAGATGTCCACATGAGCCTACGAATCTCGATCAAAAGTTCGATTCTCGAAAATTAGCATAGTACGCTAGTATTATGCTGATCCTTCTTCGACGGTCGATCTAGTTCTTTCTTCTTTAAGATTTGGGCTCTCCAAAATATTAAAAGGAATGAAGAGATTCTAAATCTGAGATAACTCTCAAACAAATCTCCAAGTTGGCAAAAAAGGAAAGATCAAAAGAACCCTAGAGGAAGATCCTCTTCTTCTTCTCTGTTCTCTCACCTAGACACCTAGATTGGTGTCAATGAAATCCTCATGCTGCAAAGGTCTCTCACCCTAGTTTTCACATGCCTAATAGCCCTCTCTAATGTCTAGAATCAGTGAAAAATTCAATCCAAAAGATCCCTTTTATAACAAGATATGGAGGTGTCCTCGTCTAGGTCAAATACCTAGACAAGGTAGGACCATATAAGACAACTAGTTGGGGCGCCCAACACTTGGGCCCCCCCTCCTTTATTTTAGGCATGGACTAGGAATAAGGGTGCACAAAAATCCCTTTCTCACCATGGAAAACAAGAGAAAATAGTAAGGAAAGGGGGCAGCAAGCATGGAAAGAAGTTTGGTTTGTTAAGACTCTATCCAAAGGATTTAATATCAAAACAAATTCCCATAAATTGACTTGGTCCACACCTAACTACCAAATAGGAGAGAGAGAGAGAGAGGGTGGGCATGCATGAGAATACCAGGGAGAGGGATTTCTTGCACAAAATAAAGAGAAAGTGGGCGTGGGGGGCCATGAGGTATCAACAGAGCAAGGATGGAATCCTAGTCTTACTAGGATTCCATATTTGACTTGGTCAAATATGGTTTCTTAAACTAAATTAAATTAAAAATAAATCAATAAAATTAAATTAGATCTTAACCCAATTAAGAATCTAATTAAATTAGATTAAATTTTAATTTAATTTTTAATCGAATTAGAACCTAGGTTGACCCAAGTTCTAATTGAACTAAGACTAGTTCTTTCTTGTAATTGGCTTATTTAATAAATCAATTGAACTTGATCCAATCAAATCCAAACTAAATCTAATTTAATTATATTTAATTAGACTCAATCTTAGTCCTCTAGTTTAATTAAATTAAGTCAATTAGTAATCTAATTGCTAATCGATCCTCCTGCAATACTTGCACTAGATTAAACATCAATCGTATTGATTGTTTAACCTTAGAATGATTCTTAATCGTTGATCAACCATTCGATCAGATCATGAACTCTAATGTATGGGACCCCATAGGTCTAAACCTAAACTAATAGCATACAAATAAATTCTTGAACCAATCGAAGTAACCATCTAGTAATAGTATCCAACGGTCAGATAGGTCGAATGTGTAGAACAACATCCCTAGAACCCATATGGATATAGTTTCCATATAATTTATTTTCTTAACCAAAATGATCATAGGATACCTCAGAGTTCAACTTTCAACCCTGATCAGACTGTCTACATTATATTGAAGGGAAAATCCTATTTCTCGGATCAGGTTCATTCAGATCTGATTGGATCAAGAGGGATATTTCAAAAATTTTTTCTCTTAGATCCAAATCAGATCTAAAACTCTACAGATCTGATCTTATCGATCTAATAAAATAAATTAAATTAAATTAAATTAAATTAAATTTAATTATACCTTTATTATGAGTAATCCTATTATCCTATGATGATCTCGATGTTTGTCTGAGGTTCTGGATGTAGCCATGCAAGCGCTTGGCCTCTACCGATATCCACTTAGGCAGGATCTGAAGATTTTCTCCTTCTCAATCTATCCTCCAAAAATTAGATCTGGATCTGATCTTGAAGGTCTTTAAAATGGTTTTTGAAGATTAGTCGTTGTCTCTTGCAGCAGTGCTGCCTTCTTCCTTTCTTATCGCCTTTCTCTTGCTTGGATCGCACCAAAATCAAGCCCAACAACTCTTGGATGTGGATAGGAGAGAGAGGACCTGAAGGTGGCATGGAGAGGGAGAGAGAGAAGCTTTGTGGCATGGGCAAAGAGAAGAAGCTCATAATTCTAGGTGCAAATAGGGTTTATATAGATCCTGCTATGCCATGAAGTGCCACATCATCTCGGTCAATCATGGCTCTTTTTGCAATCAGATCTAAATCTGATTGATGGGATGACATCATCTGATCCAATCAGATTAGAGTCCATCATAAACCTCCATAGGTGGCACCAAGACTAGTCAAACAGGACTTCTTGGCACCACCTAATTTGAAATCATGAAGCAACCTGGAGTCCCATCTGTATGGGACTCCAGAAGTGATCCTCATGGGGTGCATGCCTCCCTAGGCATGCGCCCCCTCCCTTTCTGGAGTCCCATCTGTATGGGACTCTAGGCGTGATCCTCATGGGGTGCATGCCTCCCTAGGCATGCGCCCCCTCCCTTTCTGCCTTTTAGCAGGGGAACAAAGCCCCATGTTCTCTCCTATGGGAGCATGACACACGGGCAAACGTCTAAGTGTCAAAGGTAAACATTTGACTAAAGTCCAAAGACAAGATTTAGCAGATGATGAAAAATGGTAGGTGTTATCTCAAATTAATCTCATAAATTAAGACAATCCTTTTCTAACCTAGACAAGCTCCAGTCAGACCAAGTAAAGATTCTTGAGTGAGTCCAAATACATTTAGCTCAATTTAGACAAGCTTTAATGATTGTTGAAGGAGAACATTAGGCTCAATTGTGTGCTAGCATGATTTTCTTGAACCTAATTGAATCTTATTCAAATCAATTGAACTGGATTAGTCTAATTTATGATATTCAGATCCAAACCCTTATTTATGTGATCCAGTTTGGTTCAGTTACATATGGTAATGGGATACGTCACAATCTCTATCAACAATATCATCGAAACATCTTAAGATGGATCAGAACTTTTCTGATTTAGATAACTAGTATGATCGATCATCCAAATCATTCTAATTGCTCCCAAAATCCACCAATGACACCTAGCAGCCTATGGTGGCAACCCATTAGAACAAAAAACGAACCTCTTGGTGTAGTTACCTTGTGTGATTAAGTTCCTCTATCTTGAGCTCCGATCAGATTAGGGTTAAGGTGATCTCGTCAAACCCTAATTTCCATCATATGAATTAATCATTCGATTCAAGTCCAATGTGAAAATTCTAATAGAAACTCTTTCTATTATTTCACTCTACCATGGCCATGGGCTTATGGACTTGATTCTCATGATCATCATAGGGCTGCTCCTCATCTACCAAGGTAGATAGATCTCCTATCGGTGCAATCCAATTCCTACAATGAACATGCTATAGCCAACATACACCTCAGGATTTCGAATGGCTAGGAGATCGAGTTATGGTGTAGTCAAACTATAACACCCTCAAGGTGAACTACCGATGCACCTCAGGTCAAAGAACCAGACACACCACTGCAGCTTCGAGCCAATCATCGACGAGAAGGTAGACTTCCTCATGACTGCTCGAGGTGGTCATGCTCAGTGCCCTCATTCTCTAATGAGTACCTATACTCTCGCTCTGGTGTCTCTACACCATAGACTCAAGACTCATCTATCCTAAAGAAGCGATTGTTCACCAACCTTTCGGATCAATCACCATCCTCATGATGATCCTACAATCAAGAGCATTTTATGAGTTAATAATGAAAATTCATGTCTTAAATTTTCAACTCTTGAAAATATGAATTATCATTACCATTAACTCAAGGGATGTATCACAGACACTTTCAAATACACAATGTGATAGAAAATAACCCATTTTATTATTTATAGTCAAAATTATAATTTTGCCCTTAGAAGTGTATTACAAGTGTCAGCCAATTTTGGCTTCTAGGGCACATATATCTAACAAACTTTCACTTGACCTAAAGCCAATTGGCTACAAATCTAAGTCCCATCTTCTCAAGGTGGGCTTCGATCTTCTGCTGGCCCAACGGCTTTGTAAGTGGGTCTGCCACATTATCTACGGAGTTGACTCTCTTAACCTTGATGTAACCTTTCTCAAGGTAATCGCAGATGAGGTGGTATCGCCGTTCGATGTACTTGGATTTCTGATGAGACCTCGACTCCATGGCGAGGGCTATGGCGCCATTATTGTTGCAGTACAGAGGAATGGCATCCGATGGCATCACTCCGATCTCTATGATGAACTTCTTGTACCAGAATGCCTTCTTCCCAGCTTCTGATGTAGCGATGTACTTTGCTTCCATGGTGGAATCTGCTATCACTGTCTGCTTGAAACTCTTCCAACTGACAGCACCACCATTACACACAAACAGACTCCTAGATGTCGACTTTCGATCATCTATATCGGACATAAAATCCGAGTCTATATATCCCTGGACTTGGAGTTCTCCATTACCAAAAACCAGCATCATATCCTTAGTTCTTCTCAAGTACTTAAGGATACACTTCACAGAAGTCTAATGTTCTTCACCTAGATTCGACTGATATCTGCTCGTGATACTCACAGCAAGGGCTATATCAGGTCATGTACATAACATGGCATACATGAAGCTCCCTATTGCTAAAGCATAAGGGATTTTTGCTCATGTGTTCAATCTCCTCAGGTGTGTTGGGACATACATTTTTTTGGAGAGATGAATGCCATGTCTGAAGGGTACCAATCCCCTCTTAGAGTTTTTCAATGCTAAACCTCTTTAGTACACTTTCTCTATGTACATCTTCTGTGAAAGACCTAGCATCCTATTCGGTCTATTTCATAGACCTTAATTCCTAGAATGAAGGATGCTTCTCCTAGATCTTTCGTGAAGAATTTTTTAGATAACCATATTTTAGCTATGGTCAACATGGAAATATTATTCCCAATAAGGAGGATATCATTCACGTACAGTACAAGGAAGACAATAGCGCTCCAACTGACCTTTTTGAAAATACATGGTTCCTCCTCATTCTTTATAAAATCAAATAATTTGATCACATCATTAAAATAAGTATTCCAGCTCTGAAATGCTTGCTTAAGTCCATATATGGATCTTTGCAGCTTGCATACTTTGTAATCAACATCACTGGATGTGAAACCTAGTGGCTGTTCTATATAGATATCTTCCTCAAGGTATCCATTTAAGAATGTCATTTTCACGTTCATTTACCATATTTCATAATCGAAATAGGCTGCAACAGCAAGCAATTTATGGATGAATTTTAGCATGGCTACTAACGAAAAGGTATCCTGATTATCAATTCCTTCATGCTGACAATATTCTTTTATCTCTAATCTAGCTTTGAATATCTCCACATTCTCCATCTGCACCAATCTTTCTCTTGTAAGATCCATTTACACCCAATAGGTACTATACCTTCTGGTGGATCTACCAAGGTCCAGACTTGGTTTGAGTGCATCGAGTCAAATTTTAACTTCATTGCCTCTAACCATTTCTCAGATTCGATATCCGATATCGCTTGATCATAGGTTTTGGGATCATCACCATGAACCCCATTACCTACGAGAAATATTTTCTCTACATCCTCTGAAATAGTACCTAAGTACCTCTCAGGGGGAATGGAAAATTCCTTTTCAATCTATGAGGTGGAGGAGGTAGTGATTGTATTGGCTCAACCTGATTTGGTTCCATAGGGTCCTTAGCTCGTTGCTCTTGTGAGACTTTTCTCCTCGAGCTTGATCTACTTTCTAAATGCCACTATCTTGAATAAACTATTTTTCAAGAAAGATGGCATGCCGAACTCACAATCACATTATAATCTTCTGGAATGTAGAAATAATATCCTAATGACTCTTTAGGATATCCTATGAATCGAGCTCTAAAGGATCTATAGTCTAACTTGTCCGCTTGTTGTCTTTTGACATGAGCCGGACAACCCCAAATTCTGAGATGACTCAGACTTGGTTTCTTACCATGCCATATCTCATACGGTGTGGTAGGAATGATTTTAGAGGAAAATCCTTATTCAGTAAATATATAGCAGTTAACAGACTATGTCCCCAAAGAAAATCAGGAAGGTCTGTGAAGCTCATCATGGATCAGACCATATCTAATAGGATCCGATTCCTCTATTCTAAAACCCCATTGAGTTGAGGTATTCTAGGTGGAGTCAATTGAGAGACTATGCCATTTTGCTTGAGATAGTCCAGGAATTTTTGAGTAATGGTATTCACCTCCTCGATCTGATCGAAGAAATCCTTAATGGATTTTTCAGTTTGCTTTTCAACTTCATGTCTGAATTTCTTGAAACTTTTCAAAGGGCTTTAAACTTGTATCTCATAAGATACACATACCCATACCGAGATAAATCATCGATAAAGATTAATGAAGTAGTCAAAGTTGCCTCTTAGCCGGCACATCAAATGGGCCGCACACATCAGTATGTACTAGGGCAAGTAGATCTATGGCCCTTTTTTCCCATGTCCTACAAAAGGGAGCTTTAGTCATTTTGCCATGAAGACATGATTCATAAATTGGATATGACTCGAAAGTCAATGAGACTCAATAGCCCGATTTTCTCCAATTTGTTAATCCTATCTTTCTGCTATATGACCTAGCCTTAGGTGCCATAGATACCTATCATTTGGACTATCCCTGGGTCATTTTGATCTTATGGCATTCACATTTTGCTCGAATATTAAAGATAGATACATCAATATGTAACTGGTAGAAGATCATTAATAAGGAAACTCACTTTGCAATTTTATTTCTTTCATAAAGAATATTATAATGGTCCTTAAAAAAACTAATTACATAGCCTTCTTGTGCTAAACATGAAATAGAAATCAAATTTCTGCTTGCTGCAGGCACATAATAACAATCCTTAAGTACTAAATCTAAGCCAAATGGTAGTCGAAGAGGGTAGGTTTCCATAACGGCAATAGCAGCAAACCTTGCTCCATTTTTGATGCATAGGATCATCTCACCATCCCTCAGCCTCCTGCTATCCTCAAGACCTTGCATGGAAGTGCACAAATGAGCACTAGAAATCAAGAGTCAAGCACCCAACTGGATGCAAGAAGAAATCATAAGGTTAGATTCAATAACGAGCATACCTCCAGAAGGATATGTCTCCTTCTTATTCTTTAGGGTGGCCAGGTATGTAGGACAGTTTCGCTTCCAGTGATCGCCAGTATTATAATGAAAACACTTTTCTTTGTCAGTGGCCTTCTTCTTCAGCTCTTGCCTTTTTTTTCTTTCCACCTTCCACCTTTTGCCTTTTCGCAAAGACTTCTTTTTCTTTTCCAAAAGACTTTCTCTTGGAAGAAGTCCATTCCATAGCAAGAACTGAGCCTTTAGAACCTTTCATAGAAAGCTCAGTAGGTAACCAGCATATTCATAAGTTCGGCCAGAGTAATTCTTGAAGTTTATGCATATGGTAATTCATGAATGAACTTGTCCCATATGCATCAGTCAAGGATTGCAGAATTAATATCATTCTGTAGATCCAAGTCTAACTTCACTCTGAGCTTCTTGAGCTCTTCCAAGTCCTTGATCATCATCAGATAATGATCTTGGACTAACTGCCTATCACGCACTTTAGTCTTAAACAGTCATTTAGTGACCTGATATTTGGCTGCATGATTTTGTTCACCAAACAACTCTTGCAGGTGAGCCAACATTTGGTGGGCAGTCTTGATATCTTCATGTTGGTATTGAAGCTCATCAAACATTAAGCCCAACATGTAGTATCTGATCTTGTTATCTTCATCCATCCATTTGTCAAGAGACATTCTCTATTTAGCAGACGGACAGACTGATAAGATGGGGGGATCCAGATCCAATACATGAATTAACTTTTCCAAATCCAAAATGATTTTGAAGTTTTAGAGCCAATCCTTGTAATTGAATCCGGTCAGTCTATGGGTGTCTAGGATACGAGCTAGTGGGTTGGATGCAGACATTTTTCTTTTCCCTATAAAGAGTAAAAGTTTCTAGTTAGATTTTCTAATAAAGACTTGAACCAATTTATTTAGAGATTTGATTTTTAAAAATAAATTAGCTCCACTATTTCCTTTGGATCCCTACACTCCCTCTTGTAGAGATGCGAAAATCTTCATGATTAATGATTTCTAGTGGGTGGTGCGGTCCCACCAACTGACTCATCACCTCACCTAACAGTTATTGGTGATGGGTTAGCCAATGAGTGAACAACTCTTGTCCAATGATTCTCTAATCATGGTGCACCCAAACTTGGTCTCTAATTCATGAATCTCACCGTATGCCCAGAATATTGATCCACTCCTTAGTTAAGTCAGACCCACCATTTGCATAGATTGGATTTCTAATTGGGTCTCTCACCGTATCCAAAATATTGAGCCCAATCAATCCTCCAGCTCCATAGCATCCAATGCCTAATAGATATGGTTGCATCTTTTTGGTGCAACTGAACCACTGTGATCCAGCTAAGAACAATCAACCTCCTGGGAAGGGCCCGCATATCTACAATGGTGGAAGACCTTAGACTTAATCTTTTCTTAGGAGATTTGATTTAGGTCTCTTTAAACTAGACTTGACATAGCCATAACCAATTATGACTAACCTAGTGGCATGGGTTAGCTCAGATTATTTAGACCACCTTAGATCAGAACTGAGCTGACAAATATGGCCAGGTAAGTGAGATCCGGTGGAAGGAATATGCCATTAACTCGAACAAGAATGCATTCGAGTCGAGTAGCTTCTTAATTAAAAACTCAGTCGATCGTATCTGCCAAACTTACCTTAGACACCAAATTGTTGAGCCAGAACCAATCGGGTTAGCCTACAATCCAGACTCTAACCACTAAGCCTAATTAGGTCTTAACTTGATTGATCACTCATGTGACTCGATCTTGACCCAGACTTAATCCTATTAGGCTGGTCAATTTAAGCACTCTTGATCCCATCTAACCAACTCTTGATTCGGTTTGATCAACCGCTAGACCTAATTGAGCTACCCAAGCCGAACCCAATTTTATGAATATGTCTTAGATCTAAAAATTCTCAATTTTAGATCTAATATATTTCATAACCTTAATTCTTAATTAAGTTTAGGATTCATAAACAAAACATGTAAATAAATTCCTAGGATTTCAGGATCTAGGGTTTTGCAGAAAATAAATTTTTGATTTTTGATTAAGGACGAATGCGCAGCACCCCTACACATCATAAGAATACATCCCATCGAATGATAAGGAGAGGGCCTTTAAATTCTTCTTTATTCTTATGATCGGACGGCTAAGGGGAATGCCTTAATCAGAAACATGATGAATCTACAAAACTAGTTAGATCTACATCATATATCACATATAAAAATTGATCTAACTTAAAAATATATTTTGCATACATCTCATGTATCATATCATGCATGTATTTTCAGATCTAAATTATCTCATAAATATCTAAAAAATTAAAATTTAAATTTGATCATATATCAAATTAAATTTATTCTAGACAATTTGTAGAACTATTCTACAACTAGTCTAAACATGCATCAATCATATCTCATATGAATAAATTAAATAAATTTATTTTCTATTTTTTAGATCTATTTATAATATTAAAAAATAATAAATAAATAGATCTAAAAATTATAATTAATTAAATTAAAATTATGATTATGCTAGACTACACATAGAATAATTCTATTCTAAGTCTAGTCATGCATTTCATACATCTTAGATTTAAATTATTTAATTTTTAATTTTTTAATTTTAGATCTAATCACATCTCATGTGACATCTAAAATCATATAATTATTAGATTAAAAAAATTAAAATTAAGATCTAATGAATTTTGGAACCTGGCTCTGATATCCAGTTGAAGAAAAAATTCTATTTTTTGGATCAGATTCATTCAGATCTAATTGAATCAAGAGTGATATTTCAAAAATTTTTTCTCTTAGATCTAAATCAAATCTAAAATACTTACAGATCTAATCTTATTGATCTAATAAATTAAATTAAATTAAATTAAATTAAATTAAATTAAATTATACTTTTGTTATGAGTAATCCTACTATCCTATGATGATCCCGATGTTTGCCTGAGGTTTTGGATGTAGCCATGCAAGTGCCTGGCCTCTACCAATATCCACTCAAGAAGGATCTAGAGATCTTCTCCTTCTCAATCTATCTCCCAAAAATTAGATCTAGATCTAATCTTGAAGGTCTTCAAAATGACTTTTGAAGATCAGCCGTTGTCTCTTGCAGCAGTGTTGCCTTCTTCCTTTCTTGTTGCCTTTCTCTTGCTTGGATCGCACCAAATTTGATGCCCAAAAGAACTCTTAGGGTACATGGAGAGGAGAGAGAGGAAACTAAAGGGTGGCATGGAGAAGGGAGAGAGAGAAGCTTTGTGGCATGGGAAAAGGATAGAAGCTCATAATTCTAGATGCAGATAGGATTTATATAGATCCTATTGCGTCATGCAATGCCACATCATTTCGATCAATCATGGCTCTTTGTGCAGTCAAATCTAAATTTGATTGGTGGAATGACATCATCTGATCCAATCAGATGAGAGATCCTCAAAACCCTCCTAAATAGGTGCCAAGACTTTGACCAAGACTCTTGGTGCCACCTAATTTGAAATCCCCTGAAGCAACCAGGAGTCCCATCTATATGGGACTCCAAGAGTGATCCTCATGGGGTGCATGCCTTCCTAGGTGTGCGCCCCCTCCCTTTCTACCTTTTAGCAGGGGACAAAGCCCCATGTTCTCTCCTATGGGTGCATGACACATAGACAGATGTCTAAGTGTCAAAGGTCAACATTTGACCAAAGTCCAAAGATAAGATTTAGCAGGTGATGGAAAATGATAGGTGTTGTCTCAAATTCATCTTATAAATTAAGATAACCCTTTTTTGACCTGGACAAGCTCCAGTCAGACCAAGTAAAAATTCTTGAGTGAGCCCAAACATATTTGGCTCAGTTGAGACAAGCTTTAATGATTGTTGAAGGAGAACATTAGGCTCAATCGTGTGCTAGCATGATTTTCTTGAACCTAATTGAATCTTATTCAAATCAATTAAACTAGATTAGTCTAATTGATAATATCCAAATCCAAACCCTTATTTGTATGATCTAGTTAGATTCAGTTCTATATGATAATGGGATACGTCGTGATCTCTATCATCGACATTATTGAAACACCTTTCGATGGATCAGAACTTTTTTGATTCAGACAACTAGTATGATCGATCATCCAAATCATTCTAATTGCTTCCCAAAATCCAGCCAGTGATACCTAGCAACATATGGTGGCAATCCCATCAGAACTGAAAAATGAATCTCTTGGTGCAGTTATCCTGTGTGATTAAGTTCCTCTATCTTGAGCTCCGATCGGATTAGGGTTAAGGTGATCTCGTCAAACCCTAATTTTCATCATATGAATTAATCATTCGATTCCAGTCTAATGTGAAAACCCTAATAGAAACTCTTTCTATTATTTCACTTTGCCATGGCCATGGGCTTATGGACTTGATTCTCATGATCATTATTGGGCTGCTCCTCATCTATCGAGGTATATTGATCCCCTATCGGTGCAATCTAGTTCCTATAATGAACTTGCTATAGCCAACATACACATCAGGATTTCAAATCACTAGAAGATCGAGCTATGGTCTAGTCAAACTATAACACTCTCAAGTTGAACTATTGATGCACCTCAGGTTAAAGAACCAGACACACCACTATAGCTTCGAGCCAGTCATCGATGAGAAGATAAATTTTCTCATGACTGCTTGAGGTGGTCATGCTTAATGCCCTCATTCTCTAACGAGTATCTATACTCTCGCTCCAGTGTCTCTACATCGTAGACTCAAGACTCATCTATCCTAAAGAAGCGATCGTACACCAATCTTCTAGATCAATCACCATCCTCATGATGATCCTACGGTCGAGAGCATTTAATAAGTTAATAATGAAAATTCATATTTTAAATTTTGAACTCTTGAAAATATGAACCATCATTACCATTAACTCAAGGGATGTATCATAAAAACTTTCAAATACACATTGAGATCGAAAATAACCCATTCTACTATTTATAGTCAAAATTATAATTTTGCCCTTAGATGTGTATTACAAGTGTCAGTTAATTTTGGCTTCTAGGACACACATATCTAACATGTATTTCAAAATATCAAATCCATCTCATGGGTTACCCTGGCCAAGGTTTTGCTATATTAAAATACAGTGATACATTCTTCTCCAACACTTGGAGTCATCAATCCCATCTTGATCACACACCAACTTTGTAAGTACTTGATTGTGCCCAAAAATCTTTAGTTACTAAATTAAAAATTTAGTTAGTTCGGTACCAAAGCATAGTAAGTTGCTTGCAAGCCACTAAGGTGATCTCAGGTCCAAAGGATATTTCTACCTATATCCCATCAAAGACACTCTCAACAGTAGGATGCTCTAGAGTTGGTCACATTCAATGACGATGTACCCTTATATCTCACCTATATACTATAGCAGTGTCTCTACACTCCTTGGTTAGGAGGACAACTAGCCTATATGGCACACAGTGACCTATGCTCGATAGACACTGTCATCCTTATTAACAGCCTATCATTTGATCGTGAACAATCTTAAGGACTAATCGATAAATCCTCTCTTTGTTGAATCTAAATAGTCTTAAGGACTTCATCACAACAATGGAGTTTGTTAGAAGATGAAAACTTGATGATGAAAATATCAAAAGAATTATTTTATTCATCAATAAATTAATTATAATTATAATATAGCTCAACCATTAATAGATTGATGATTGGCTTTGAAACATATTTTTCAACATAACTAAACAATGGGATTTACATATTATCATATCCTGATGGTATAGTATACACGTCCAGTAAATGCCCTAGGATAATTGATGTCTCAAGTATCTATCTTTTATACTATAGGCTAAGTCATATTAAAAAGAATAAAATAAATAGATTAGCTCAGCAGGGTATCCTCAAAGTTAATGATTGTGAATCACTACCGATCTGTGAGTCCTATCTTTTTGGAAAGATGACCAAGCCACCTTTTATTGAAAAAGGTGAGCAAGCCAGTGAACTTCTGAGTCTGTATATACTGATGTATATGGATCTATGAACATAAGTGCTAGAGGTCGATATAACTACTTAATTACCTTCACAGATGATGTATCAAAGTATGGGTACATCTACCTTATGAAGCATAAGTCTAAATCATTTAAAATGTTCGAATGATTCCATGGTGGAGAAACAAACTGGTAAGAATATTAAAATTCTTTGATCAGACCAATGAGGTGAACACTTTACTTATGAGTTTTTAACATATCTAGAAGAGAATGAGATTCTATCTCAATGGACTCCTTCTGAAATGCCATAGCTTAATGGTATGTGTGAAAGAAGGAATCAAATCATGTTGGACATGGTTCGACCTATGATGGACTTTGTGAGTCTACCGATCTTCTTTCAGAGATATGCACTAGAGTCAGCTTATTATTTACTGAATATGGTTTCAAGTAAGTCTGTAAGTAAAATACCATATGAGATATAGATAGGACGTAAGCTGGTACTCTCACACCTAAGGATCTAGGATTGTCTAGCCTATATCAAATATTTGAAAATAGACAAGCTTGGACTTAGGTTTGACAGATGTTTATTTGTTGGGTATCCTAAAGAGACAAAAGGATATTACTTCTACCATGCTAAAGAACAAAAGTTGTTCATTAGCAATAGAGCAATCTTTTTAGGAAAGAAGTTTCTTGAAAAAGAAACTAATGCTTCCAAGGTTGAACTTGAGGAAGTTTGACAAGTAAAAGAACTAACATCAATGATTGAACCTAAACTAGATTTGATAAGATCAAATTTGAAATCTAGTGTAGAGCCATCCTTAAGGCGATCTAGTAGAGTACCGCATCAGCCAAACAAATACTATATTTTCTTGGTCCAAGATGGCGATCCTATCGAACTTGATGAGAATGATGAGGATCCGATCATCTATATGGATGCAATGCAGAAATCTGATTCTAAGAAATGGTTGAAAGCCATGAGATTCGAAATGGAGTCTATGAAGGTCAACAATATATGGACATTAGTTGATGCCCTAAAGGGGTGAAATCCATAAGATGTAAGTGGGTCTTCAAAAAAAAAAGAGCACAGACAGAAAGGTAGAGATCTATAAAGTCCGTCTGATTGCCAAGAAATATCATCAACATTATGGTATAGAGTATGATGAGATATTTTCTCCTATGATAATGCTCAAGTCTATTCAAATCATGCTTGTGATAGCTGCATATGCATCTGGACTATAAGATCTAGTAGATAGGTGTGAAAATAGCTTTCTCAAATAGTGAGCTAGATCAAAAGTTGTATATGGTATAACTTGTAGGTTTTACATCCATGGACAAGTCTAAGGTATGCAAGTTTCAGAGATCAATCTATGGATTAAAGTAAGCATCTCAAAGTTGGAACATATATTTCGATAAGATGATCAGAATGTACGACTTTATTAAGAATGGAGAGGAACCTTGCATCTATAAATGGATAAATAGTTTAGTGATTATATTTCTTATTCTATATGTGGATGACATTCTCTTAATTAGGAATGATGTTCCTGCATTACAAAAAATAAAAGTTTGGTCATCATCATAATTCTCCATGAAGGACTTGAAAGAAGCATCTTACATCCTAGGAATGAAAATCTATAGGGATAGATCTAAGAGGTTGCTTGGATTGTCCCAGTCCATGTACATTAACATTATGCTATAGTGGTTTAACATGGAGAATTTCAAGAAAGACTATCTACTGATAGGCCATAAAATTTCTCTCGAAGAAGAAGGTTTGGTCCAACAACTCCTCAAGAGAGAGAGCGTATAAGTAGAATACCATATTTTTTAGCAGTGGTATCTATAATATACGTCATGATATGAACGAGATCAGATATGGCATACTCACTAGAGGTAGTGAGCAGAAACCAATCTGATCAAAGAAAGAATCATTAGAAGGTGGCTAAAACTATCTTTAAGTATTTAAAAAATACTAAGGACAATGGTTAGTTTATGAAGAATCTGACTTGAAACTTATAGGATATACTAATTTAAGCTTTTAGTTAGATCATGATGGTAGCAAGAGTGTGTTGAGTTATGTGTTTATCCTAAGAGGTAATGTGGTTTGCTGAAAAGTTTCAAGCAGCATACTATAGCCAATTCAGTATGTGCGGCGGAATACATTGCAGCATCTGATTCTACAAAAGAAGTTGTATGATTGAGAAAATCCATCAGAAAGCTCGGAGTCGCACCCTCTATTGATGGTCCAATTCTACACTACTGCGACAGTACTGGAGCTATAGCTCAAGCAAAGGAACCAAAGGCACATTAGCGAACAAAGCATATCCTGCATTGCTACCATCTTTTTTGAAAGATCGTGGAATGAGGTGACATCAATCTTCAGAAGATCGATAGAAAAGAGAACCTGACCAACCCATTCACTAAAGCCCTTGCGATCAAGGAGTTCAAAGAACATAAATCGATGATGGATATTCAATATTGTACCGATTGGCTTTAATCCAAGTGGGAGTTGTTGAGAATTATGTCTTAAATCCAATCATCTAGCTTGTAGATGATTGAGATCAATTTTATAAATGTATATGAATCATTCATTAAAAAAAGTTATTTAGTATTTTTCATCATAAGGTTGTACATCTTATTAATCGAACTTCATTATCATGATAAAAGTCCTTAGAACTACTTCTCATACGATAAAGAAGGATTTATCATGTGCTTTTTAAACTTGTTCATGACCAAATGATATATTATTAATAAGAATAATAATTGTATCAATTATAGATCATTATGTGCCATATGGGTTGGTTATCCTCTTAATCAAGGAGTATATAGACACTGGTATGGCATATAGGTGGGATATTGATTTATACTAAACATGACCATTTTGGAGCACTTTATTGTCAAGAGTGTCATCTGAGAACATATGAGTATAAGTATCTCTCTGATCTGAGATCACCATAGTGACTTACAAGAAACTCACTATACTTTGATACTGGACTATCTGAATTTTTAATTCAGTGATGGAAGGTTTTTAGGTGTAGTCAAGTACTTATCAAGTCAGTGCATTAGTCTTGATGGGATTGACTACTCTAAATAAAATTAGAGAGAATATCTCATTGTATTTTAATTTAGCAAAATCTTGGCAAGAGTAGTCCTTGTGAGAGTTATAGGATTAAGTACGTTGAGACACTATAAGAACTACTGATCAAGAGTTGACAGTAAACTCTAAAATTTTTTTTAAGCATTATTGGTTAAGAGGATGAATTATATGTTAACCATATTTCAATAGGTTATAAATGTTGCTTCACTACATTCAACTCTATTTGATCATCAGGTATTATGGCTAGATGGTCACTTGAATTGGTACAAAAAATTTATTTCAGTGCTACCAGCTTAGTATTCGAACCTATGGGGTCACACATACAGAAGTTTTGATCCGATCAAATGGTTGACCAATGATTAAGAATCACTGAAGGATATAATTATTAATATGATTGATGATTAACCTAATAAAATTAATTAAAAAGATTAATTAATAATTATATTATTAATTATCTCAATTAGATTGAGTTATGAGGATTAGATCAAGTCTAATTAAATTGGATTCAATTAGTTCTAACCCAATTAGGTTATTGGATAACTTAATTTCTAAGAAAGATGAGATTTTGATTTGATCAGATCTTGGACTCAATTAATTATTGATTTGATCAAAAGATTAAGAGCATAATTAGATTAGGTTAACTCATAAGATTGGGTCTAATCAAAGGAGGTTTGATTTAAGTCAATTAGATGAGAACTAAGAGTCCAAACGTTGGACTGCGTCTCTCTTGTGCCTAAACCTAGGTACCACCTCTTTATTCTTAACACACAAATTGGTTGTGCATGAGATATTATGATACGTAATGCTCCTTGCCATCCACTCTAAGATAGGATTAGTGTTTGGTAAAGTTTCAATTCAAAAAGATTTTGAATTTGACTTTGTTCCAATCTCCAATTCTACATTTCAGCACTCTATAAATGCATTCCATTATAAGACAAAGGGAACAATAGAAAATTTAGAGGCTTTTAGGTGTGAGAGACCAGAGAGAGTCTCTAGGCATGAGCTTTTGGGTTGGCTTCCTTGGTGTGTGAGATCAAGAAAAAGCTATTCCTCTTTGGGGTGAAAGGCTATGGTTTGGTGAAAGAAATAAGAGAAGGCTATTCTCTTGTATCAATCCCTGCTTCCATCTTCCTGTGTTCAGCTATTAAGAGAGCTTTCATAAGAAGCTAGCACTTTGAGAGTTGATGAATCGAGTTTCATGTGGATATCCTTAGAGGCCGTTCGTGTGCGCGGTAGAAGCAACAAACGAGATCTACACAAGCTACGATCTTTGCTCAGGTACAAGATTTGATCTCATGTTCCTTTCATATTTTAGACTTTATATGCACGATATCATATCATAGGTCCTAGATTAGGGTGTTTGTAGATTAGATCTAATGCATGTTTAGATTAAAAGTTTTAATCTAAAGCATTCTGCTATGTTAGTTTTCGAAAAAGTTTTGAAAACCATGCATGAAACCCTTGTGCTGTATATGGTATCTGGATGTCCTTTATAGCATCTTGGGAAAAAAATATCATATATATATATATATATATATATATATATATATATGTGTGTGTGTGTGTGTGTGTGTGTGTGTGTGTGTGTGTGTGTGTGTGTACACATATGTATATATGATGCATATATTGTATACATGTATATATGTAGTCATAATATAGGAATATTTATGCAAATATCAAGCCAAGCTAAATTAGGTTATTGGACCATTCTATCATTGATGCAAGCTTAGTCCAACCCATATATTAATCCCATCCATTTAAAATACAAGCTAGGTTAAGGGCATGATATGTTAGCCTAGCCTAGTTGCATCTCTAAGGTCCATAAATAGAATGGATTCAGATCTAATGATTTCAAAGTTGATTGGTACATCTACATCTAAATTTAGTTGGACATGAAATAGATGAACTTATTCTACCCATGGCAATGTATCATAGAAATTCATAAGGCTTGCCTCAAGGTTGGTAGTTTTATCTTGCCTCAGTTTATAAGAGGTTATGCATTCAAGACATATTATGCATGATATGTTGGTAATTAAATGTGTAGATTTGTGTAAGTCCAATATATTTGTATAAGATGTGCTTGAGACAAAAGGGAGCTTACGCCCATCATAATGGCTTTGCAAAGTGTCATGCTATAATAATTGTTAGGGATAAAATTGGTTCTTGCTGAAGTCCTTAGTGGCTAACCTCCACTTCATGAGAATTTGCCAATCTTCCCAGCAACAATTCTTGACTGCAGAACTTGTCAAGAGCATACTAAAATCTGATCGGATGATCTTGTGCAATAAAAAAGGAGTATTGTTTCATTAACTTTGCTTCTTGCCTGGAGATGAATAACAGGATTTCTTAGTATCGAAGCCCCATTCCATCCAACTCTGATGAACAATGGATTTTGAGAATAGATGGATTCTTTCCAAATGAACTCCTTCTAGTTGCGCTCCTTTTAGATGGACTTCTTCCAATCGTACTCATTCCAGATGAACTCCTACCAATCACGCTCCTTCAAGTCAAACTTCTTCTAGTCAAACTCTTTCTAGATGAACTCCTTCCAGATGGACTCCTTCCAATCAAACTCATTCCAATCGAACTCCATCCAAATGGACTCCTTCCAGTCACGCTCCTTCGAAACAGACTCATTCCAATCGCACTTCTTCTAGTCGAACTTCTTTCAGTCGAATCCCTTCCAGCTTGACTCATTTCAAGATGAACTCATCCTAGTCGATCATGGATTTTCTCAGTCTATGTCTCACCCGTTAGCTGACTTGGTTTAAAAGGACCTTATCATCAATACAAGTTCGATTCCTAATCTAAAATAATAAGTCTTTGAAATGATGTCATCGAGTGAACTACCTTAGTGCTCCTTTGACCTACCTCAAGCTGATCTAGAACATCGAGTGAACTACTTAGGGCAATTGAAATGATGTCATCAATAAGTCTTTGAATCTCAGCACTCACCCATTTCAGCTCCCAAGCGACCTCACAATCTTCATTGCCCTGATCGAACTCCTCCAAGGAAATCCGCCTTTGGTTAGATGGCTGGACCTCACCAAGTCACTGAAGGAAGCACCAACGAACTATAATCTGGCCTATCAGGGGTTCTGCCCGAACTCCCATTGTGGATCTCTAACAAACTAATGAGTCATAATAAATGACAATCCACTCTCCATAGCAAACTTCATGTGGTTCGAATGGCCCACAATTAGATGATTACAACTGTCACCATCAATCTATTACATGCTCCATCTATTTAAGGGACCCTCCAAATACACTTCTCCTCTCTAAGCAAAAACTCTCTACTCTTACTCTGCTTATTTTTTTCATGAGTACTCCATCCTTATTGGGTGGAGAACTAACTTGACCATTGGAGGATTCTGCGGGAGCCAACTCCGATTAGGACTTCATCTTGCAGGTCTCATTGGCGATCCAAACTTCTCCAGTTCTAGCAATCTCCAGCATCAGCATCATTTTCTGCACCAATAGGATTGGCACTAGAGGAAAGGTCCTTAAGCCCTTGTTATAAAAGGAGTGATTAATCAAGTTCATCTTCTCTCTTTCATCTTCAATTTCTTAACTCTTTTTCCTCTGATCTCTTCTTGTTCCTATGAGATGCAGCTAAAGAAGCCTACAATCCAATGATCTACTACTTCCACCACCAGATCTAACCTAGATTCGCCTACTCTGACCCCATCTTCGGTACCTCAACCCCCTCCACCAGCAGTCATGGTAGATTTGGAGCAGTTCAACCTACTGATGCAGTAGATTAGAGGTCTCATCGAGATGGTGCAAGCTATATAGTAGCCTCTCAGAAAGACCCTAGTTGAAAAGAAGACCCACCAGGGCAAGCAAGCTGGTAACCCCTGGAAAGAGAAAATAGAGAGTAGAGAGCTTTTGTTCTAATCATGATTCTACTCCTGGAGAGACTCTCCTTGTTTATAGTTGGCAGCCCTTTGAGATCCATGATCGAGGTGATACTATCGATCAAAAGCACCAAGAAATGAATTGGCGGAGTGAGGAACTCTGCCACATCGTCCCAGTCCATAACGATGACATCTACACTAATGCTTCCTTTTCTATCCAAATCGTGCAGGAGCCCATCCCCCGAAACTTCAAGCTCCCTCAGTTTGAATGTTATGATGGGACTTCTAATCCAGTCGACCATCTCGAAGCCTTCAGGACTATGATGCTGCTCCAGGGCACTCCTGACGTCATCCTTTGCCATGCTTTCCTCTCTACTCTAAAAGGAGCAGTAAGAAATTAGTACTTAGACCCTAAATTGGGTACCTTTTTTTTTTTTTGATCAACTGAGCCATGAATTCATGGCTCATTTTATCAGCAATTGGCACAAGAGGCGAGGTTCCAACTCTTGTCAACATCAAGCAAAAAGAGAGGGAGTCAACCTGAGCTTATGTCAACCATTTTAATGCTACTGCTTTAGAGGTCCGTAATTTGGATCAATCTATTACTATGGATGTAATGAAGGACGGCCTTCACAAGAATGATCTTTTCTTTTCCCTAAAGAAGTACCTCCAAAACTTCATTGACATGCTAGCCTGGGCTAAAGGCTGCACTCGAGTGGAGAATGCCTTCAAGTTGAAAGATGAAGAGGCTGCAAGAGAGTAGCAGGTGGATGAATCAAGCAAGCCCATGATTGTTGAGAAGCTAAGTGAAGCTCGGTCATGCTCCAAAACTCCTCTTGAATGCCGACGAGCTCAGACTCCACCCCAGGCTCGCTGACAAAAGAGCTCGAACCGAAGGGCATGATGGGGCTCCCCTCCCAAAAGGTTTCATAATTACGTCCCTCTGAATGTCCCTAAGACCCAAGTGCTAATGGAGATAAAGATGCAATTGCTAAGGCCTAAAAGAATACGGACTCACCCAACACAGCACAACCCCATCAAGTATTGCCTCTACCACCATGACCACGATCATGATACTGAGTAGTCCATCCAACTCCAAGACGAGATCGAGAAGCTAATTAAATGAGGATGGCTGGACCACTTTCTAAGATGTCGATCGAAAAAGATGGAGGATCGGCCAAGAGCCCTACCACAGCCAAAACCATCTTAAAGAGACAAGCCATAGGGAGATCGGCCTCTAGTCAGAATAATCAATATCATTGCTAGGGGACATCGATGAGGGGAGGCAAGCATATCGGCAGAGCCGGTGAAGAAGCAATGGACTAAAGAATCCATTGCTTTTATAGTAGAAGATTTTCAAGGAGTTCAATTTCAGCACAACAATGCAGTTATAGTAACTTTAAATATTGCTAAGTATGATGTACACCGCATTTTAATTGATAATGAAAGCTCTGCTGATGTTTTATTTTATGATGCATTCTTTAAAATGTCCATACCTGACAATAGAATGGGGCCAATATGTTTCCCACTAATGGGAATCATCGATGATGCAGTACAGGTTGAAGGAATAATAACCTTATCTATCATGGTAGATCGATATCCAAGGCAGTCAAAGGCCCAAGTTGATTTTTTGGTGGTAAAGGCTCCCTCAGCTTACAATGCCATTCTTGACCGACCTAGCTTGAATGCACTTTGGATAGTGGTTTTGATCTATTACTTGAACATGAAGTTTCCAAGAAGTTATGGGGTTGGAGAAGTTAGAGAAGATCAAGTGCTTGCACGACACTATTACACTATTGCTTTACAAAGGGGAAAGCAGATGGAATCTTATTTGGTAGACGAGCTTGATGCCCGTGATGATTTGATCAAAGAACGAGGAGAACCAATCAAAGATCTTGTTATGGTTCTTTTAAATGATGGACATGAAGATCATACTATTAAGATTGGCTCTAACCTGAAGGGGGAGGATAGAATGTAGCTCATCACCTTCTTGCAGAAGAATGCGGATATTTTTGCCTGGGTACCCATGAATATGCCTAGGATTGATGTAGAGATGATGGAACATCGTCTGGCTGTAGATCTCAAATTTCAGCAAATAAAGCAAAAGAAGTACAGCTTTGTACCGAAGTGGCAAAAATTCCTTATGGATGAGGTCGACAAACTCCTCAAAGCCAAGTTCATCCAGAAAGTATCATATCCAGACTGGATTGCCAACATCATCCTCATCAAAAAAGCGAACAGTAAGTGGAGGATGTGCATGGACTTCACGAATTTGAACAAAGCATGCCTAAAGAATAGCTATCCCTTGTCAAGAATTATCAACTAGTGGATGCAACTTCGGGCTATGAGCTCCTCACTTTTATGGATGCCTTCTTCCGCTATAATCAAATCCAGATGGCACCAGAAGATGAGAAAAAAATTACTTTTATTACTAACCATGGTCTCTATTATTTTAGGGTTATGCCATTTGGACTAAAAAATGTAGGTGCCACCTATCACCATCTAGTGAATAAGATCTTCAAGAAGCAGATTGACCATAATATAGAGGTTTACATGGATGACATGCTGGTTAAAAGTCAATCTTCATCAAACCACATCGTCGGCCTTGAGGAGATCTTCAGCACCTTTCAAAAGTACAAGATGAAGCTGAAACCTATGAAATGCACTTTTGAAGTGACTTCAGAAAAATTTTTGGGATTCATGGTATTGGAACAGAGTGTTAAGGCAAACCTAAAGAAGATCAGAGCCATCCAAGAAATGACTATCCCTAAAATAATAGAAGAAGTTCAGCACCTTACAGGTAAAGTGGCAGTCCTGAATTGCTTCATCTCGAGATCGACAGAGCATTGTATGCCCTTCTTCTAAGTACTTAAGCAGCCCAAGAACTTCAATTAGACTCCTAAATGTCAATGGGCCTTTGAAGAATTGAAAACAATCTCAGTTCACCTCCACTCCTCGCCAAGCTCAACCTAGAGAAGATTTGTCTTTATATTTGGTAGTGTTCCCGGTGGCCATTGGAGCTATCCTAGTAAGTGAAGAAGCTAAAATTCAAAAGCTGATCTACTATATAAGTAGAGTTCTGAGAGATGTAGAAATAAGGTATACCAAACTAGAAAAACTGACTTATGTCTTGTTGATTGCAATCAGAAAGCTTCGACCTTATTTTTAGGGGCAAATAATTACACTTCTCACTAATCAGCCTATTAAGATAATTCTTCACCAACCTAACACTTCTAGAAGGATAGCAAAATAGACGATCGAGCTAACTGAGCTTGATATCAATTTTCAATCTCGATCGTTTATCAAAGCTCAGATATTGGCCAACTTTGTGGTAAAGTGCACAATCCCAGATATAGCCGAAACTGAGCACCAAGAAGTTTGTGCTCCCAGTTCTGCTGAAGAAAAAGTTGATCTCCCTGAAGATTTCTAGGCTTTGCATGTAGATGACTCATCCAATGCCTTAGAGGTGGGCGCAGGACTGATTTTAATTAATCTAAAAAAAATTATTGCTGAGTATGCTCTACACTTTGAGTTTTCTGCCAATAATGATGGAGTTGAATATGAAGCTCTAATCTTGGAATTGAGGATAGCTAAAGAACTGAAAGCAGGATAATTAAAGGTTTATAGTGATTCCTAATTAGTGGTGGTCTAGGTCAACAACACCTATGAAACTCGAGAGGAATGCATGAAGAAGTACTTGAAAAAGATAAGAAGCTTGATCTTGGCCTTTAATAGTTTTGATATCCAACAGATTCCTGGAGCAGAAAATACTAAAAATGAACTTATTTCTAAGTTGGCTACTCTATGTTGGAACAATCGATACTACTCTAATATCAATTATTATGTCTACGATTGTTCGAAACCACAGTCATAGATCTGATCTCTTACGTGAATTTGAGTGTTAATCTAGAAATATGAAGAAGAGAAAAAGTTGATGGCAGCACCTAGGGCTTGGCATTGGAACCAGAGAGAAAAGAGAGAAGAAAGTTAGAGAGAAAAGCTCTGTATTAATTTCACTTCTTGTAAAAATTATAATACTAGGATTTATATATCCTAAGATTTCTGCTATACCACATGAACCCTAATAAACTCAAACTCTAGCTGAAAAACTTTCCTATGCTTATTAAAAAATATGTTCCAAAGCCAATCATCAACCTATTGACAACTGTGCTACTTTGTAATTATAATTAATTTATTATTAAATAAAATATATTTTTGGCATTTTCATCATAAAGTCTATATCTTCTAATGAACTCCATTATTGTGATGAAGTTCTTAGGACTATTTAGTTTCAATAAAAAGAGGATTTATTGATTAGTCCTTAAATAGTTCATGATCAAATGATATGCTGTTAATTAGGATGATAGCATTTATCGAGCATAGGTCATTGTATGCCATATAGATTGATTGTCCTCTTAATCAAGAAGTATGGAGACACTAGTATGGCATACAAGTGAGATGTATGGGTATATCATCACTAGACGTGACCAATTCTAAAGCATTCTACGATCGAGAATTACTCTGATGGGATATAAATATAAATATTTCTTAGATCTGAGATCACCATAGTGACTTGCAAGCAGCTCACTATGCTTTGGTACTAGACTAACTGAATTTTTAATTTAATAATGAAAGATTTTTGAGCATAGTCAACTACTTATGAAGTCAGTGAGTGATCATGATGGGATTGACTACTCCAATAGTTGGAGAAGAATGCATTACCGTATTTCAATATAGCAAAAATCTTGGCCAGAGTAATCCATAAGATAGATTTGATATTTTGAAATACAATGTAGATGACCTAATCAAGGTTAATAGTTAAACTCTAAGATGTCCTACGAGCAATTTGGTCAAGGAGATGAATTATATAGAAACTATATTCACATGGGTTCTAAGGATGTTGTTCTACACATTTGACCTATTCGACCATCGGGTACCATTGCTAGATGGTTACTTCGATTGATACAAAAATTAGTTTCTGTACTCCTAGATTAGATTCGGACCTATGGGGTCATACACATAAGAGGTCTCAATCTGATCGAATAATTGATCAATGATTAAGAATCCTTCTAGGATTAAACAATCAATATGATTGATGTTTAACCTAGTGGAAGTATTGCAGGAGGATCGATTAGTAATTTAATTACTAATTAACTTAATTTGATTAAGTTAGAGAGCTAAAATTAATTTTAATTAAATATAATTTAATTAGATTTAGTTTGGATTTGATTGGATCAAGTTCAATTGGTTTATTGGATGAGCAAATTGTAAGAAAGAACCAATCCTAGTTCAATTAGGAGTTGACTGAACCTAATCTCTAATTGATTAAAAATTAAATTAAAATTAAATTAAATTTAATATAATTTAATAAGATTATTAGTTGAACTAAGATCTAATTTAATTAAGATAAATAAATTTTAATTTAATTTGGTCCAAGGATCAAGTTGGACCAAGTCAAATTACTCACTAGGACTCCCAAATCCTTGCACCACTGAATCTCCATGCACTCTCCATGAAATTTTATTTAATTATTTCATGAAATCTTTCTCTTTTAGAGAGAGAACATGCAGCCCCATGTTTCATACACTTCTTACATGGTATTTGATTGAGGACCAAGTCAAAATAAATTAGTTATTTTGATTTCAAACTCTATTTGATAGAGTTTGTTACAACTAGAATTCTTATCCATATATTGTCCCTAAACTCCTATTTTTTCTATAAAATTTTCATGAATAATAAAGAATTTTAATACGCCAAACACCAGGTGGTCCATGTCCAAAAAGAAGGAGGGGACGCCCAAGAGTTGGGTGCCCCAAATCTTGCCCAATTTGGAGGTCTCTTGACTAGGTATTTAACCTAAACAAGCAACTCCTCCATATCTATCAATATAAAAGGATTTTATAACCTAATTTTTTTTTAGATTATAGATCCAAGAGAGAGGTGTTTGGGAATGGAGAGCTAGGCATAGAGAGATTTAGGTGTGGGAATTGTAAAGGCACCCATCAAGGTGCTTTAGTGAGATAAAATGAGAAGAAGAAGAGAACCTTCTTCTATGATTTTCTTCCATCAATTCTTCCATTCTTTTTGTAATTTTGAGAGGTGTCTTAGGTCCAAAATCATCTTCCTCATCTTCTAGAAATTGGAGGGTCCAAGTTTCAAAGAAAGAAAGATCCAGATCAACCTTCGAAGAAGGATCAGCATAATTCTAGCAAACTGTGCCGAACATCGGACTTCTGACCAGCAATCGAAAGCTCGTATGGACAACCTCAGGCCCTAATCGAGAGCTCATATAGAGGCTAGACATGTGTGCGGCTCGAAATGATAATCTTAGGTCCTGATCAGCAAGTTAGAGAACTCAATTTGCAAAGGTATAGATGATACGATCATCTTTCTCCTATCTATATTTGATCTAGCATAGAAAAGTTTTTATGTTGATATGATCAACATGATTTATTATCATATTTTAATTTTTAATTTAATATCATACTTTAATCATATAATATAATTCTAGATCTAAAATTTTTTATATTTAATTATAAATTAATATGACTAATTCATATTTTCACTGCATAGATTTAAAAGAAAATTAAAATCTAACGCTCAAATCCTAGACTAGTTCCTTCAATTGGTATCAGAGTCATGTTATTTTTATATGATTTTATGCATATTTAGGTTGATAATTTAGATCTAATTTAAATTATAATCTAATGTTTAAATCTAAAATTAAAAATTATTTTAGATTGTACGGACTGCTATAAGGTTATCCTGCTGTAACGTTTATTCTGTACAGTGGAAAGATTACCCTAGTACGTGCAAATCTAAAACCATGATCATAAAATTTTAGATTAGATCTAAAAAATTTTATGATATAATTAAAAGTATTTTAATTTGATTAAAAGTATTTTAATTTAATTTTTTATCAAGATAAATATGATAGATTTGATCTAAATTGATTTATGATTGATTGAATTGAAACTATTTTAATTACGTGATCATGTTTAAATTAGATCTAAAAGTAGTCTCATGGTTTATTTAATTGCATATTGATTATGAATCAAACATGCAACTAATTGGTAGAACTGTATTGTAAAAATATTTTACAAACATGAAAATTATTTTCAAAATGTCGAACCCCAACCCTCAGTCCAAAACTTAATTAAGAATTGAGTATAATGAATTAGGCTCTAGAATTATGAATTAAAGATCCCAAGTCATTGATCATAACATTGGGTCATTGGATTAGATGAATTAGGTCCATTAGTTAGGTTAGACCTAAAGTTAGTTAAAGAGTGGACTAAATTAGAGTAATTGATCAAATCAAATCAAATATTGAATTAGATTAGGTCAAGGACTCTTTAGACTCTATTGCAATAGTTGTAGTTGGTCAAGTCCATGACTTTAATAAGGACCAAATAGACTTGATTCTTGGCTACATGGTCAAACCCAAAATTGCTTGGTTGATCCAATTAAAATTAATGAACCAGATGGTATCTAATGTAAGTTTGACAATTCAGACTAGTGATTTTTAATTGGAAGCTACTCATACTGATTTCAATCTTTGACGAGTTAATGGCATATCTCTTCTATTGATCTCACTTATCCTAGTGAATTAGGTTTTGATTAGATCACTTGATAATTTGGGCTTATCCATTTCAATTAGATAAATCAGTGTGACTGATTTAGATGCTCCTAATGCCAACTTTAATTAGGTCCTTTGTGATATGACTTGGTGAAGTCAGTGGGAGGATCGAAATTAGCTAGTTCTCTTCTCTCTTTCTTAAAATCAATTAATTAAATTCTCTAAAATTATTAGATCCTTAAAAATAAAATAGTTATGGTGATAACTAGATCATAGCCTCTCATTAAGTGGATGATAATGGGTCAGTTAGTTGGATAATCATTAGAGGTCCAACGACCTGGTGCTTATTGGCTAATGGAATTATCATTCATAATATGATTTCTTGGCCGCATCTCTCTAAATGGTGGTTAGATTGACCAATCAAAGTTAGGCTTAATCATTCATTGGTCAGATAGATCAAGTATGGTCATGTTAATGATTGACCTAATCAGACCATTTTAGTGAAGGCCAAAGCCTACTGATTAGGGACTAAGACAAAATTAAATTATTAAAAATTATTTAAAAAAATAATTAATTATGAACCTATCTTTAGATGTACATGAATTGACCAACCAAAGTTGGGCTTGCGTGTAGTCTATGTGGATTCTAATATCCACTAAGAAATTAAAATAATTTCTCGAATTAGAGGTAGAGGCTACCAATTTGAACAAAATAGTGGAAGAATGTTTTGAATAAAGTTCAAATCTTTAGATTTAATAAATCAATTACTAATTAGATTTAGGTTTTCCTTGGTGTAGACATGGCCACTTCTCTTTTGCTTCGATCATTGTTAGACAATGATAAGCTAGTGGGATCCAACTTCGATAATTGGTACCATAAGTTGAAGATTGTCCTAAAATATGAATAGATCCTGTACATGCAGATAGGTTCAACATCTAAGGAGCCAGCATTCAATGCACGTAGAATAGTCAGAGATAATTATCAGAAGTGGCTCATGAAGAAAATCGCACAGGATTTAAGCATGCATTTTTGAAACTTTTTTGAATAAAATAGCAGCAAAAGTAAATATTAATCTAAAACTAATACTATGTATGCATTGATCATATCAAATAGACCCTACTTAGGATCTAAACATGCTAATATGTGATAAAAAAATAAAATACATTCGATCAGCAAATCGAATCTACTGATCGATAAGAGTTCAGAACTCGATACCTTTTCGTGGGTAGCTAGTCTTCATGATCTAAATCTATCAAAAAAAGCTATGATGTTATGCTAAAGCTACACACTCATCCAGCCTCTATGGATGGTCAGCACGGAGCTCCTACTCCCAACTAGCTCCACCGGAGTGCTAGCTCCTCGCCGGGGCCTTCTATGGCTGATCACGATCGATCTGATCGATCATGTACTTTTTGATTTTTTAGATATTCCAAAAAAATAGAACATAAATATTGGAGGATTATGAAGAGGTGTTTCAAATTTGGTGGTGATCCAACGCTCACAGCACTCGATCTCTTCACCCGAACTCAAATTCCCAAAACTAGGGTTTCACTCGGCCCAAAAACCCGGACACACTAAAAATCCTATCACGCCCTCTCTGTGTGGAGTTTTTCCATGAAATAAGTTTTCATAGAAAGATAACTTTTAGATCTATAAATCATGATGATATCATATCTAAAAATTAGGTATCCTTAGAGGTGAAAATCAGAAGAGAAGAGAAGTATGAGGGAAAAGTAAAGTACTATAGGACCCTACTCACCTTCACTCCAAGATTTCTTTTGCCCAAAACTGATGCCTAATCACTCTAAAATTTTTATCACATAATACTAACTCCTTCTTCTATACAAAAAAAAATTATCATAATTTATTGACATGAATACCATAGGAAAATTACATGGATAAAGATAAGGGTCGAGTGGTTGGGAGGTTTTAACCACTCACTTGATTTCAAAAATCAAATGAGCCTCTTATCCTTATCCAATGCCTCCTCCCATGTATTTAACATGCAGAAAGACTCTCCTTCAATGTGTGCATATTTTTATTTCTCCAAAAAATATTTGACAAACAAAAGGAAGGACGTGGGAAGTAGATAAGGTTGGATGGTTCCAACCTCCAACAAACTGAGTTGAATTCAAAACTCAACTTACTTTGAACCGGTCCAACCCTTGGACCAGGTCAAAAGAAAAAAATAGAGGGGGTGTAGAAACCTTTTGGGTGAGAGAAAAGTTATGTACAAAAAATTTTGGGCATGGAACAAGAGTGGAAAAGTCAAAAATGGTGGGTGCATGGGAGAGTTTGAATTCAAACTTCATTTAACTTAGTCCTAGTTGGTTTTAACCAAACCAATGAATCTAGATCCATTAAGACCAGGTTAAATCCAACCAAATTAGATTTAGCCTAATCCAATAAAATTTTAATCAAATTAAAAATTAATTAGATTTAGGTCCTGATCAAATCAGGATCAAAACTTCCATAGCGATGAGGTCATCTTATGACCTGATCGGGTCAAACCCAATTGAATCAAATTCAATCAAATTCGATTAAATCTTCATCGCTCAATCAAATTAAGCTAATCAGCAATTGAATTGCTAATTAATCCTCCAAAAATATCTTAGTCCAAATCGAATGGTTTATCGAACAATAGAGTCCCATCAACATGAAACTCTTGAAGAGTCCCAATCCAATGGGACTCTTGAACCCAGTATCCCAAATGAATGAAACTCACGATCTTAGAGTCCCAAACCAGTGAAACTTCTGATCAAAGAATCCTAAATGAGTAGGACTCAAAGTTTCAATCTAGTGGGACTCTTGGTCACAGAGTCCCAATTCAATGGGACTCTTGACCATAGTGTTCTAGGTCATCAAGACTCATGATCAGCCATCAGATCAGATAAGAACTTTTTATGTGTGTGACCCCATAGGTTCGAATCCTAAGTCAATAGCACAAGAACCAATTTTTTATTTCAATCGATGTGACCATCTAGCAATGGTATCCGACGTCCGGATAGGTCGAAAAGTTACAACGCAATAATGATGAACCTATGGAATATGGTTACCGTATAATTCATCCCCTTAATCACGATGCTCAAAAGGACGATCTAGGGTTTACTGTCAATCCTAAAATTCATCCACATTATATTTCAAAATTTAGCATCCATCATATGGACTATCCTGATCGAGGATTTGCTAAATTAAAATACAGCAATGCACTTGCTCCAACACTTAGAGGGATCAATCCCATCTTGACTCACACACCGACAAGCCAAGTACTTAACTGCACCTAGTAGGCTTCCATTACTAAATTAAAAATTTAAGTAGTCTGGTACCTAAGTACAGTGAGTTGCTTACAAGTCACCGTGATGGTCTCAGATCTAAGGGACACTTATACCCATATACTTTGGGACTAATCTTGATAGAAGAAAAGCTCCAGAGTTGGTCATGTTCACTGTAGATGTACCCATACATCTCACTTGCATGCCATGCTAGTGTCTTAACACTCCTTAGTTATGAGGACAACCAACCTATATGGTACACAACGACCTATACTCGATAAATGTTGTCATCCTAAATAATAACATATCTTTTGGTCGTGAATAATTTAAGGACTAAATGACAAATCCTCCTTTGTCAAATCTAGATAGTCCTAAGGACTTCATCACAACATAGGAGTTCATTAGAAGACAACCAAATTTATGATGAAAAATATCAAAATAATTTTTATTATTTGATAGTTTATATACCACTACAATAAGTAGAACAACCATCAACAGACTGATGATTGGCTTTGGAATATATTCCCAATAATCTCCCACTTGGACTAAAGCCAATCGGTGTAGTATCTACCTATCTTCAACTTGAAGTCATTGAACTCGTTCACCACAATAGCTTTAGTGAATGGGTCAGCTAGGTTCTCCTTCCTATCGATCTTCTAATGGTCGACATCACCTCGATCCATAATTTCTCAGATAAGGTGGAAGCAATGCAGAATATGCTTCGTCCGCTGGTGTGCCTTAGGTTCCTTCACCTAAGCAATGGCTTCAGTGCTATCGTAATAGTGCAGAACTAGATCATCAAGGGAGGGTGCTACTCCAAGTTTGGTGATGAATTTTCTCAGCCACACCACTTCTTTGGTTGCATCTGATGCAGCGACATACTCTACCTCACAAACTGAATTGACCATAGTGTGCTACTTGGAACTCTTCCAGCAGACAGCCCCACCATTAAGGATGAATATATATCCCGACATACTCTTGCTATCATCATGATCAGACTGGAAACTAGAGTCTATGAACCCCACAAATTTTAAGTCTAATTCACCATATACAAGCCATTGGTCCTTAGTATTTTTTAAATACTTCGAAATGATTTTGACAACCTTCTAGTGGTTCTTTCCTGGATCAGATTGGTATCTACTCACTACCCCTAGTGAGTATGCCACATCTGGTCATATATATGTCATGGTGTACATGATAGAACCCATTGTTGAAGTATATGGTATTCTACTCATACGCTCTCTTTTTAGAGGTGTTCTTAGATAATCCCTCTTTGAAAAAGAAATTCCATGGCCTATCGGTAAATAGTCTTTCTTGGAATTCTCCATGCTAAACTATTTCAGCACAGTATCAATGTATGTAGACTGGGATAATCCAAGCAACCTTTTAGATCTATCTCTATAGATCTTCATCGCTAGAATGTA
>QRFJ01002500.1:0-30996 GCA_006176705.1 Cocos nucifera | reverse complement strand
GGAAGCTTCGCTCTTTTCTGAGGAACTTGATGTAAGTAGAATCTTTATTCCTGGCAATGCGGGACATCATTCCTGATTAAGAGGATGTAATCCACATACAATACTTGGAATGCTATTGCTGAACCATTAGCCCACTTGTATATGTAGGGCTCCTCTTCATTCTTAACGAAGCCATACATTTTGATTATTCTATCAAATCGTATGTTCTAGTTCTGAGATGCCTGCTTAAGTCATAAATGGAATTTTGAAGCTTACATACTTTAGACTATCTATATGGACTGTGAATCCTTTAGGTGTATCATATACACCTTTTATCCAGCTCCATTTTAGAAGCCATTTTCACATCCATCTACCAATTTCATAATCATATGGGTAGCAATGGCAAGCATAATCTAAATGGATTTGAGCATTATCATAGAGAGAATTCTCATCATTAGTTAATACCATACGTTGATGATATCCCTTGGCAACAAGATGGACTTATAGTCTCCCCTTTCATCTCGCTTCTTTTCCTTTTGAAACCCACTTAACATCCTTGGTTTTTGTCCTTGATGGATCACCATGTCATACTGTCATTGCCTTCAGGATTTCTATTTTGGATTTCATGCTCAAGTCATTTCCAGAGTGGATCTCTCGATGATATCCTTATAGTATTGATACTGATCATTTCTCAGTCGAGTTTTGATAGGATTCCCATCCAGGACAGAAAAATTATGAGTATCTATCCGGTTGACGTGTACTCTATCAGATCGCCTTAAGGGTGCATCTACAATGGATTCCAGGTCTGATCTAATCAGATCCAGCTCTGGTTTAAAAACTTGTGTCTATCTTTCACTTGTCATATTCATCAAGTTTGACCTTAGAGGCATTAGTTTCTTCACCAAGAAACTTCTTTTCTAAAAAGTACTTTAAGCTGACAAACACTTTTGCTCATCAGCAAAGTAGAAGTAGATCTTTGATATTTTTGGATAACTATTAAAACTTATTTATTCAAACCTAGGTCCAAGAGCTTATCTATACATTAAACGTTTGACATAAGCCGGACACCCCTAAAACCCTAAGGTGTGAAAGCATTAGCTTATACCCTATCCATATCTCATATGGTGTTTTATTAATAGATTTACTCGGAATCCTATTTAGAATGCAACAAGCTAACTCGAGTGCATATCCCCATAGGAAGATCGACAAACCAGCAAACCCCATCATGGATCGAATCATGTCCAACAGGGTCTAATTTCTTCTTTTAGACACACCATTATGTTGTGGTGTTTAGGAGGGCATTGGGAGAGAATTCTATTCTCCCCAGATCCTATAAAACCAACACGTCACGCTGTCAGAAACTCATTGGAAAGGTACTCACTCCTCTCAGTCAGATTGCAAGAGTTTTTAATACTCTTCCTCAGTTTGCTTTTCTACCTCATTCGAAATAGTTTGAACATCTTTAAACACGACTCCAACTTTATACTCATTAAATAGATGTACCCATACCTCGATAGATCATTTGTGAAGGTTATGAAGTAGAAATAAACACCTCTGACACTTGAGCTCATGGATCCATGATAAGTGATAAAAATATACTAATAAAAGTATTAAAATATAAAATAATTAATCTATTCCTTAGAAATTGATATTTATTAATCTTATGTAGGAAAGAAGGTCACCAATTGAAAGATTTTATTTTTCTAATTTAATGAAATAAATTTCAAGCAAAACGGACTTCAAACAGCCCAAATTAAATTTAAAAAAAAAAAAAATGGTTCGATATCTCTCTCTGTAAAAAGAAAAACAAAAAGAAAAAGAGAGGAGAGAGGTAGAAAGAGAAGAGTGATTTGTGAGAAATAAAAAAGGATTTTTGATTTTTTTCGACAATCAAGACATCGATCAAGGAGCATCTTCTTCTTCACCAAGTTCTCCACATCAAGAGCAACAGAGAATCAATTTCAGCAATCAAATAGTCTAATTTCTCTATGCTTTTTATTTTATTTGCTATTTTTGAATTTGTTATCATGAACTAAATTTTCTTTTACTAAGGCTAAGGTGTAGCCACTCTTTTGATGCAATATTTAGTGTAATTATTTTTAAATTTTATTCATGAGGAGTATATAAATCTGATCTTAATGCTTTTAGATTATTGGCCATCTTCTAATTGATCTGATGAACATAGATGTTACGGACCAAGTACATCTATGTTATTGCTTCTTGATTATATACCTTGTATTATGAATCAAATTAGAATTCATATGCATGCAAAAATTTTAGTGCACTTTGGACGCAGCGTATTTTAATTAGAGGGTTTCACAAAACTTAATGCATTAATATTTATTTAAATTACACCTGGACCAAAGAATAATTAATAAATATTGATAGTTTTGCTATGCCTGGACTAAAGGATAGTGAATAAATTAGGAGACTCCACCGTCACATGAAATAAAATTAATCTAAAAATTTGAATATTGTATTGACTGAGTTGGTGAATCGATTGCCTTAGTAATCCATTACTCTTGAGTTTAAAACCCTAATAATTTACACTCTCTTTATTTTCTTAAAAAAAATTTAATTATTTTTTTATTTTATTCTTTAATTTCTTATTCTCATAAATCGATCTTCTAAATAAAGCATAGGAAAGAGCTTTTCAGTACTTATTTTCCAATCCTCTAGGGATGATACTCTACTCATTCACTTTATTACTTGATCGACTGGTGCACTTGCCATAGCTATAAATTAGCACGCATCAAGTTTTTGGCACCGTTGCCGGGGATTGTGTCTAAAACAATATTAAAATTTTGATCCTAGCTTTACTTTAGAAATTTATTTTTAATTTTTATTATTTAAAAAAAAAAATTTTCAGTGCATGACACATACTGGACATAGTAACTTACTACCTTTAGATCTAGAAATTGAAAGGACCATTAGAAGACTACAACAAGAAAGAAACATGGCAGCTGAAGATCCTAACGACATCAATCTAGGATTGGATATGGTGACCGAAGGATAGCATGAAGCTATTCGACCAGTACATCATCCATTAAATGATTACATCACACCATCTGTAGCCGATGCAGCTTCGAGCATCAGGAGACTGTCTGTACGAGCAAACAACTTCGAAATAAAACGAACGATGATCCAGATGATTCAATCAACTGTCCAATTTAGTGGACACATGCATGATGATCCAAATGCCCATATTTCTAATTTTCTTGAACTTTGTGATACTTTTAAAATTAATGGGGTGTCAGATGATGCTATTAGATTAAGGTTATTTCCTTTCTCTTTATGGGACAAAGCTAAGAGTTGGCTTCATTCTCTTCCTGCAGGTTCTATCACAACTTGGAATGTCCTAGCCCAAAAATTCCTAGCCAAGTACTTTCCACCTTCCAAGACTGCCAAGATGCGCAACGATATTACTTCCTTTATGCAGATGGACATGGAGACACTATATGAGGCTTGGGAGCATTTCAAAGAATTACTGAGGAGATGTCTACATCATCAACTATCTGTATGGCTTTAGGTACAAACTTTCTATAATGGTTTATCGCCTACTAATCATTCAATGATTGATGCAGCAGCAGGAGGAACCATTAATCCAAAAATGGAGGAAGAAGCTTTCGATCTGATCGATGAGATGGCATCAAATAGCTATCAATGATAGACAGAACGTATGATGCCAAAAAGACTAGCAGCTGTGCAAGGAGTAGATTGCGTGCCAGCCTTACTAGTTGAAATTGCAGCCCTTAGAGCCGAAGTCAACAACTTAAAGGGAACAGCTATGCATATTCAGAGCATTACTTGTGACCTATGTGGAGGAGGACATGATACAAATAATTGCCAGATAGGTAATCCTTTTGCTAAAACAACTGATACAGCGAATTATATTGGTAAATTTTTTAGGCCGCAACAAAACAATCCCTACTCCAACACATACAATCAAGGGTGGAGGCAGCACCCAAATTTCTCATGGAGCAATCAAAATGCAGCACAACAGCCACCCCCGGGATTCCAAGTACCTAAAAAGAAGTCCAACATGGAAGAGCTGATGGTCAAATTTATGCAAAACCAAAAAGCAACTATAAAAAATTTGGAAGCCAAACTTAGATAGGATCAAACAGCAGTAATTCGAAACTTGAAGATGCAAATAGGTCAAATGGCTAAGATAATCTCCGAGAGACCTCAAGGATCCTTGCCAAGTAATACAGACAAATCCAAGGGAGCAAGTCAATGCTATCACCCTAAGAAGTGATACAAAGCTGGAGGAGCCACATCAGAAGAATGAGACTGAAGAGCCAACTACAAATAAAGAACCATCAACTAAAATTCATCAGTCACCAAAACAACCAGCAGATGGATGGTCTCCAGGTATACAGTTTGCTGATCCAAATGTGAAGCCCTACGTGCCGCCACTACCATTCCCAGAGAGACAAATATAGCATCCAGATAAGAAATTTTGTAACTTTTTCAAAATTCTAAAGAATTTACATATTAATATTCCTTTTGTAGATGCTATTACTCAAATGCCCAGGTATGCCAAGTTTCTCAAAAAAATCTTAATAAATAAGAAAAAGCTGAAGGAGCATGAGAGAATAAATTTGAATGAAGAATGCTCAGCAATACTACAAAATAAATTACCATAGAAGTTAAAAGATTCAGGGAGTTTTACTGTCCCTTGTAATATTGGTGATTGTAGTTTTGATAAAGTTTTATGTGATTTAGGAGCAAGCATTAATCTCATGCTTTTTTCTATTTTTAGGAAGCTAGGTCTAGGAGAACCAAAGCCTACCACTATTACTCTTCAATTAGCTGATAGATCCATCAAATATCCAAGAGGTATAGTGGAGGATGTCTTGGTAAAGGTAAACAAGTTTATTTTTTCTGTTGATTTTATTGTTCTTGATATGAAAGAAGATTATGATGTACCCCTTATTTTAGGAAGACCCTTTTTAGCTACTGGAGGAGCTTTAATAGATGTTCAACAAGGAAAATTAATTCTTAGAGTCCAAGACGAACAGGTTACTTTTAATGTTTTCAAAGATACTAAACAAACTGATGATAATCAAATTTATTTTCTAATTGATATTATTGACAATCCATTATATGAGAATTCTACAGAAAATAGGTTTGAGACTATAAAAGTGAGCAATGTCAAATTGAAAGAAGACTCGATCAAACATGAAAGTATTCCAATTGAAGTGGCACTGGATTGATCCACTTTAGAACTCAAAGAAAGTCAAGCTGAAGACTATAAATCAGAACTACTAGATAGGTTGTTTCTTTTCTTTTTAGTTTTGATCATTTTTCTTTTCTTTTATTTTTCAGTAATTTGTTGTAGCCCTTTTACTGCTCTGGTGTGTATTTTTAATTTTGTAGAAAAATCAATGAGAGCTCCAGAAAAATTTCAAAGCTCCAAAGAACCAGACTAAACCAAATTAAGTGTATTCCTTCATGTCCTTTATTACATCATTTATTTTTCTTTCTCCTTTAAGACAATGTAGAATAATTAAAAAAAAAAAAAATCATGTGTTAAGAAGAAAATCTTGAGCAAGATAGACTGGACAAGTGATAAAAGATAGAATTATTTGCTAATGAATGTAATGAGTTAAAGAAGTAGATTAGTTGGTCAACTTTTAGCAGCCTACTTAGGTCATTAAAAGACTATTAGCACTTTTTATTGCACATGCACACTAACAAGGCAAAGTAGGTATTGATTAAAAGGTCAACTGAGGATTCAATTATCACTAAAAATTGATAATTAATATACATTCTAATCAAAAGAAACTTGAATTTAAGGAAAGAGCTACCTGCCTATAAATAAAGTGCAAAAGATAGAGTATATGTGGATTGCCCAAAGCCTAGTAACTGGGTCTCTGCACCTAGGTCAAGTGTGAAAATTCACATAAAACGGTGAAGGAAAGGCCAGGATGCTCAGCACAATAAAAAAAAAAAAGAAAAAAAAAGAAAAGAAAAGACAGTGTGAAAGCTACCTTAATTCATGAGTATAAAATTGAGAATGTATAGAAAATTGGCCAAAATAGGTGATAAGAGAAGATACTTTTGTTCTTATTTTAATACTAAAATGCTAAAGTTAGTCATCACGAACACAAGTTCTATAGATCTTTGATGTACTCTAAGAAAGTTTTTAATTGTATTGACTGAAAAATTTGCTTCTGAAGCTCAATGCTTAGTTAGCAGTATCTTCTAAACTTTTTGACCTTTAATCCTAGATTTTATCTTGGTGATGGATAATCTTATTAAAACATGGTATTAAACAAAACATTGCTAAGGGACTAGTAATGACTAAGTTGGGGGATGTGATAAGTGGTAAAAATATACTAATAAAAGTATTAAATTATAAAATAAATTAATCTATTTCTTTAGAAATTGATATTTTTTTAATCTTATGTAGGAAAGAAGGTCGCCAATATAAAGATCTTATTTTTCTGGTTCAGATGAAATAAATTTTAGGCAAAACGGACTTCAAACGAGCTCAGAATTAAATTTCAAAAAAAAAAAAAAAAAACCAATTCAGTTCAAATCGGTTCAAAAAATTGGCTCAGCGGTTCGGCCCGATTCAATCAAAATAGCAGACCAACTCGCCAACGCAATGCTGACATCATCGCCGATGCAACGCTGATGTCAGGATGATGTCAGCATTTTTTGCGGCACACGGTGGACCATCTGAAGGATATTTTGGAAATTTTGCAGCAAAAAGCGTGCTCTGATTGGCTGAAGAACGCGGCGGTCTATGCAACATCGGGCTCGCGCATGGTCCATGGAGGGCAATTTGAGAATTTTGGCTGATCCAACGGGCGGTTTTCACTGAAACTTGATCGGACGATCGAAAAGAAGGCGCTGATGGATGGCATCCGTAGCTCCCGATCGAGATCCAACGGCTGAGATTCATCCCGATGTTAAACTAAAGATCAGAAGGCTTCTTTCTACGTGATCGAATGGCCCAGATTCAATCTAATGGTTGATCCAACGGCTGGCACTAAATCCAACTTGATCTGGGTTATTTTAAGAGATTTTTGAGTGATTTTTGGACCGTTTGATCAACATCTAACGGGCAGAATTACCCAGATCTTAGTTTAAGTTGTTTTGGGAGTCTTAAACCTAATTTTTGATGGATTTTGGGGAAAATCAAACTCTTCATCTATAAAAAACCTACTGTTATTGTGAAAAAAAAAGGGAGAGAGAGAGAGAGACAGAGAGACAGAGAGAGAGATAGAGAGACAGAGAGAAAGAGAGACAGAGAGAAAGAGAGAGAAGTTAGAAAAAGAAAAACAAAAAGAAAAAGAGAGGAGAGAGGTAGAAAGAGAAGAGTGATTTGTGAGAAATAAAAAAGGGTTTTTGATTTTTTTTCGACAATCAAGATATCGATCAAGGAGCATCTTCTTCTTCACCAAATTCTCCACATTAAGAGCAATAGAGAATCAATTTCAGCAATCAAACAGTCTAATTTCTCTATGCTTTTTATTTTATTTACTATTTTTGAATTTGTTATCATGAACTAAATTTTTTTTTACTAAGGCTAAGGTGTAGCCACTCTTTTGATGCAATATTCAGTGTGATTATTTTAAAATTTTATTCATGAGGAGTATATAAATTTGATCTTAATGCTTTTAGATTATTGGCCATCTTCTAATTGATCTAATGAACATAGATGTTACGGACCAAGTACATCTATGTTATTGCTTCTTGATTATATACCTTGTATTATGAATCAAATTAGAATTCATATGCATGCGAAAATTTTAGTGCGCTTTGGATGCAGCGTATTTTAATTAAAGGGTTTCACAAAACTTAATACATTAATATTTATTTAAATTACACCTAGACCAAAGGGTAATTAATAAATATTGATAGTTTTGCTATGCCTGGACCAAAGGGTAGTGAATAAATTAGGAGACTCCACCGTCACATGAAATAAAATTAATTTAAAAATCTGAATATTGTATTGACTGAGTTGGTGAACCGATTGCCTTAGTAATCTATTGCTCTTAAGTTTAAAATTCTAATAATTTACACTCTCTCTATTTTCTTAAAAAAAATTTAATTATTTTTTTATTTTGTTCTTTAATTTCTTATTCTCATAAATTGATCTTCTAAATAAAGCATAGGAAAGAGCTTTTCAGTACTTATTTTTCAATCCTCTAGGGATGATACTCTACTCATTCACTTTATTACTTGATCGACTGGTGCACTTGCCATAGCTATAAATTAGCACGCATCAATCTACATACATTCGAATATACTAGACTCAGGAGTTCAATAGCTCGTTCACCTTTTCCAATAAAAGGGGACTTGGTCATCTTACCAAGAAAATAGGACTCATAGATTGGAAGTGATTCATAATCAGTAACCTCAAGAATTCCTTCTTGAGCTAACCTATTAATTCTATTCTTGCTAATATGACCTAACCTACAGAGCTAAAGGTACACATCAGACACATCACTAATTTTAGTGCATTTATCAGAGGATTGAACCATGTTAACAGGCATAAAAAGTAAATAAATTTTGTTACTCAATTATCCAATCAAAATTGTAACACCATTCAAAATGATATTACAAAAATTTTCTTTTATTAATATTTCAAAATAATTCATAGCCAAAAGGCCTACAGAAATGACATTCAATAAGAAAGTTGGACAATAATAATATTCTTTAAGAATAATTTTATTTGAATTGATTACAAGATTCATGATTCCTAAAGCTAGAATTGAAACTTGTCTTCCATTTCCAACGTTCAGGAACCTCTCACCTTGATCAAATCTCCTACTGACCTACAAATCCTACATAGAATTACAAATATGATAAGGGCTTCCAGTATCTAATACCCAGGCAGTAGAATCAAATAAGAAAAAATTATAAGGTGTTATTATATATTTACCTTGCCCAGCAACCACTTGCTTCTTCCTCGACCTGTTCGGATCTAGAGATGCAATGTACAGAGGATAGTTCCTCTTCCAGTACTCCTACTTCTTGTAGAAGAAGCACTCTACCTGGCTCTGGTCGGGCTTGTGCTTCTTGGTCCAACCCTGTGCAGTCATCCTGGTGTTTGGCTGCACCTTCATGTTCTTCATCTTCTTGCTCTTTTTTCCTTTCTTAAAGAGTCGACGGCCAGAAGAAGATCCTTCCACTACATTCACCATCTCCTTGTGGAGTTGATGATTCTTCTCAAAGTTCTACAACAACCCCAACAATCCATGGTAGTTGACTGCAGGCTTTGTCATTCTGAAATGAGTTAGAAAGGGGAGGAAGCACTTGGGCAAGGAATTAAGGATCGCATCCTTACCGAGCTGCTCGTGTAGGAGAAAGCCTAGCTTGCTAAGATGCTCAATCATCTCGATCATGTACAATACATGATTGATGACTGAGGCCCCATCCCTCATCCAAGCATTGAAAATAGCATAACTTATTTTGTGCCTTTCAATGTCGTCAGACATGTCAAAGGAGTCGTTCAACATTTGAAACATCTCTATGGCTGGGTGTTTTCAAATCTGTGACTGAACTCGTCATTCATTATCGTCAGCATTATACACCAAATGGTGGTGCGATCATTGAGCCACTTCTAATAAGTATCTTGAATCGCTCATCTAGCATTCGGAGCTGGTTCCTCAGGTGCAGGATCCGTTACAACATAAAGGATCCACTCATGCTCCAGGATGATTTTCAACTTATGATACTGGCTATCATAGTTGGATCCCATTAATTTATCATTATCTAACAATGACTAGAGTGATAGGTTAGTGGCCATTTCTGCATAATAAGAAAAATCAAACCTAATTAGTATATGAATCAATTATCCTAAAGACTTAGACTTTAGTCTAAAGGTTCTCCTACTGTTTTATATGAATTGATAGCCTCTACCTCCAATTCGAGGAATTACTTTAATTCCTTAGTGGGTACTAAAATCTACATAGACTATGCATGAGCCTAACTTTGGTTGGTTAACCCATGTGCACCTATGGGTAGGTTCAAAACCAATTGCTTCTCTAAATAATTTCTAGTAATATCAATTTTTCCCTAGAGACCTAATCAATAGGCTTTGGCCTCTACTAAAAAATTTTGGTTAGGTCCAACCATTAACATGACCACATTTGGTCTTATCTAACCAATAAATGATCAGGCCCAACTTTGGTCGGCCAACCTAACCACCATCAGAAAGACTTTATCAAATCATCATTTTATGAATGATAATTTCATTAGTCAATAAGCACCAGGCCTTTGGGCCTCCAGTAATTATCAAATTAATGAACCTATTATCACTCAACTTAATGGAAGGCTATGATTTAGTTATCTATATAACTATTTCATTTTTAAGAATCTAATAATTTTAGAGGATTTAGTTAACATATTTAAGAAAAGCGAGCCAATTTTGATCCTCCCTCTGACTTCACTAAGTCGGATAAAAAAGAATCTAATCTAAGCTGGCATTAGGAGCACCTAAATCAGTCAGACTGATTTACCTAATTAACATGGGTGAGCTCGAATCACCAAGTGATCTAATCAAAATCTAACTCACCAGGATGGCCTAGTAAGTGAGATCAGTAAAAAGGATATGCCATTAACTCGTCAAAGATCGAATCAGTGCGAGTAGCTCCCAATTAAAAATCACTGATCAAACTGCCAAACATACCTTAGACATCATCCGATTTATTAGTTTTAATTTGACCAACCTAGTAATTTTGGGTTCGACCGTGTAGCCATGAATCAAGTCCATTTGATCCTCATTAAAGGCATGGACTTGACCAACTACAATTATTATAATTAAGTCTATAGAGTCCTTGACCTAATCTAAATTAATATTTAATTAGATTTCATCAATTACTCTAATTTAGTCCACTCTTTAACTAACCTTAGGTCTAACCAAATTTTTGGACCTAATTCAACTAACCCAATAACCCATGTTTTATGATTAATGACTTAGAGTCTTAATTCATAATTCTAGACACTAAATCATTATACTTAATATTAAATCAAGTTTATGGACTATGGGTTAGGGTTCGACATGTCAAAAATATTTTTAAAATTTTTGAAAGGTTCTTTACAATTTAGTATTATTCACTAATTGAGTCGACTTACTTTAAAATTGAATTGGCTTAATTCATAAATAATACTAGTTGTAGGGTTTAATCTGAAACTATGTACAATACATAATACTAAACCATGAATCAAACTTTATCTAATTATGCATTCATGATCATAAATCAAATTAAAGCCTAATATAATTAGATCATAAAAATATTAGATCAAATTTAAGATTTTATGATTAACGATATAGATCAGCAATGTACCAGGACAACCTTTTCACTATAGGGGTAAACCCTACAGTAAGACAACCTGCAGCCCATGTGATCTGGATTTTAATTTTTAGATCTAATTAATTAGATTATTAGATTAATATTTAAACTAAATTAAAATTACTAATCTAAAATATGCAAGCATATCATGTTTAGCGAACCTTCTCTGATATCATTTGAAGAAAATCGCACAGGGTTTAAGCATGCATTTTCAAAAATTTTTTGAATAAAATAATAGCAAAAGTAAATATTAATCTAAAATTAATACTATGCATGCATTGATCATATCAAATAAACCCTACTCAAGATCTAAACATGCTAATATGTGATAGAAAAATAAAATGCATTCGATCAGCAAATTGAATCTGCTGATCGATACGAGTTCAGAACTCGACACCTTTTTGTGGATAGCTAATCTCCATGATCTAAATCCACCAAAAGAAGCTATGGTATTATGCTACAGCCACACACCCATCTGGCCTCTACGGATGGTCCACATGGAGCTCCTAGTCCCGACCAGCTCCATTGGAGTGCTAGCTCCTCATCGGAGCCTTCGATGGCTGATCATGATCGATCCGATCGATCATATATTTTCTATTTTTTGAATACTCTAAAAAATTAAAACATAAATATTAGAGGATGATAAAATCATATTTCAAATTTGGTGGTGATCCGATGCTCACAGCACTCGATCTCTCCACCCGAACCTAGATTCCCAAAACTAGGATTTCAACCGGCCCAAAAACCCTGGCACACTAAAAATCCTATCATGCCCTCTCTGTATAGAGTTTTTCTATGAAATAAGTTTTTATGCAAAGATGACTTTCAACTCTATAAATTCTATTTAGATTATATCTAAAAATTGAGTATCCTTATAGGTAAAAATCAGAAGAGAAGAGAGGAATGAGGAAAAAGTAAAGTGTTGTAGTACCCTGCTCACCTTCACTTCAAGATTTTTTTCAATCAAAACTAATACCCAATCACTTTAAACATTTTACCACATAATGTTACCCCTTATTCTATATGCACAAAAATTCTCATAATTTATTGACATGAATACCATGAAAAAGTGCATGGAAAATGATAAGGATCGAGTGGTTAGAAGGTTTTAACCACTCACTTGATTTCAAAAATCAAATGAGCCTCTTATCCTTATCCAATGCCTCCTCCCATGTGTTTAACACACAGAAGAACTCTCCTTCTACATGTGCACATTTTTATTTCTTTAAAAAATGTTCGATAAATAAAAGGGAGAGCATGGGAAGCAGATAAGATTGGATTGGTTCCAACCTCCAACAAACTGAGTTGAATTCAAAACTCAACTTACTTTGAACCGGTCCAACCCTTGGACCAGATCAAAAGTAGATAAGAGAGGGGGTGTAGAAACCTTGTGGGTGAGAGAAAAGTTATGTACAAAAAATTTTGGGCATGAAACAAGAGTGGAAAAGTCAAAAATGGTGTGTGCATGGGAGAGTTTGAATTCAAACTTTATTTGACTTGGTCCTAATTGATTTCAACCAAACCAATTAATCTAGACTCAATTAGACCAGGTTAAACCCAACAAAATTAGGCTTATCCTAATTTAATAAAGTCTTAATCAAATTAGAAATTAATTAGGTTCGAGTCCTGATCAAATTAAGGTCAAAACTTTCATAGCGATTTGGTCATCTCATGACCTGATCGGGTCAAACCCAATTGAATCAAATTCAATCAAACTTGATCAAATCCTCATTGCTCAATCAAATTAAGCTAATCAACAATTGAATTGCTAATTAATTCTACAAAAATATCTGAGTCCAAATCAGATGAATTATCGGGCAATAGAGTTTCATCAACATGAAACTCCTGAAGAGTCCCAATCCAGTGGGACTCTTGAACCCAGTGTCCCAAATGAATGGAACTCATGATCTTAGAGTCCCAAACTAGTGGAACTCCTAATCAAAGAGTCCTAGACAAGTAGGGCTTAGGGTCCCAATCTAGTACAACTCTTGGTCATAGAGTCCTAGTCCAGTAGGACTCTTGACCATAATATCCTAGGTCATCAAGACTCATGATCAACCATCAGATCAGGTAGGAACTCCTTATGTGTGTGACCCCATAGGTTCGAATCCTAAGCTAGAAGCATAGAAATCAATTTTCTATACCATTGATGTGACCATCTAGTAATGGTACCCGATGTCTAGATAGGTCAAAAAGTCTCAACGCAATAATGACGAACCTGTGGAATATGGTTACCATAAAATTCATCCCCTTGATCACGATGCCCAAAAGAATGATTTAGGATTTACTGTCAATCCTAAAATTCATCCACATTATATTTCAAAATTTAGCGTCCATCATATGGACTACCCTGGTCAAAGATTTGCTAAATTAAAATACAGCGATGCACTTGCTCCAACACTTAGAGGGATCAATCCCATCTTGACTCACACACCGATAAGCCAAGTACTTAACTACACCCAGTAGCCACTGAATTAGAAATTCAGATAGTTCAGTACCTAAGTACAGTGAGTTGCTTGCAAGTCACCGTGGTGGTCTCAAGTCTAAGGAACACTTATACCCACATTCTTCGGGGCTAATCTTGATAGAATAAAAGCTCCGGAGTTGGTCACGTTTAGTGCAGATGTACCCATACATCTCACTTGTATGCCATGCCAGTATCTCAACACTTCTTGGTTACGAGGATAACCAACCTATATGGCACACAACGACCTATACTCGATAAACGTTGTCGTCTTAAATAATAATGTATCTTTTGATCATGAACAAATTAAGGACTAAATGATAAATTCTCCTTTATCAAATCTAGATAGTCCTAAGAACTTCATCACAACACAAGAGTTTATTACAAGACAATAGAATTTGTGATGAAAAATGCCAAAATAACTTTTATTATTTGATAATTCATATATAAGTGCAATAAGTAGCACAACCATCAACAGACTGATGATTGGCTTTGGGACATATTCTTAACAGCTCAGTGATCAAACTATGATGCATTGTATCATGCTGGCAGTCATGAGCGATGAGTTTAGTCATAAATTCAAGTCTGCTTAGCTAGAGGACATGCTTCAAGTATTGAAGGAGTCTTTTGGTACACCCAATAATGTTGAAAGGCACAACACTAGTTGTTCCATCTTCAACACCAGGATGAGGGATGGAGCATCAGTCACTAATCATGTACTATACATGATTAAGGTGATGGAGCATTTGAGCAAGCTCGGATTTTCCTTGCATGAGCAGCTAGGAAAAGATGCAATTTTAAACTCATTGTCCAATCTTATCTCCCATTCCTTGCTCATTACAAAATGACAAGGTCTGAAGTAAACTACCATCGTTTACTGGGGTTACTTCAAAACTTTGAGAAGGATCACCAGCTCCACAAGGAGTCGGTGAACTTAGTGGGAGGGTCTTCTTCTAGTTCTTGACCCTTTAAGAAAGGAAAGAAGAATAAGAAGAAGAAGAGTAAGAAGGTGCATGTTTAGACTGGGACATCTGTGCAAAGCCAGACCAAGAAAGTAAAGCCCGATAAGAGTCAAGCTGAGTGTTTCTTCTGCAAGAAGCGAGCACACTAGAAGAGAAACTGTACTCAATACCTCACCTCCCTGGATCCAAATAGGCCGAGAAAGAAGTAAGTTGTTGCTGGGTAAGGTATTTATATGATAACTCCTTGTAATTTCTCTATTTATGATATTACTGATTGAATATTAGATACCGGTAGCCCTTACAATATTTATAATTTGTTGCAGAGGTTACAGGTCAGTAGGAGACTCGAGCAAGGTGTGAGGTTCTAGAACATTGGAGACGGAAGATCAGTTCTAATTCTAGAATTAGAAATCTTATAACTTGTATTTGGGTCTCACATCATTATTCTTAGTAATTGTCACTTTTGTCCTAGTTTCTTTTTGAATGTCATTTCTATAGGCCTTATGGCCAAAGATAATTATGAATTTTCAATAAAAAAAAAATTTTGTAATATCTTTACTATTGGGAGATTTTTATGCTAGATGAAGACATGATAATATGGGCTAATTGAAGATCTTCGGAAGGCTATGGTTGAGGTCCTAAGTCAGACCAAGCTTGAGTTCATCAAAAGATGGAAGCCAAAGTCACGATGAAGGCTGATTGAAGGCCTTCGGAAGACAGTGGCTAAGGTCCTATTTTCAGCTGAACTTGAGTTCATCAAGAGATAGAAGCCAAACTCATAATAAATGGTGAATGAAGGTCTTTGGAAGGCTGTTGCCGAGGTCCTATTTGAGGCTGAACTTGAGTTCATCAAGAGATGGAAACCAGTCATAATATGGACTGATTGAAGATCTTCAAAAGGCTAAGGTCGAGTTTCTATCTCAGACCGAACTTGAACTTCCTTAGAGTGAACCCTCTAGGATGAACTTCCTCAAGATGAGCTCCTTTAGGACAAACTCCTCCAGGATAAACTCCTCCAGGATGAGCTCCCTCAGGATGAACTCCTCCAGGACGAGCTCCCTCAGGATGAACTCCCAAGGAAGAGCTCCTTCAGGATGAACTCCTCCAGGATGAGCTCCCTCAGGATGAACTCCCCAAGGAAGAGCTCCTTCAGGATGAACTCCTCCAGGATGAACTCTCTTAGAAATGAACCCTCCAGGATGAACTCCCTCAAGATAAGCTCCTTCAGGATGAACTCCTTCAGGACGAACTCTCTTAGGATGAACTCTCCTAGGACAAACTCCTTCAAGATGAACTCCTTCAGGATGAGCTCCCCAGGATGAACTCCCTCAGGATGACCTCCTTCAAGATGAACTCTTTCAGGATGAACTCCTCCAGGATGAACTCCCTTAGGATGAACTCCCCCAGGATGAACCTTTAGGATGAACTCCCTCAGGATGAGCTCCTTCAGGATGAACTCTTCCAGGACAAACTCCTTCAGGATGGGCTCCCACAAGATGAGCTCCCTCAGGATGAACTCCTCCGGGTTGTCAACTTTTCCCCTACATGCCATGAGGGGACAATACCTGATATGATTCCTGAGAATATTCTAGTGGGCAAACAAAATATCTCTGACAATTCACTACTCTCCCATGACTAACAACCTACAACCCATCCTAATAAACTCCTGACCCTTTTATAAAAGAGGAAAAAGAGGGACCTCAAGTTACGTAACTCTTCTCTCCCAAATGCTTATCTTTTTTTCTCTGTTGAATAGAAAACTGACTTGAGCATCGAAGGATCCCCATCGGAGCCAACTCCAATTGAGGACTTCTCTTGTATGTACGACTACCTTTGTCCCATCATCATGCAACTCTAGTGATCCAACCTCGAGATGGATTTCTGCATCAACAAATGGCGCTAGAGGAAGGGCACTGTGAGCCTATTTATGGAAAGAAATGAGCATCCAGAGAGAGAAGCTCCAATGCGTTGCTCCAATGTCAATGAGATTCAGCATCCATCTTCAACAGATCCTATCCAGGCTTAAACTGGGGGGCTCCAAATGAGGAAAAGATTTCAATCAGAGAGAAAAGCTAAAGCAAGGAAGGAGACAATGACAAGGATGATCTAGACTGACAAGGAGCCATAAGATTCAGATAAGAAATATAATCATGCAAATTTTTTTAGTTATATTATATTCTTGAACTTTCATCCATTTTTTTAAGTTCTAGATAGAATCAAATATTAGAAAGAGGATCTTCATTTATCGTCCAATATACTGGGTAGAATAAAAGCAACCTTTGAAATCCAAAACAAAATGGAGAGACTGAGGTCCTGAGAGAGAAAAAAATGAAATGAAGTGGTATTATAAAAAATTAGAGAAGAATAGAGATTGACTTTCTTGGGTTAGTAGTCACTTTGGCATCCTACTATTATACTTATTACATCTTCATTCAAGACGATGATATCATTTCTATTTGTTACTCCTATAGGTCACAAATTTTACCTATTTGGGTCAAATTAGAGCTATATTTTTCAAGCTAAGGGATGTGCCATTTTTTTAGATACTACTGCAACTATTTATTATTTTCATACACTGCTCTGTTAAATAGAATATGTAGATCCAAAAATTTTGCTACTATCATGCATCATCTGGACAGTGGATCATCCTCATCAACTAACTGGAAGTCTTATGGCTCTTCTTCAAATATCGTATATTCATATTGATGACTGATGTTTAATTGCTATATACTACTCATAAGTTGGATTTATTATTGGAACTCTACATGCTATTAATTTTGTTTGATCTCTTATTACCTCAAGTGGTTTCCACTCAGTCGTATTTAACACTAGAATCCTATATGCTTTTAATGTTACTCTAATTCTCACTATATACTATCGCATTTGGCTATTCTTGATTTTGACTTTTAGAAGGAAGAAAGAGGGGAGCGAACGGTGTCTGTAGGCCTCTCCCCAACCCAGGCGACCCAACTAGCCGATGTCCTTCATGCGCATGCATTCTACCAATCTTCTTCACAATCCCAAGCAGCATCGACTTCAAAAAAGAAAAAAAAAATGAAGAAGAAGAAGGAAGTTCAGTTCCCTATTTTCAACAAAAAAGAAAAAAGAAAAAAAGAATCAAAGAAAATAGAAGTAGGGGCATGGTAAGCGACCTTCCCTCTCGTGACCTCCCCGCATCCGACCTTCTCTCTCGCGATCTTGGCAGCTATGACCTCCTTCTCCCTCACGATCCTAGCAGTGCCAGAGTCTCCCATCACGATCATAGGTGGCACCAACTTCCTCCCACAAAAGGAGGCGGAAAGAGGCAGCCGACACCTCTCTGGCTGAACTCCCCTCTCTCATGTGTTCACGCGCGTCTGGCTGACCTCCACACATTCAAGCTCCTTTGGCATATTTCCCCTACACTCCCAGGTGAAACTCCCGCACGCCTATTGACATCTAGCCAACTTTCTCCCCTACGCTCCCAGGTGCAGCCCACGATGGCAAGATCTCTCATCCACACCCATCACTCATCCAATCGATATCCAGCTAATTTCTCTCTCCAACCCACGGTAAGATCCTCTATCATGAGCTCAGGTGACGTTGATCTCATCAAAAAAAAAAGTAGAAGAAGGAGAAGTCAGCACACCTACGGCTGAGCTTCTCTCCTGCATATCTCATCTCCTCTCTCACCCGCGCCCATCACACCTTCAACCAATCTCCCCTCCGCTTGCAGATCTCCTCTCTCACCCATGCTCGATGCACCTATGGCCGATCTTCTCTCCCGTGCACCCAGGCATGATTGGTCTCACCTATTTGACGCCCCTCTGGTTGATCTTGCCCATTCGATCGAGCTCCTTCCTGCGCACCCAGGCGCATTGTGATGACCACTCTGATCTCCTCCCTTCTGCGCATCTAAGAACGCTACCTAAAGTCCTCGTACATGGGGTGCCAAAGTTGGTGAACTCCCAATACGGTCAAAGTTCTATGCATCTGTTCGACCTTTTTTGAAGTCCTCCCATGTGCATCTTACATCATATAGTGTCGAAGCTAACTTGGAGCAACCCCAAAGCCACCCATAAAATGCTACAACCTAGGCATGTGGCTCTGTGAATTACACCCACTGAAGTCAAGTTAATACAAAAAGAAAAAGAGAAGAAGAAGAAGAAGAAGATAAAATCTGATCTAAATTAGGGTGGTCAAATAGAACCCATGATCTTCCAAATAGAGAACTCATGGTAAAAGACTTTCAATCTTCTATCCATTTTTTTTTTCTTTCTCTTTCCTATAGGGCTATAGGACACCAAAATCATAGCCGAACCCAAAGCCAATTAAGACTAAGTTCAAGAAACTAAAGGTGAAGCTGAAGTGAAATAAATGCTGAAGCTGAAGTTAGAATCTAGACCAATTTGACGTCAAGCTCAAGACTAATTCAAGGTCAAGTTCAAGATCTATCCAAAGTGAAAGCAAGACAAATCCGAGATAAAGATCATATAAGTCTGAGATCTGCATAGGTTTAAGCTCAAAAGACTAAGGCTAATAGAAATTCAACCTCAGTAAGCTAAGCTAATCAAAAAAGAAAAAAAAATCTAAGGTAAAAGCCAAAATCGAGCTGAAGTCAGATTCAAGACCAAGCCAAGGTCAGAATCAAGAATAATTTGAAGCTAAAATCACAACCAAGCTTAAGTTAAGATCACAGTCAAGCCAGAGTCAAAATCATGACCAAGGCCAGACTACCAAGCCCAAATTCAAGCCAAGAAAAAATCAAGACCAAGGAAGCAGACTTAACAAGAACGTCGATTAAAGAAGACCCCGTTAATCTGAGATGGAAAGAGAGGGGAGGCCCTTTCAACAGCCCTGATGTGCCCTAAAAGTCTTGTTAGGAATAGGAGGAGAACCTTATCCTAATATGAGCAAAGCAGAAGGCCTCATTAATTTAAGACAAGATGAGGGGAGAGCTCCTACCAATGGGCCTAATGTGCCTCTACAGTCACATTAGGAACAGAAGGAGAACCTCATCCTAACACGAGAAAAGTAGAAGAGCTCATTAATTTAAGATGAGATGAGAAGAGAGGCCCTGCCAATGGCCCTAATGTACCCCTACAATCATGTTAGGAACAGGAGAAGAACCTCATCCTAACGTGAGCAAAGCAGAAGGCCTCATTAATTTAAGATGAGATGAGGGGAGAGGCCCTACCAATGGTCCTAATGTGCCCCTACAGCCATATTAGAAATAGGAGGGAACCTCATCCTAATGTGAGCAAAGCAAAAGGTCTCATTAATTTAAGACGAGTGAGGAGAGAGGTCCTGCCAACGGCCCTAATATGCCCCTACAGCTACGTTAGGAATAGGAGGATAACCTCATCCTAACGTAAGCAAAGTAGAAGACCTCGTTAATTAAAGACAAGATAAGAGAAGAGACTCTGTCAATAGTCCTAATATACCCCTATAGCCACATTAGGAATAGAAGAAGAACCTCATCCTAGCACAACCAAAATAAAGACCCTCATTAATTTAAGATGGAAGGTGGGGAGAGGCCCCTTCAATGACCCAGATATTTCCCTATGACTGTGTTAAGGGTAAGAGAAGGATCTCATCCGGACATAGAGAGAAATTCTTTGATTATTTAAGATAGGCGGATAACCTCATCCTAGCGAGGGTGAAAATCTTCGATTTCTAAATACGAGGCAAAGATCTATAGAAATTTGAACTTGAAATATCAATATTTATAGAAATCTGATCTTAGAAGATAAAGATCTATAGGAATTTGAGCTCAAAATATCAATATTTAAAGAAATCCAATGTTAGAAGGCAAAGATCTGTAGAAATCCAAATCCAAAATACCAATATTTGCAGAAATCCGACCTTAGAAGGCAAAGATCTGTAGAAATCCAAACTCAAAATATCAATATTTATAGAAATCCGATCTTAGAAAGTAAAGATCTGCAGAAATTCAAACTCAAAATATCAATATTTGTAGTAATTCGAGCTTAGAAAGTAGAGGTCTGTGATAATCCAAGCTTAGAATATTAACATGTGCAAAAATCCAACTTTAGAAGATAAAGGTTAGCAGAAATCTAAGCTCAAAAAGCTGAGGATAAAATTGAAGACTTTCGAACATATTCAATAAGAAGCTAGAAGATTCTAAGTCTAAATGATAAGAAAAGATCATGTCTTCGACAAGTCCAACTTACTATACTCCCTTCGTTCGAACCATGGCTCGGACTTAGAAGTAGGGGGGCTATTGTTGGGAGATTTTTATGTCAGCCAAAGACATGACAATATGGGCTGATTGAAGATCTTCGGAAGGCTATGGCCAAGGTCCTAAGTCAGACCGAGCTTGAGTTCATCAAAAGATAGAAGCCAAAGTCATGATGCAGGCTCATTGAAGGCCTTCGGAAGGCTAAGGCCAAGGTCCTATTTTCAGCCGAACTTGCGATCATCAAAAGATAGAAGCCAAAGTCATAATAAAGACTGAATGAAGATCTTTGGAAGCCTATGGCCGAGGTTCTATTTGAGGTTAAACTTGAGTTCATCAAGAGATGAAAGCTAGTCATAATATGGGCTGAGTGGAGGTCTTCAAAAGGGTGAGGCTGAGTTCCTATCTCAGGCCAAACTTGAACTCCCCCAGGATGAATCCTCCATGATGAACTCCCTCAGGATGAGCTTCTTCAGGATGAACTTCTCCAAGATGATCTCCTCTAGGATGAATGCCTCCAGGATGAACTCCTCCAGGATGAGCTCCCCCAAGATGAGCTCTCCTAGGATGAGCTCCCCCGGGATAAGCTCCTTCAGGACGAACTCCTCTAAGACAAACTCCCTCTAGGATGAAGCCTCCAGGATGAGCTCCTTCAGGATGAACTCTTCCAAGATGAACTCCTCTTGGATGAACTTCCTCAGGATGAACTCCTAGGACGAACTACCCTAAGAACCCCCCAGGATGAACCCTCCAGGATGAACTCCCTCAGGATGAGCTCCTTCAGAATGAACTCCTTCGGGATGAACCCCTCCAGGATGAACTCCCTCAGGATGAACTCCCCAGGATGACCCCTCCAAGATGAACTCCCTCAGGATGAGCTCCTTCAAAATGAACTCCTCTAGGATGAAACTCCTCCAGGATGAGCTCTCCTAAGATGAACTCCTCCAGGATGAACTCCTCCAAGATGGGCTCCCCTAGGATAAGCTCCCCTAGAATGAACTCTTTCGGAATGAACTCCTCCAAAATAAACTCCCCCAGGATGAACTCCTCTGGATTGTCAATTTTTTCCCTACATGCCATGAGGGGACAATACCTGATATAATTCTTGAGAATATTCTAGTGGACAAACAAAATATCTCTAGCAACTCACTGCTCTTCCATGACTAACAACCTACAATCCATCCAAACAAACTTCAGACCCTTTAATAAAAGTAGAAAAAGAGGGATCCTAAGGTATGCAACTCTTCTCTCCCAAATGCTCATCTTCTTTTCTCCATTGAACGAAAAACAGACTTGAGCATCGGAGGGTTCCCGTCGGAGCCGACTTCGATCAAGAACTTCTCTTATAGGTACAGTCACCTCCATCCCATCACCATCAACTCGCCACCATCATGCAACTCTAGCGATCCGACCTCGACATGGATTTCTATGTCAACAATTATGAATGGTGTTACTATATTCTCTGGACATTTGAACAATGGTGTATATATATTATCACAACCTATTAATATAGTCTATTTCACTGGCAAGCACCCTAGATTAGATAGTGCATATGATATGTACTTATGGCACTATAGGCTAGGTCACATAAACAAGAATAGGATAAATAGGTTGACTCAAGAGAGAATCCTCAAAGTCAATGATTGTGAATTACTTCCAACTAGTGAGTCTTGTCTTCTTGGGCAAATGACCAAGTCATCTTTAATTGGAAAAAGTGAGAGAGTGACTGAGCTATTCGATTTAGTACATACTGATGTATGTGGACATATGAGCACTAGTACTAGAGGTGGATATATATCTCTACTTCATTAATTTCATAGATTATCTATCCAGGTATGGATATATCTATTTGATGAAATATAAGTCAGAATTATTTAAAATATTCAAATAATTTAGAAATAAAGTAGAATAATAAACTAAAAAGAGTATTAAAATACTTTGATCTGACCAAGAAGGAGAATACCTTTCTGGTGAGTTTCTCACATATCTAAGAAAATGGGATTCTCTCTCAATGAACTCCTCCAGGAGCACCATAGCATAATGGTGTGTCAGAAAGGAGAAATCAAACTCTATTAGACATGGTTTGATCCATGATGGGTTTTGCTCACTTGCCGATATCCTTTTGGTGATATGCACTTGAATCGACTTGCTATCTTTTGATTAGGGTTCCAAGTAAATCTATAATTAAAATTCTATATGAGATATGGATAGGGCGTAAGCCAGTACTTTCACACCTCAGGATCTGAGGTTGCCCAGCATATGTAAAATGATTAATCATAGATATACTTGGACCTAGGTCTGACAGGTGCACATTTATAGGATACCCCAAAGAATCAAAAGAGTATATTTTCTACCATACTAATGAACAAAAAGTATTTATTAGTCTTAAGGCAATCTTTTTGAAAAAAAATTCTTGGTGAAGGAACTATTGCCTCTAAGATCAAATTTGATGAAGTTCAGGAGGTAGAAACACCGACATCTATAGCTGAACCAGAATCAGATTTAATTAGATCAAATTCAAAGCTTAATGTATCTGCACCATTAAGGCAATCCGGTAGAGTACTGCATCAGTTGGATAGATACTATGGTTTCTTCGTCCAAAATGGTGATCCCATCAAACTCGATGAGAATGATGAGGATTTGATCACTTATATGAATGCAATGTAGAAGCCTGATTTTGAGAAATGGCTTGAGACCATAAAATCTAAAATGGAGTCTATGAAGGTTAATAATGTATGGACATTGGTTGACCCACCCAAAGGGGTTAAATCCATTGGGTGTAAGTAGGTCTTCAAAAGGAAGAGGGGCACAGACAGGAAGGTAGAAACCTATAAAGTCCATCTGGTTGCCAAGGGGTATCATCAACATTATGATATTGACTATAATGAGACATTCACCCTTATGGCAATGCTAAAATCCATTTAGATAATGCTTGCTATAGCTGTCCATCTGGACTATGAGATCTAGCAGATGGATGTGAAGACAGCATTCCTAAATGGAGAGCTGACCGAGTGTATATAATACAATCTAAGGGGTTCACATCTACAGATGAGTCCAAGGTGTGCAAGCTTCAGAGATCCATATATGGATTGAAGCAAGCATCTCAAAGATGGAACATATATTTTGATAAGGTGATCAAAATATATGGCTTCACTAAGAACAGAGAAGAGCCCTACATTTATAAGTGGGTGATTGGTCCAACAATGGTATTTCTTATCTTGTATGTAGATGACAGTCTCTTAATCAGGAATGACATCCCCGCACTACAAGAAATAAAGATTTGATTGTCATCTCAGTTCTCCATGAAAGACTTGGGTGAAGCATCTTACATCCTATGAATGAAGATCTATAGGGATAGATCTAAGAGGATTCTTGGATTATCCTAGTCCACATAAATAGAAACTGTGCTGAAGAGGTTCAGCATGGAGAATTCCAAGAAAGGCTATCTTCTGATAGGCCATGAAATTTTTCTCTCTAAGAAGGATTGTGTTGACTCTAGATTGATTTTGATGATAACAAAAGTATTTGAATATAGATTATTAAATTACTAACATTATTTGTGAGAAAATGTAGTTGTAAATTTCAAGAGCTCACAAACTCAAAGTGTTCCAATTCATCTAAATAAAGATTCATTATTCAAGATTTTAGAAAAGATATTTCAGATTGGATATATTTATTAAGATGTTTTAATAAAGGTTAAATCAAGACAAAATGATAAGTCTAGCCTGCAAAGTAATTTGGAGAAGAAAGGGTCAGAAATAGCCTTCTATCAAGATGTTTTAATGAAGGTTAAATCAAGACAAAATGACAAGTCTAGCCTGCAAAGTAATTTGGAGAAGAAAGGGTCAGAAACAGCCTTCGGCATGCTTGGCATACAAATTGGGCCAACCCAATCTAAGACTGAGATGTTTTAGTCTCAATGGAAGCAAAAGATAGAAAGGACAGAAAGTTAAAATTTTGTGACCCAGGGGACTGAGCCGATCTAGCTGAAAACTGAGCCGACCCAGTCAGAAAGTGAGCCATCCTAGTCTCAGACAATAGAAGAAGACAGAAATAATATTTCAGGATTTTTGAGACTGAGCCAACCTAGTTGAAAATTGAACCGACCTAATTTGGACTAAGCCGACCTAGTTTAAAACTGAGTCGGCCCAGTGTCTGTGATGGCTAGTTTTTAGTTCTATAGCATTTTCACTCTACACGTCTTTCAATGGCTATTTTGGATCTTCCAATGGCTAGGTCACTTTCAAAAGTCTATGATGATGACTTGTAATGGTGTAAAACCTAAGGAATACTTAAGAAAATACTTGAGCCAAGAAAAATAATTTTTGAATATACAAGAGAGAGCTTCCAAGTAGATTTTTAATTTTTTAAGTATGTGAGCCAAATGGTAAAAAAGAAGGAGTATTTCTTAGAACTTTTCTTATCCTTCCAATATCCTCAATCAGAGAGAAGTCAGGCCATCATCATTGAAGATTAATTTCTACTTTAATGCACTCAAAGAGAAGAAATCAAGCCTACAAGCCAAGCTCCAAGATTTTCTTCTCTTAAGCTTCAAAGAGTATGTTTTTATTTTATTTATTATATTTTTCTTTTTATTTCAAGTTTCTTGGGGTGAGAAATATGGGTTAATCTAAGCCTAGAGTTGGACATTGTAAAGATTTGATTGGTGAGCCTAGGTCAAAATCAATCAGGGTTGATTGTTAGCCCAGGAAAATAATTATTATATGGTTGTGGTTAGTGAGCCAAGGTCAAAATCAACTGAATTGGATTGTGAATCCATGTAAAACAATCAGACTGTAATCAAGCCTAGTGATTATAGTTGAATTTCTAAGTGGTTTACATAGAGAGTTGACGTAGGTGCTGAGTTTGGCACCGAACCACTATAAAATCATTGTGTTTGTGATTGTGTTATTATTCTATTGATTTCATTCACTGCACATTACATAGCTTATTTGATTTGGTACTTAATTAGTTTAATCTACTCACATCTTAAGCTCAAAAAATTTGAAATACCTAATTCACCCCCCCTTTCGGAAAGCCATTCTTAAGCAATAAGTGGTATCAGAGCGGGTGCTCTAATATTAGTTGTTGATCAAGCTATCAAAGAGCTAAAGATCATATGACAACCCTAATTAGGACTCTATTGGTTGAGGGGCAATCAACCAATAGACCTCCACTATTCAATGAAACTAACTACATATATTGGAAAGCACGAATGAGGATATTCATCCAAGTATAAGACTATGACATGTGGAATGTTATAATGATAGGACCTCATACACCAACAATTACTATTGATGGAGTGTCCATCTCAAAACTTGAAAAGGATTAGGATGAACATGACAAAAAGAAGGCTCAACTTAATGCCAAAGTAATGAATATTCTATATTATGCTTTTGAAGCTAATGAGTTCAATAGGATATAAACATGTTCATTTACCAAAGAAATCTAGAATAGACTTGAAGTCACCCATGAGGGGACTAATCAAGTCAATAAATCTAAGATAAATATGTTGGTACATAAGTATGAGCTATTTAAAATGGAACCACATGAAACCATCACCGAAAAGTGAAGGAACCAGATCTACGATTTCATGGGTAGATCTTAAAACTTTTCAAGATCATACAGTAGAAGACTTAAATAAATTAAATATTTATTTAAATAAATATAAAAATACCCTAGATCTAATATTTATTATATGATCAAAAAATGATATTAAATTAGAAATTAAAAATATAAAGAAAAGATTACCATGTTGATATCATCAACATGCTATAATACAACATCTAATGTAGCTATAGAATAACAGATTAGATCTGATACCTGAGCAAGTTAGATATTCTAACTTGCTGAGCTGGGCTTGAGAATGAAGTCACAAGCCGCACACATATCCAACCTCTAGAAGTCATCCACATAAGCCCACAAACATGATCTGAGATCCTGAAGTAGAAAATCAGCACAGCATGCTTGTATTGTGCTGATCTCTCTTCAATGGTCGATACGATGCTTCCTTCTTCAAGACTTGGACTCTCCAAAATATTAAAAGAAAGAAGAGAGATTTTAGATCTGAGACTCTCTCGAAGAAATCTCAAAAGGAGGAGGAGAAGAGAAAATCAAAATAGCCCTTGAAGAAAACCCTCTTCTTCTTCTCTTTTCTCTCACCTAGACACCTAGTTTGGTGCCTATGGAATCCCCATGCCCAAAGGTTCTCTCTCTCTAATTTTTGCACACCTCAAAGCTCTCTTAGTGGTCTATATTTCATAAAATAATCATGCCAAAATTCATCCTAAATTTATAGAAAAAGAAGAGTCCTTGTCTAGGTCAAAAACTAGACAAGGAAAGACTAGTTTTGGCTAGAGGTTGGGGCACCCAACTCTTGGATGCCCCTCCTCTGATTTTTTTGGTGAATCCAGCAAGAAAACATGCACAAAATTTCTTCTTTCTCATGGGGTATAAGGAAGAAAAAAATAGAAAATGGGAGCCACACAAAGAAGGAGGTGTTTTGGTTTATAAGGATTCTATCAATCCTAGATCAAAAACAAACTTCTCCTTTTCACTTGGTCAACCACCAAATATGAAGGGGAAAATTAGATTTTCTGGGTCAGGTTCATGCAAATCTGACTGGATCGAGAGGCATATTTCAAAAAATTTTTCTTAGATCCAAATTAGATCTGACACTTTTTAGATCTAATAAATAAAAAAATTAAATTAAATTAAATCTAAATTAATATGATCTTATTTTGGGTAATTTGATTATCCTTTGATGATCCTGCTGATTGCCTGAGGTTCTAGATCTAGCCACGCAAGCACCTAGCCTCTACCGGGATCTACTCAGGCTAGATCTGGATATCTTCTCCTTCTCTTTTTTTTCTCCAAAAATCAGATCTAAATCTGATTTTGAAGATATTCAAAACTCCTTTTGAAGATGTGCTACTGTCTCTTGTAGCAGGGCTGTCTTGTTGCTTTCTCGTCAGCTTTTTCTTGCCTGGATCACACCAAACTGAATCCCAACTTTCTTGGGCATGGAGAGGTGAGAGTGGGTCAGAAGATGGCATGGAGGAGGGAGAGGGGCAGCCTTGGGGCATGTGGGATAAGAGAGAAACTCATAAAAAGTTGGGCGTAGATAGGGTTTATTTATAGACCCTACGCTGCACCATGCAGTGCTGCATCATCCTGGCCAATTGCATTGCTTTCATGCAATCAGAATCTAAATCTGATTGGTGCGAATACATCACCCGATCCAATTAGATGAGAGCCCCATAGATTCATCCTTATATGGCACCTAAGACTGGTCAAAGTCTATAGGTAAGGTCACCTAGTTTTGAATCCAAGAAGCAACCTGGAGTCCCATCAGTATGGGACTCCAGTATTTATCCAAATGGGGCGCATGCCATCCTAGGCATGCACCCTCCATCTGCCTACCAAATGGTAGGTGTACTTGATCAATAAGTCTCTCCTATGGGTGCATGACACATGGGTAGATGTCCAAGGGTCAAAGGTCAATGTTTGACCAAAGTCAAAGGACAAGAATTAGCAGGTGATAGAAAATGGCAGGTGTTGTCTCAAATTTATCTCATAAATTAAGACAACCCTTTTATAACCTGGACAAGCTCCAATCAGACCAAGTAAAGGTACCTAAGTGAGCACTGAAGGGTAATCCTGATTTCCCGATCCAGGTTCGTCCAGATCTGATTAGATCAAGAGATATATTTCAAAATTTTCTCTTGATCTCAATCAGATCTTGATATATTTCAGATCTGATTCTTATTATTTTAATAAATAAAATAAAATAAGATAAATTAAATCAAATTTAATTTACCTGATTTGGGTAATCCTATTACCCTGTAGATGATCCTGATTGCAGCGGAAGGTTCTGGATCTTAGCCACGCAAGCGCCTGGCCTCTACCGGTATCCACTCGGGTTGGATCTGGAGATCCTCTTCTTCTCTATCACACCTCCAAAAATCAGATCTGGATCTGATCTGGAGGATCTTCAAAACTCTTTTGAAGATCTGCAGTTGTCCTTTTGCAGCAGCGCAGCCTTCTTGATTTTGATCGCCTTTCCTTGATCTGAATCGCACCAACCTAAGTCCAAAACTCTTTTGGACGTGGAGAGCAAGGGGAGAAGAGACTATGGCATGGAGAAGGAAGGGGAGAGGCAGCCTTGGGGCATGGGGTCTAATTTTCATTAGAATTAGGGTTGGGCGCAGGGTCTTATTTATAGACCTCTTGTGATCCAACTCCTCTTCCTCTCAACCAATCACAACCCTTTGTGAAATCAGATCTAAATCTGATTGGTTGGAATAGAGACCCCTGGATTCCTCCTTAGAGGGTGCCTAAGACCAGTCAAACTTGGATTCTTAGTAGAACTCTGATTGGAATCCAAAAGGGAGATGGAGTCCTTGTCCAACAAGGACTCCTAGGCGCCTCCTAACTTGGGCTCACGCCACCCTTGGCGTGCGCCCTTCTCCTTGCCAGGTTCTGGCAGGGGGACAGGCCCCCACCAGCTCTCCAATAGGTGCATGACATGTGGTCAAAAGTCAAAGGGTCAATGGTCAACGTTTGACCAGTCAAAGGTAGACTTTTGACCAAAGTCAAAGAACAAGAAATGGCAGGTGACCAAAAATGGCAGGTAATGTCTTACAAATAAGACAACCTATTTCTGACTTGGACAACCTCCAGTCAGACCATATGAAGGCCTCTGATTGAGCACAAACTCCTTTGGCTCAGTTAGGACAACTTATTTATGATAGTAAAAGAAGAACGTTAGGTTCAATCGAGTGCTAGCACGATTTCCTTGAACCTAATTGAATCTCATTCAGATCAATTGAACTAGATCAGTTCAATTGATGATCACCAGATTCAAACCCTTGTTTGTGTGACCCAGTTAGGTTCAGTTCTGTATGGTAATGGGATATGTCATGATCTCTATCATAGACATCATCGAAACTCCTTTCGATGGATCAGAACTCTTCTGATTCGAACAGCTAGAATGATCGATCATCTAAATCATTCTAATTGCTCCCAAAATCCACCAGTGACACCTAGCAGTATATGGTGGCAACCCATCAGAGCTGAATGTGAACCTCTTGGTGCAGCTACCTGTGTGATTCAAGTTCTTCTATCTTGAGCCCCGATCAGATTAGGGTTAAGGTGAACTCGTCAAACCCTAGTCTTCTGTCATATGATTTAATCATTCGATTCGAAGTCCAATGTGAAAATCCTAAATAGAAACTCTTTCTATTATTTCACTCTGCCATGGCCATGGGCTTATGGACTTGATTCTCATGATCATCATAGGGCTGCTCCTCTACCACCGAGGTAGATAGATTCCATCTTGATGCAATCCAATTCCTACAATGAACATGCTATAGCCAACATACACCTCAGGGTTCCATATGGCTAGGAGACCGAGTAATGGTGTAGTCAAACTATAACACCCTCAAGGTGAACTGCCGATGCATCCTCAGGTCAAAGAACCAGACACACTACTGCAGCATCGAGTCAGTCATTGACGAGAAGGTAGACTTCCTAATGACTACTCGAGGTGGTCACGCTCAGTGCCCTCGTTCTCTAACGAGTACCTGTACTCTCGCTCCGGTGTCTCCACACCATAGACTCAAGACTCATCTACTAAAGAGAAGCGATTGTACACCAACCTTCCGGATCAATCACCATCCTCGTGATGATCCTATGGTCAGGAGCTATTTTATGAGTTAATAATGATTATTCATGTCTTAAATTTTCAACTCTTGAAAATATGAATTATCATTACCATTAACTCAAAGGATGTATCACAGACACTAAATACACATATGTGATAGAAAATAACCCATTTTATTAATTTATAGTCAAAATTATAATTTTGCCCCTAGAAGTGTATTACAAGTGTCAGCCAATTCTGGCTTCTAGGGCACATATATCTAACAATCTCCCACTTGTCCTAAAGCCAATTGGCTACAAGTCTAAGTCCCATCTTCTCAAGGTGGGCTTCGATCTTCTGCTGGCCCAACGGCTTTGTAAGTGGGTCTGCCACATTATCTGTGGAGTTGACTCTCTTGACCTCAACGTAACCTTTCTCAAGGTAATCGCAGATGA
>QRFJ01002499.1:68489-104574 GCA_006176705.1 Cocos nucifera | reverse complement strand
ATTATGAGATCCGGTAGATGGATATAAAAATAGCTTTTCTAAATGGAGAGCTAACCGAAGAGGTGTATATGATACAACCTAAGGGTTTCATATCCACAGATGAGTCTAAGGTGTGCAGGCTTTAGAAATCCATTTATGGATTAGAGCAAGCATCTCAGAGTTAGAACATGCATTTCAATAAAGTAATCATAATGTATGGCTTCGCTAAGAATGGAGAAGAATCCAGCATTTACAAATGGGCAAATGGTCCAGCAGTGGTATTCCTTATTTTGTACGTGAATAACATTCTCTTAGTCGGGAATGACATCCCCACACTATAAGGAATAAAAGTCTGATTGTCATCACAGTTCCATGAAGGACTTGGGTGAAGCATCCTACATCCTTGGAATGAAGATCTATAGGGATCGATCTAAAAGGATGCTTGGTATATTCCAGTCCACGTACATAGAAACTATACTAAAGAGGTTCAGCATGGAGAATTCCAAAAAGGACTATCTTTCGATAGGCCAAGGAATTTCTCTCTCTAAGAAGGATTGTCCGACAACTCTTGAAGAGAGATAGCGTATAAGTAGAATTTCATATGCTTTGATAGTGGGATCTATTATGTATGCAATGACATATATGAGACCAGACATGGCATACTCACTAGTAGTGAGTAGATACTAGTCTGACCCTAAAGAAAATCATTGGAAGATGGTTAAAACCATCCTTAAGTATTTGAGAAATACTAAGAAGCAATGGTTGGTTTATGGTGAGTCAGATCTGAAGCTTGTGGGGTTTATAGACTCCAGCTTTCAACCTGACTATGATGACAGTAAAAGTGTATCGGGGTATATCTCTACTCTAAATGATGGAGCCATTTGCTGAAAAAGTTTCAAGCAGCATACAATGGCAGACTTTATTTGTGAAGCAGAGTATATGGCAACATCAGATGCAGCAAAGAAAGCTGTGTGGTTGAGGAAGTTCATCACCAAGCTCAGAGTAGCATCCTCTATTGATGGTTCAGTCCTGCTTTACTGTGATAGCATTGGCACCATAGCTCAAGCAAAGGAATCGAAGGCATACCAACAGACAAAGCACATTCTGCACCGCTTCTATTTGGTCCAGGAGATCACGGATCATGGTGACATCGATCTTTAGAAGATCGACGAAAAGGAGAACCTAGTCGATCCTTCACTAAAGCTCTACCAATCAAGGAGTTTGACAACCACAAGTCAAAGATGGGTATTAGATACTATGCCAAATGGCTTTAGGACAAGTGGGAGTTGTTGTGAATTATGTCCCAAAGCCAATCGTTAGCTTGATGAAGGTTGATATATTGTAATTGATTTATTAATTAAGTAAAAAATATTTTGGCATCCTTTTTCATCATAAATTTATATCTTTTAATGAACTCCATTATTGTGATGAAGTTCTTAGGACTATTTAGTTTCGATAAAGAGAGGATTTATCGATTAGTCCTTAAATTTATTCACGACCAAATGAAAAGCTGTTAATTTGGATGATAGCATCTATCGAGCATAGATTGCTATATACCATATAGGTTGGTTGTCCTCTTAACCAAGGAGTGTTGAGACACTGGTATGGCATATAGGTGAGATATATGGGTACATCATCATTGAACGTGACCAACTCCAATGCATTCTACTATCGAGAATGTCTCTGATGGGATATAGGTATGAGTATCACTTAGTCCTAAGATCACTTCAGTGACTTGCAAGCAACTCATTGTGCTTTGGTATCGAACTAACTAAATTTCTAATTCAACAATGGAAGGCTTCTAGGCACCGTCAAATACTTGCAAAGTTGGAGTGTGATCAAGATGGAATTGACCACTCCAAGAGTTGGAGAAGAATGTATCACTGTATTTTAATATAGCAAAACCTTGGCCAAGGTAATCCATCTGATGGATTTGATATTTTGAAATATAATGTCGACAACCTGATTAGAGTTGATAGTTGAACTCTGAGGTGTCCTACGAGCATTATGGTCAAGGGGATGAATTATATGGAAACTATATTCGCATGGGTTCTAAGGATGGTTTTCTACACCTTTGACCTATCCAGCCATCGGATATCATTGCTAGATGGTCACTTTGATTGGTATAAAAATTTATTCCTATGCTACTGGCTTAGGTTTGGACCTATGAGGTCACACACATTAGAGTTCACATTCCGATCGGATGGTTGATCAAGGATTTAGAATCGTTTTAGGGTTAAACGATCAATATGATTAATATTTGACCTCGTGCAAGTGTTGTAGGAGAATTAATTAGTAATTAGATTGCTAATTGACTTAATTTGATTAAGCTAGAAGGTTGAGATTAAGTATAATTAAATATAATTTAATTAGATTATTTTGGGCTTGATTGGATCAAGTCCAATTGACTTATTGGATAAGTCAAGTGCAAGGAAGAACTAGTCCTAGTCTAACTAGGACTCGGGTCAACCAAATTTTCTAATTTGATTAGAAAGTTAAATTAAAATTAAATTAAATTTAATCTAATTTAATTAAATCTTTAAATGGGTTAGGGTCTTATTTAATTGGGTTGGTTTACTCTTGTTTTTATTTGGTTAAAGGATCTTGTTTGACCAAGTCAAAATAGGAGTCCTAGTGTGACAAGGACTTCCTATTCGTTGCGCCACCTAATCCTCATGACCCATCCTTTTTTCTTTGTATTTTTATGTGAATAATCTCCATGCCCAAGGTTTCTCATGCCTCCCTTCTCTCTTCCTTTTTCTCATATGGAAGTTTGTTGGAAGACCAAGTCAAAAGGAGAATTAGTTTTGCTTAAGGATTTTATGAGATAGAATCCTTATCAACCAAAACTCTTCCCATAAGTGTGCCAACCCATCCTTTCTTTTGTTTTTTGATTTTCATGGTAAAATAGGATATTTTTGTGTGCCCCCCTTGCTGGTCCACAGCAGAAGAAAAGGTGGTGGCGCTCAACAGTTGGGCGCCCCAATAACTTCCCTTATTTGGTCCTTCTTAGTCTAGGTTTTTTATCTAACTTGGACTTTGCATATCCCTTTATTTAAATGGAATTTTTGTCTAAACATTTCATGGATTGTAGACATTTGAGAGGCCTCTTTGGTGTAGAAAAATTAGAGAAAAAATTGTCTAGGTCATGGAGATATTAAAAGCACAAATTAGGATGTCTAGAAAAAGAATAAAGAAGAAGAAGTTGGTCTTCCTCTAGAATTTTTGTTCCAGATCTCTTCCTCCCTTTTAGTGAGATTGAGAGGTTTCTTAGTATCACAAATCATTCTCTTTTCTTTCGGTATTTTGGAGTATCCTAGTTTCAAAGAAGGAAGCATCGGATCAACCATCAAAGAGAGATCAGTATAGTGCTAGCCTACTGTGCTAATTTCCTGCATCAGGATCTCTGATCGTGTTCGTGGGCTTGTGTGGATGACTCCTAGAGGTCGGATGCATGTGCGGCTCATGACTTCATCCTCAAGTCTGGATCAGTAAGTTAGAATGTCTAACTTGCTCAGATAATAGATTTGATCTATTAACTTCATATCTGCATTCGATGTAGTATAGATCTAGGTTGATTTGATCAACCTTTTCTTTCTTGTTTGATTTTAATTTTTGATTTAATATCATACCTTGATCACGTAATAGATCTAAGATTTTGATATTTATATATTTATTTAAATAAATATTTGATTTATTTAAGACTTTTGCTGCATGATCTTTAAAAAATTTTAAGATCTACCCATGAAACCCTAGATCTGGTTTCTTCAAATAATTAGTATTAGACTAGATGCTCTGTTATTGCTTATTGACCTTACCGTCTAGGGTGAAAGATCTATGGCAACCCAAATAGAGTCTTTGTTTAATAAAATATATTCTATAGATAAACCTCCAGTTTTTAATGGCTCACATTATAGTTATTGGAAAGCATGCATACGCATCTTCATATAAGCACATGGTTATAATCTATGGAAGATTATAATCGATGGCTCACACACCCTCAAAGCATTGAAAGAGCATGATAAGAAAATGGCCCAACTTAATGCTAAGACCATGAATATACTTTATTGCTCCTTAGAGTTAAATGTATTTAATGCAATTTTTTTATGTATTTCAGCAAAACATATATGAAAGAAATTAGAAAGAAATTATGAATGAGCAAATCAAAAAGAGGAATCAAGCTCTCAAGAAAAAAAGAAAGCTCACCCCAACCTATGACTCATGGCTTATGATGATGAAAAAAAGAAAAAGAAGAAGAAACAAAGGAGAAAGAAAGCAATAATTAAAGGAGAGCAAGTCAAACAAAAGCTAAATGAGAAAGAGAAAGAAAGTGTTATAAATTCTTGCCTCACGACTAATGACAATGAGGTAAATATTAATGACTCTTTCAATTTTATTTTTGATGAGTTATTTGAAGCCTTTAATGAATTAATGGATAAATTCAAAAATTTAAGGCTAAAAAATAAAGAGCTTAAAAGATCAAATTTTCTTCTAGCTAATGAAAAGAATAACCTTTTGAGTGAAAATGAAGATCTTTTGAAAAAAATGAATTCTTTGGCTAAAGAAAAGAATGTACTTTCTAAAATTGAAAAATCTTTAGTTGAAGAAATTACTAAGTTGAAAGTGGAATTCAAAAAACCAAAATTTTACATTGAAGAGAAAAAAAAATATTGGAAGAAAAAAAATCTCTTATAAAAGAAAATAAAAAAATTAAGAAAAGAGATTGAAAACTTGAAGCCCATGCTTGAAAAATTTACTATTGGATCTCAAAAGCTTCAAGTAATTTTAAATAATCAAAAGACTATTTTTGATAAAATAGAAATTTATTATAATTCATTGGAAAATATGAATAACATGTTTAGCAAAGCTTCATTAAAAAATCATTCAATTACATGTTTCAAATGTAATAAAGTTGGTCACAAAATTTCAAAATATAATACCAAAAGAATTGACCAAACTTTAATTAAATAAATTTAGTTTCTAAAAGAAATCATGTGCTCTAACCTCCATGGACGCAAGATGACTTGGGTACCAAAAATTAGCAAATAATTTTTGCAGGTATTCCAAGGATCCAATGGAATGAAAAGAGAAAAACTATTTTGGATGAACATCTTAGAGATGAAAGTAGTTTGGTGATGATGCTCGGTATAATCTAAATTTTTCTCATATTATACCATCAATGCTTGATTGATTCTATTAATTTTAATGATCTATCTACATGATTTTATATAGTGTTTACTTCCTTAAAATACTTTTAGTACGATTGATTTTGATGATGTATTGGTGCTTACATTGAATATGTTTCCTGATCTAAATTTGAATATAAAATCCATATTATATTTTTGAAAAATAAGATGAAAATACTTAAGAAAATAATTTGATCTCATTTGTTTAATTATCACACCATTAATTGTATGTTAAATGGCTCAATGATCTATCTTATTTTGATTGACTATTATAATTGAATACTATAATTGATTATGACTGAACATATATTGAATATGACTGATTTATGAACTTTCATTATTAGAGTTTAAGAATAATTTGAATCATTAATATATATATATATATATATGTTTGATAAGTTGAACTTCTTAAAAAAAAATTTTCAAGCTCAATTGGTATCTTGACTTATAATAAATACTTATAATAACAAAAAGGGAGAGAAGAATGAGTATAAAATGAGAATTACAAATATAATTAAATCTAAATAATGGCACACTACTAAATTGGGAAACAAGTGTTATTACAACAAGAATTAAATAAAGAATGTGCAAGTAAGTGAAAGTCAATTGTAACTACAGGTATGGAAGAAACCTCGGCATATAGTAAGGGGGAATAAACTTTGAATAAAAATTGAATTCAATTGATTATAATATTAAGGAGGAGCTTAATAATTTTGGATTATTAAAGAACAATTTACTCTATTGATTTTATTAATTACCTCCTTTTTGAGTTGTTCTTTTTGATGTTGTCAAAAAAGGGGAGAGTTATTGTTAAGTATATGCTTGAGCTTAACTAGAATGAAGTATATTCTCATTGTTTAATGATTTCATGCTTTATAAAAATGTAATCTTTTAGAAACTCACTATATATTATTTGCATATGCTCAAAAGTTTTGTCATCATCAGAAAGAAAAAGATTGTTGACCCAAAGATTGATTTTGATGATGACAAAGAATTTTGAATATATGTTATAAAATCTAACTATGCTCATGGGGATGTGCAGTTTTAAAATTTCAAATGCTCATAATTTTTTAAGTATTTTTTGATATTTTAATGAAGATTAAACTAAGTCAAAAAGGCAAATCTAGTCTATAAATCAATTTAGAGAAGAAAAGATCACAAATAGTCTTCAACATGCATGGCATGCAAACTAGGCCGACCTAGTCCAAAACTGAGACGACCTAGTCTTAAGAGAAATAGAAGACAAAAAGCATAAAAAGTGAAATTTTTAAGATCCAGGAAAATGAGCCAATCCAACTATAAACTAAGTCGACCCTGTGGAACTGAGCTGACCTAGTCTGAAACTGGGCCGGCCTAGTGCCTGTAATAGCTAATTTTCAGAACTATAGCTTTTTCATCCCACAAACTTTCCAATAGCTATTTTTTCTTCTCCAATGGCTAGATCACTTTCAGAAGCCTATGTTAGTGACTTGTAATAATGAAAAATATCTAAAATATATAAGAAAATACTTGGAGCATTAAAAATAAGCTTTGGAGAGTATATTGAGTATTATTTGAGAAAGCTAAGGAATGACCAGAAAAAAGAGAGGAGTTATTTTTTAGAGTGATCCTTTGTCCTTCCACTATAAAATATCCTTAAGCAAGTGAGAGCAAGAGTGAAGAGAATCAAGGAGACTCACAATCTCTCATTCATTAAAGGAGAAGAAATCAACCTTACAAGTGAAGAAACTTAGATTGTCTTCTCTTATGCTTCAAAAGAGTTTGTTTTAAATTATAATTTTATATTTTATTTCAAGTTTCTTAGGATGAGAAACTTGGGTTGGTCCAAGTCTCGAGTTAGACATTGTATTAATTTGATTGGTGAGCCAAGGATAAAATCAATCGAGATTGATTGTTAGCCTGGAGAAAAATAATTACTTATAAGATTTTGGTTGGTGATCCAGAAAAAATCAACTGGGTTGATTGTGATCCTGAAAAACAATCATGTACTATTTTGGTTGGTGATTCGAGGAAAACCAACTAGGTTGATTGTGAGACTGCAAAATAATCGTATACGATTTTGGTTGGTGAGCTAGGAAAAACCAACTGGATTTGATTCTGAGCCCAAAAAACAATCGGACTATAATTCTTGTTGAGAATTATAGTTGAATTTCTAAAGAGTATACTTAGGGAGTGGACGTATGTGCTAAGCTTGGCACCGAACCACTATAAAACTTATGTGTTTGTGATTGTATATTCTTTACTTTATTGCTTTTATTCACTGCACATTACAAAGCTTGTTTCATTATCTATTGTGTGCACATCACTTAGTTTAAATCATTCAAATCTACATATTAGTCAAAATTTTTTTTAAATATCCAATTCACCCCTCCTCTTGGGTAGCCATACCTATGCAATAGGGTTCATTGAAAGAGAATCTCATTCTCTCCTAGATGTGTCAAAAACTCATTAGAAAGGTACTCACCCCTTCGGTCAGATCAAAGAGTTTTAATACTCTTCCCAGTTTGCTTTTCTACCTTATTATGGAATCATTCAAATATTTCAAATAATTTCAATTTGTGTTTTATCAAGTAGACATATCCATACCTAGATAGGTTGTCAGTAAAATTAATGAAATAGAAATATCCATCTCTAGCACTTGTACTCATAGGTGTATATATATCAGTATGTACTAGACCTAGAAGCTCACTAGCTCGCTCATCTTTTCTAGTAAAAGATGACTTGATCATCTTTTCAAGAAGACAAGACTCACAAGTCAAAGGTGATTCATAATCATCAATTTCGATAATTTTTTCTTAAGTCAACCTATTTATTCTATTCTTGTTAATGTGATATAGCCTGCAGTGCTAAAGATAGATTTCAGACACATCACCTATTCTAGAGTATTTGTTGGTGGAATAGACTATATTAATAGGTTGTGATAAAAAATAAATCCCATTGCTCAATTGTCAAGTAAATACAGTAATACCATTCAAAATGACATTACATAATTTTTTTTATTAAAATTTCATAACTATTTTTGGCCAAAAGACCTATAGAAATAATATTCAATAAAAGACTTTGACAAAAGTGACATTCACTAAGAATGATAGTATGAGAAATGAATACAAGCTTTATGATTTCTAAAGCTAGAATTGGAATTGCTCTTCCATCTCCAACGTTCAGGAATCTCTTATCTTCTTCAAACCTCCTACTGACTTATAAATCCTGCATCGAATTGCAAATATGATAGAAGCTTCAGGTATTTAATACCCAATTAGTAGTATCGCATATTGAGAAATTACTAGGAGTTATCATATAATTATCTTGCCCAATAATTGATTGCTTCTTCCTTGGCCTGTTAGGATCTAGGAAGGTAATATATTAAGGATAATTCATCTTCCAGTACCCTTGCATCTTACAATAGAAGCACCCCACTTAACTCTAATTGGGCTTGGGTTTCTTAGTCTGACCTTACACTAATGTCCTAGCATGCTGTTGCACTTTCTTATTTTTCTTCTTCTTGTCTTCTTCACTTTTTTAAAAGATCGACACTAGAAGAAGACTCTCTCACTACATTCACCGACTCCTTATGGAGCTGGTGATCCTTCTCAAAGTTCTATAACAATCCTAGCAAACTATGGTAGTTAACTGTAGGCTTTGTTATTTTAAAATGAGTAAGGAATGAAAGGAAGAACTTCGACAAGGAGTTTAGTATAGCATCTTTTCCAAGCTTCGCTTGTAAAAAAAAGCCGAGCTTGCTCAAGCGCTCAATCATCTCAATCATGTACAATACATGATCAGAGATTGATGCCCTATCCCTCATCTAGGCATTGAAGACAACATACTAGTCTTGTATCTCTCAATGTCATCAGGAGTACCAAAAGACTCATTCAAAATCTGAAGCATGTCTTTTGGTTGAGTGTTTTTGAACTTGGAACTAAACTCATTGCTCATAAGTGCCAGCATTATATAATAAACCATGGTTCGATCATTGAGCCACTTTTGGTTAGTGTCTCGAACCACACCACACATGTTCGGAGCTGGCTCCTTAATGCCGTATCTGTCAGAATATACAAAATTCACTTATGCTCCAAGACATTCTTTAACTTTTGATACTAGCTATTGAAGTTAGATCCCATTAATTTGTCACTATCCAATAATGATCGGAGCGACAGGATAGTAGCTATAACTACATAAAAGAAAAATCAAAAGTCTAATTAGTATATGAATTATTAAGCTTAAAGACTTGGACTTTAGTCTAAATATTCTCCTACTATTTCATACGAATTGGTAGCTTCTACCTCCAATTTAAGAAATTACTTTAATTTCATAGTAGATACTAGAATCCACACAGACTGTACATAAGTTCGACTTTAGCCGATTAACCCATGTGCATCTATGGATAGGTTCTTAACCAATTATTTCTCTAAACAACATTTAGCAATTAATTTTTTCTTAGAATCCTAATCAATAGGCTTTAGCCTCTACTAAAAAGGTCCGATTAGGTCCAACCATTAACATGACCATACTTGGTGCATTTAATCAGTGAATGATTAGGCCTAACTTTGGTTGGCCAACTTAACCATCATTAGAGAGACACGGCCAAGTAATCATATTGTGAATGATAATTTCAGTAGCCGATAAGCACCAGGCCTTTGGTCCTTCAATAATTATCAAACTAATAGATCCATTATCACTCAACTTAATGGAAGGCTATGATCTAGTTATCATCATAAATATTTTATTTTTAAGGACCAAATAATTTAGAGGATTCGGTTAACTCAATTAAGAGAAGAAAGAAGATTAACTAGCTAATCATGATACTCCCACTGACTTCACCAAGTCAGATCAAAGGAGACCAAAGATAAGCCAGTATAGAGGCACCTAAATCAGTTGCACTGATTTACATAATTGACATAGATGAGCCCAAATCACTAAGTGATTTAATCAAAATTTAATTCACCATATTGGCCAGGTAAGTGAGATCAGTAGAAGGGATATGCCATTAATTCGCTATAGACCGAATGTATGCAAGTAGCTCCGAATTAGAAAGCACTAGTTTAGATTGCCAGACTTACGTACCTTAGACACCAACTAATTAATTAGTTTCAATTTGATCCACCTATTTATTTCGAACTCGACTACTGAGCAAAAAATCAAGTTCATTTGGTTCTTATTAAAGACATGAACTTGACCAACTACAACTATTGCAATTGATCTAGAGTGTCCTTAACCTAATCTAAAATAATACTTGATTAGATTTGATCAGTTACTCTAACTAAGTCCATTCTTCAATCTAACGTTAGGTCTAATCCTATTAATGGACTTAATTCATACTAACCCATTAACCCATATGTTATGCTTTTATCTTTGGATCTTGAATTCATAATTCTATATCCTAATTAATAATCTTTAATTCTTAATTAAGTATTGGGTTGATGGGTTGCGGTTTGGCATTTGAAAATAATTTTTAAATTTTGTAAAATATTTGTAGTTCTATCCACTAAATGGGTTGACTCATTTTGAAAATGGGTCAGCTAATTTCATAAACAACAACTAGTTGCATATTTTAATCTAAATTTACAATACATAAAGTAAACCATGAATCAATTTTAAATCTAATCTAAATATATTTAGGATTAATATTTAGATTAAAATAGTTTTAAATTTTTTTCATAGTTTATCTTCATGAATGAGTTTAGGATGGCACCCCTACTATTGTTCCTACAGCTGCTTAGAGCCACAACTATAGATTCGATCTCTTGCATGAACTTGGGTGTTAATCTAGCAAACTGAAGAAGATCTAAGAAAGATGAGAGAAGCTAGAATTTTGGCGTTGGAACTTGAGAGAAGAGAAAAGAGAGTTAGGGAGAAAAGCTCAATTGTTTTCCAACCCCTATTGTAAAAGTTACAATATCCTAGTTTATATATCCTAGAGTTTCCACATGATTCCTAATAAATCCCAACTCAAAAACTCTCCTAGGCCATCCCAATACATGAAAGTACTCACCGAGCCCATGTACATCCATGTCTCATATGCTCTCATCCCCTGGATCTAAACCTAATCCATACATGAATTAGCCCCGTTAAGACCTCTTGAACCATGCCTTAAGACTTTTAGGATAAGTTCCTATCCTAGCCCAAACAGAATCCATGCGTAACTCTGCCCACATGCTGGGTCGGCGCAGTCTCAGCACTGGGCCGGCTAACCTGAGACTGAGTTGACATAGTTTCAGACTGAGCCAGCCTAATTTCTATCTCATGCCTGTAGTCCCAAACGCGATCTTCTATCTGTCCTATGCTTTGAGACTTTGCCAACCCAGTCTGAGACTGAGCCAGCTAACCTATAAAAAGCTTCTTTTCTGCAGTCTTCAATCTTTCAACTTTGATTTCTTACTCCACCTTGTGTCTCAAGTCTCTAAAGCACCAACCAAGTCCCTCAAGATCCTCAATACTTGAATCTCGAGCCCGTAAAGAGAGCTACATGCTGCCTCCACCCTAGGACAACTCATGTCCTAGTTTTAGGACTGTACATATTCTAGTCTGTCCAGAGCCCTCACCCTGGCTTCACCCATGGCCTCCCAAGACTTGGGAGCACCACACCACCTACACCTACTACTATAAGAGATCCCCATCGAATGGAAGGAGATGATCTTTAAACCATTCTTATCTCTAATGACTGGATGTCTTGGTGGCTCATTCAATTCGATTACTAAGCTAATTAGACATAAAACATATCTAATATGTTCATATTTAGATTTCTAATTAGCATTTATATCATATTAAATAATCTGGCTTTGATACCATTGATGGAAACATTATGGGATTTCTAGCATGCATTTTAAAACTTTTTTAAATAAATTTTAGTGGAAGACTAAAAGATTAATCTAATTAATCTAACATACTAGTGATCTAATGATAAAATCACCCTACTCTAGGATCGTAACATGATATATATGCATATTAGAAAATTTGAAAGCATAAACATAAAGAAATAAATCATATTTACTACTCTATGCTACTCATGTTTAGAACACAATACCTATATGTTGATAGTCACTCACCGCAATCAAAATCTCAGATGGGAACTTCACTCATCATGATGTAGCTATATAAGGCATATGGGCTCTATGGATTGTCCACATGAGGCTCTAAGTCTTGATCAGATCCTCCAAAGTACTAGCTCCATGTCGAAACCTTTGACGGTTGATGTAGATCAATCTTAATTGATCTCTGAGAAATTTTATAGAGTTGTGACACTCATAGCTCTCAATCTTACTTCTTTAATCCTAGGATGAAAACCTAGGATAGCACATACCCAAAACCCTGGTGCCACTCTCTCCGGATTTTTCTCTTAGGAAAAACCTAGGTTTCACACATGCAAATGGAGGTGGATTATGCATAGAAGGACTCTCCTCAGATATGTGCATGCCCCCATTTCATACCTCTTATATATTGGCAATAAAACAAAAGAAAACAAGTGGGTTGCATGTAGATGAGGATAAGATTAGGTTGGTTCCCCTTTGAATTCAAATCCTATTTGAAACCAAACTCCAACCAACAAAACTTATCCAAGTGGGGCATGAAAGAGGAGGGTGTGAGGGATCTTTGTGAGTGGAAAACCAATGAGAATTCTGAATTCTCATGGTGAAAGGAGATGGCACTGGTCAAAGGGTCAAAGTCTAGGGAGAGTCCAATCCAATTGGTCTTTATGTTTTATCCAATCAAATCTTCCAACCAAACCCTTTTGGCTAGACCCAATTGGATCATAATAAATCTAACTAAATTAGACTTAAACTATTTTAATTAAATTCTAATTAAATCAAGAATTAATTGAATCCAAACTTTGATCAAATAAGGGATAAATTTTTTTAAGCGATTAGGTCATCTCATAACCTAATTGGGTCAAACCTAATTGAATCCAATTCAATTAGATTTGATCCAAAACTCATCACTCAATCAAATTGAGTTAATTAAAAATTAAATTACTAATTAATTTTTCATAAATATAGCATCCCAATCTAGTGGATCTCCAGGCAACAAAATTCCATCCTAATGGAACTCTTGATTAGAGAGTCCTAAACCAGTAGGCCTCTTAATCCCAATGTCTAAGTCTAGTAGAACTCACGATCATAGAGTCCTAGACTAGTAAGACTCTTGATCAAAGAGTCTTAGACTAGTAGGACTTAGAGTCTCAATGCAATAGGATTCTTGATCACAGAGTCCTAGTCCAGTGGGACTCTTGATTATAGAATTTCAGTCTAGTGGGACTTAGCATCAACCATTAGATTAGGTAGAAACCTCTAATGTATGAGACCCCATAGGTTTGAACCTAAGTCGATTGCATAGGAATTAATTTTTGTATCAATCGATGTAACCATGTTGCTCTAAGAATTGATTTTGATGATTACAAAATATTTCAGTGAGATACTAATGATTTTGGCTTGGAAAAAAATTTATTGTATTTCAGGAGCAAAATCATAAATTTTATAAAGTTAAAAAAAATATATTTTGGAAGACTCAACAATAAGCCTAGAAGATTTTTGATCTATTGGAGGTAGTTTTATAAATTTTTGATGCATAATTTAGAAGAAAATCAAAAAAGAAGATGATGAGGGACAAAATTATAAATTTTATAAGGTTGGAGAAAATTAATTTCAAAAGTCTCAAGAGAAAGAATAAAAGATTTATGATTTATTGAAGGTAATTTAATATTTTTTGGATGCATATTTTGAGAAAAAGTTAAGTTTGAAGAAAAGGATCGACTCCTAGGTCGACCACTATCAAAGAGGCCGATTGGCACACAAAAGGGGATGACCCCTAGGTCATCCCTTGTGTTAGGTAGGGATCATCCCCTGTGTCAGGGGTCAATTCCTAGGTCGACCTCTGTTATTCCAAAGGTAAAAAAAAATATAGAACAGTGGATTTTTTGGATTTTCTGTCATAGAGGTCGACCCCTAGGTCGATCCCTGTGTAGGGGACAACCTCGGGGTCGACCCCTATGATGAAAAATATCTACAATGGCTATTTTTCAATCTTTTTTAGCTATATTTAATGCTCCAAAATAGATCTCCAATGACTATAAATTGGATCTATTTTCTCTCCAACTATCATAGAGGATATAAAGGCTTTCAAAAGGAAGGAACAAAAAAGAGATTCAAGCATTCATTTCAACCCTAAGCAAAAAGCCCTCTTCAAGCAAAGAAGCTTTCATTTTAAGTTTATCAACTTCTCAAGAGTTCATTCAAGTCTCCAACAACCTTGAAAAAAATCAGAAAAGCTTCTTTATTTATTGTGTAAAGTATTCTTAAAGTTTTATTTGCTCATTAAGGGAGCTAAACTCGTATTTCATTATCATTAACTCTTATACTCTATTTTATTATTTTGATTTAAGTTTTGAAGGTTCCAAAACTTGAGAAGGTTGTTCCAAACCTTGAATCAAATTATATTGGGTTGACTTGAACCTAAAAAATAAGTTTTCTAACTTAGTATAGCTAGGATCGGAGGTACCGACGTTGTATTCTTGTTGAATACATTTAGTGAATTTAAATTCTCAAGTAGGAACCTAGGGAGTGGATGTAGGTACAAGATTGGCACTGAACTACTATAAATCTTATTTATTTGTGGTGTGCTTGCTCTCTCTTCATCTTTATTTTGTTAAATACTTGCTCTCTTACTATTTATCTTTTCACCTCACTTAAATTATCCACCACATACAACTTGCATATCATCACATAAACTTGGTAACTCTAAATTAGTTTTAAAATTTTAAAAATTTAATTCATCCCTCCCTCTTGGGTTGCATAGTTGGGCAATAAGTGATATCAGAGCCTGGTGCTCTAGTCCTATTTTGATTTAACAATCAAAGAGCTAAAGATCTATGGAAACCTAAGTCAGTATCTCTCTAGCCGACGGGCAGTCCATAAATCGATCTTCACTTTTCAATGGGTCAAACTGTACCTATTGAAAAGCTCGGATGAAAATTTTCATTCAAGCACTTAACTATGATATATGAAGTATCATAGTTAATGGACTACACACACCTATTAAGATAATTGATGGTGTGAAATCAACCAAATCCGAAAGAGAATGAAATGAGGTTGATAAAAAAATAGCTCAGCTCAATGCTAAAGCCATGAATGTTTTATATTCTGCTTTAGATGTTAATGAATTTAATCGTATTTCAACATGCATGTCTACTAAAAAAATATGAGATAGGTTAGAAGTACCACATGAAGGTACTAACCAAGTCAAAGAGTCAAAGATTAACATGCTTGTACATAAATATGAACTCTTTAAAATAGAACATGATGAGTCAATAACTGAAATATTTACTTACTTTACGGATATTATAAATGATTTAAAAAGTCTTGGTAGGTCTTATTCTAACTGCGATCTTGTAAGGAAGATAATTAGATCTTTGCCAAGAATATGGAAGGCCAAGGTCACTATGATTCAGGAAGCCAAAGATTTGAACATATTATCTTTGGAGGAGCTTCTAGGATTGCTTATGATACACGAGCTAAGCATGAAGCAACATCAAGAAGAAGATGTCAAGAAGAAGAAGATAATTGTCCTCAAATCCACTACTCAACTCGATGAGGAATCCGATGAAACAAAAAATAAAGAGCAAGATGAGGAATTGGCCCTCATCACTAGAAAGTTTAAAAGATTTTTAAAGAAAAGAAAACAAGGAATGAGGAAGAGGCCACCTACAAAAGAGAAGTATAGCAAGAAGAAGGATAAGGAACAGCCTCTTATTTGTTACGAGTGTAAGAAGCCAGAGAACTTTAGGTTCAAATGTTTATAACTCAAGAAAGATCCCAAGAAGTACAAGAAAAAGACTATGGTGGCTACATGGAGTGATAGCAATGATTCAAGCTCCGAAGAAGAAGAGACACATGAACAAGCCAACTTATTTCTTGTGGCACATGAGAATGAGGTAAATGCTGAAATTTTTAATGATTTTACTTTTGAAGAACTTCAAGAAGCATTTTATGATTTAGTTGATGATTTAAGGAAGTTAGGGGTAAAGAATAAAGAATTAAAATCAAAGAATGAATCATTACTAAAAGAAAATGAGATAATTTCAAATAAGAAATTTGTTTTAACTCAAGAAAATTTGAACTAAATAAATGAAATTGCTAAATTAAGACCTATGGTAGAAAAGTTTACTCTTAGCTCAAATAAACTTCAAATGTTGCTTGAAAATCAAAAGGTCGTTTATGATAAAGCTAGCCTAGACTATAATCTTTTTAGAAAATAAAAATTTTTGAAAAACATCTTTGTGAACTCATCAAGCAACAAGTTTTCAAATATTACTTGCTTTAAATATAGAAAAGTAGGACATAAATCTTATACATGTTTTTTTAGTAAATTTGAAAATTCAAATGTGAAGAAGATTTGGGTTCCAAAAGGAACCATGAGCTCTAACCTTCATAGACCCAAGATGACTTGGGTACCAAAAACTAGTAAATGATTTTGTAAGTACACAAAGGGTCCAATGAAATAAAATGAGAAAATACTTGTAATTGGATGCCTTGGGAATGGACTTGGATGGGTGATGATATTGGTAAAATCTAAATTTTTCTCACATCATACCATCAATGTTTGTTTGATTAATTCTATTAATTTTAATGATCTATTATTATGATTTCATATTATATTTACTTGCTTGAAATTCTTTTCATATGTTAGTAAGGTTAGTATGATTGATTGATTTTGATGATTTGAATACTTTGATTTTAAAAGATCAATATGCTCTCCTCTAACTATCATGCTATGATATGAATTAAAATTATCTTGAAATTCAATATGATATAATAGCTTTCTCATATCAATTTCATAATTAATAAACTAAAATTAAAAGATGCGTAATTGGATGTGAATATTTTTGGAATTACTAAACATACATGTAAAATTGATATTTGGCATTCTCCCATAAGATACATAAATATTGAAATTTTTCAAAACTTTGCATGATCTAAGTACTTGAAGATAAAACATCTATTCATACAACTCAAATGCTTGATGTGTTGAATTACATTGCATATCAGCTTATCCCCAAGGATTTAAAATTTCATAGTTCAATCAAAACTCATAGAACCTATATCTAGATTTTCTTTTACATGAGTTTTTTGACTTGATAATCTTGCCCCCATAATTGATTAATTCTTGATCCCCCAGTTTGACTTAAATATCTTTCTTGATCATTGATTTGATTGCCTATTTATTCTTATTCAACTTGATTAAATTTTCTAGAATCAGAAACTACTTGAACTATTTTCTTCTTCAAGGAGCCGACTCTTGATTTAGTAGGAGTCGACCCCTTTTTCTAGGATTAGTTCTCCTATTTAAAAATATCCAAGGATCTATCATTCAATTATCAATTTTCTTGAGCTGTAATTTCTTTCAAACCCCTCTCCCACTAAAATTAGACCTTTCCTCTCCAGTTCTATTCTAATTTTATAGTCCTTGCTCTCCAATGGCACCCTGAAAGCATTTTGCCCAAAGAAAGAGAAAGTCTAGTTTCTAGAGTGAAAGATGTGTAGATTGAGATAAATATTGATAGCATTGGATGCACGTTAACCATATACAGACTAATAGAAGCACCTTAGATTATTTCAAGTAGCTACACATTTAAGATTTGTATTTGATTGAGATAATTGATGATTGAGGGTATTGAGGATATTAGCTCTTATGGTATAGCAGATGATGATGATAAGACTCCTACAGCAAAGCCTATTGCAGTACATATCAGGACAAAGAGCTAGTAGAGCAGTATGAACAGATAGAGATAGCTTTACTTTTATAGACCAGTCATCCAGATACTTGCTCATGATTATCTGATAGACTGGATGAGGATGCATTTATTGAGAGACACTCCATCAAAATCATAACGTTAGTCTATGCAGAGCTTTAGACATACATATCAGAGGCACACCAAATGAGATGAGATAAATGGAGGCATTATCATTGGTCAGAGATGAGTTAGAGAGATTGATTCGGACACTCACTATAGCGAGGGAGGATGTTCGCTATCGGGCCTAGTTATTTAGAGATATTAGACTATACTTTTCTTCTACCTATCTTAGACCTACATCTTTGGATTATCCTAATATATACTTTTTTAAGATGCTAGGATTCCTTTCCGAAGCTTTAGTGATCCTTTTAATCTATTTTTGGCATCTATATAGATATAGCTCTCATATATTTTGCATGCTTTCATAATTTTATCTTTGTAATCATCATTGGCTAATCAATAAAAATTTCATCTTTTATGAAAATTCAATGTGTTTGATATTATTTGTTTGACTCAAAATGTGCTTTGCTTGCAAAACAAAGGAGGAGAACTAAGAAAAGTTCATTTTCTTACATAAGAAGAGAGTTAAGAAAGTCAAGTTTTCTAACATTTATTATGAAAAATAGGAAAGAAATAATTTTAAACTGAATAAGAGAAAATATTATTGAAATTTAAAAGTGAAATTATTTTAATCTATTTATGCACTCTTTTAATTTTCTTTAAAAAAATTATTTCTATTTTACTTTTTATTCAATCTTACTTTGCTTGGTTTGATTCTATCATGATTTTTAATAATTAATTATTATCAAGCTGAATCTTGAAAAATATTTTACTTCAAATGAAAATTCTTGATAAATAATTTTTCAATCTCATGAAAAATCATTAATAGGCATTTATTTATTGTTTGACTTGTTGGTTCACTTATACTTGAGCATTCATGTGATTTTGTTTATTCATGTTTTGCATTGGTATCAAAAAATTTATCCTTAAGTGAAGTTTTATGATTGGTTTTAAATAGATTTTTTTTGTTTCACACTCTATTGCTTTCTTTCGACCAAAAAAAAAAATTATCTCGAATCTGGTTTTACATAACTTATATGATATCTTTTCAGATAAATTTAAAGAATTTCATATATTTTCTAAACTAAATTGAGTGATATTTCTTAAGAAAAGAAAGATCTGAATTTAGATAGTAAATCTCTCTATAATGTGTTTGCATAGTCTATTAGTATCAATTCAAAATGACTTATCAAAATAATTTGATCTAAACTTAATGGATTCATCTTTTTTGATCAAAAACTCTAAAATAATTGGTATCAGATTTTATCACCTTGTACTCCATCTTTTGACAGAAAAAAAGAGAGAAAGAAAAGAATGCTTTGTCTCAAATCTAAGTTTGCACAGTCATATTTTAATATGATATTGTTTGAGATAAATTATAAATATTTATTATCTTTTTTAGACTCAATTTGTATTATTTCTTAAGAAAAGAAAGAAATAATTTTTAAATTTAAAAAAAAATTACTTATATTACTTGATTTGTTCATCTTTGATTAAAGTATTTATATATTTTTTGACTTATCGATTCATACTTTGATTGATTTGATTGTATCATCATTTCAAAAATACTTAACATTAATTGATCATTTTGATGTTGTCATGATTGAAAATATCCTGCTATAAACATTTCATTTTAAAATCAATGATAGCAAAATTTTTATTAAAAAAAATTTCACTATATCATGATTTGATTGATGGTTGATTTTGTGAAACTCAATATGCTTACTTTAACTATGTGCAATAGAGAAAAAAAATACTAAATAAAATAATTTAATCTTAAAAGACTATTTAATTAAAAATATCTTTATTTATAAAAATAAGGGGGGAATTTATTTAAGATGAATTAGTTATTAAATTAGTATCAATCAAATTTAAAAATCTGAGCTTAAATGTTAAATTAGTATTAGTTAAAGATTTATGTGGTATCAATTAACGGTACTTAACTTGAAAGAAAAAGAAGGAGAATAAATTTAAAAATATCATATGATGAATTTTATGATATTCACTTTTGAAAATAGAAGGAGAGACATTTGCTGTAAATTAGTATTGAAAATATCGATATTAATCTTAAATTCTCAATCATTTATCATATAATTCTCTCAAATTTATGCTTTATTTTAATTGATTTTAAACTCTTAATCAAATGCCTTATAGTCTTTTCAGTACATGCTTTCATGTGTTTATTCAATTTGATTTACTTGACTTAAAGTAATACTAATTTAAAGTAATATTAGATAAATAAATTATTCTCAAAGGTTGAAACTTGCTTAAAGTGATATCATTCATTTGCTAATTTTATAATTTGATTTACCTAAATATTTTTGACATTCCTAGAGTTAAATTGAATTGAAAACTCTTCTTACTCCTAAAAATAAATTTATAAAATTTTTAATGTATAATGTAAGATCCTTATAAAATTATTTTCAGCTTTAATACTATCTTTCATACACTTTTGATACATACATTTTCAAAGTTTAATTAACTAAAACTTTTTGAGAAAAGTAAAGAATAAATATTAAAATTCGTGTCAATATTTTTTTTATACTTATTTTATTTGAAAATCTTTATTTTTTGAAATTAAATTAAAAATCTAAATTGATGGTATCAAATAGAAATTTGACATCGAACCTATTTTTCTTGGTATCAAATATGTTGAAATATCTTGAAAAGCTCTATCCCTCAATATTGACTTGAAAAATCTAAATTATAAGTTTTTAGAAAGAGGAAGAATGATATCAATATAAATTTGATATCAAACATACTTATTTTTATATTAAATATCTCATAAAATTCAAATTTAATATCCTATTGAAATTAAATCAAAATTTTTTGAATTTGATATATATATTTTGAATTTCAATTGATTTTGATGATATATTTCAATGATTTGTTTGATGCATAAAAAAAAAAGTATGTTATGCTTGATTTCTTTGTTCAAAACTTTAAAAAGTCCTATTTCTATTCAAGCCTAAAAAATATATATTTAAAAATTTGATTATAAAAGTTATAATCATTTAATAAGGAGAAGAGCCTTTGATATTTGAATTCAAGCAAATTTCTAAAAGAAAAGTGATGTTTTAAGCATATTTTAAATCCAAAGAAAAGTTTTTAAAAGAGAGATGATTTATTTGATTTTATTTTTTGAATTTGATATATCTCTCATTTGATACACTTCTATATTTTATTGATTATAATGGTTTTTTTAATTCTTTTCATAACCTTTTTAATGATTATCAAAAATGGAAAGAGGAATATTGAGTATATGCTTAATGAATTGATGCTTAAAATACTCAATAATTTGATGCTTGAAATCTTAATACTCATTTATTTAAATTAAAATATTATAGTATAATGAGTATATGAAAAATATGCAATGAACTAAAGATAAATTGAGAATATTCATGAAGTATGTATTCATATGTTTAGTCAATTACTACATGACATATGTTGTCTAATTTTGATTGTATGTAGTGCTTATCTTGTATGGCTAACTATTTCTATTTCTGGAATCCTTATGTAAATTCCATATTGCATCTTTATGTATTCTGACTAGAACTATTTACTTGATGTATGACTCCTATGACTCTTATGTATTTTGAATATTAGCATCTTATTCTATCATAAAAGGGGGAGTAAATTTTTATTTCAAATAAGAAAAGAGTAGTTTTTAATTGATGATGTCAAAAAGGGAGAGTAAATATATTATTTGGTATAAGCAATAATTGTTAATTAATGATGTTAAAATTACATGCTTGATGGTTGATGATGTTAAAATTACATGCTTGATGATTGGCAATTTTTTTTATATAGCCCCTAACCTCTATTCTTAAAGAACTAAGTTATTTTGTAGAAACTGAGGTTTGTACTATGATTTCTCTATCCTTTATGGCAATGAGGCACTATGATCATCTACCTGTAGGCATTAACATTATGTCTTGATATTATAAAGCTCATGCCTTAAAAATTTACATCAATTGAATATATCTATATATTGTCTTAATTTTAAACTCAAAGTTACATGCTTGATGATTGGCAATTTTTTTTATATATCCCCTAACCTCTCTGAAGGGAAAAGCATTATTTACAGGGTCAGATTCATTCAGATCTGATTGGATCAAGAGAGATATTTCAAAAATTTTTTCTCTAAAATCTTAATCAGATTTGAGACTCCTCAGATCTGATCTTATTGATCTGATAATAAAAATAAAAATAAAAATTAAATCTAATTTAATTATGCCTTTGTTTTGGATAATCTAATAATCCTATGATGATCCCGATGTTTGCCTGAGGTTCTGGATGTAGCCACGCATGTGCTTGACCTCTACCGATATCCACTTAGGCAGGATCTGGAGATCTTCTCCTTCTCAATCAATTCTCCAAAAATTAAATCTAGATCTGATCTTGAAGATCTTCAAAACTGCTTTTGAAGAACAGCCGTTGTCTTTTGCAATAGTGCTGCCTTCTTCCTTTTCTTGCATCTTTCACTTGCTTGGATCACACCTTGTTCGTGCCCAAAAGCACGTGGGTGTGGAGAGGAGAGAGAGGACCAAAGGGTGGCATGGAGAAGGAGGGAGAGAGGCTATGTGGCATGAGCTAAAGGCAAAAGCATTAAATTCTAGGCGCAGATAGGGTTTATATAGATCCTGCTGCACCAGGCAGTGCCACATCATCCTGGCCAATCACGGCCCATTATGCAATCAGATCTAAATTTGATTGGTGGAATGATATCATCTAATCCAATCAGATGAGAGACCCTCAAAACCCTCCTAAGGTGGTGCTAAGACTGGGTCAAATAAGACTTCTTGGCGCCGCACAGTTTAATCCCCTGAAGCAACCTAGAGTCCCATCTATTTGGGACTCCATCTTTTATCCTCATGGAGCGCACGCCTCCCTAGGCATGCACCCCCTTCATGTTTGCTTTTTAGTAGGGGGACAAGTCCCCAAGCACTCTCCTATGGGTGCATGACAAATGGGAAGATGTCTAAGTGTCCAGGGTCAACATTTGACCAATGTCCAAAAATAGGAATTAGCAGGTGACTGAAAATGGTAGATGTTATTTTAAATTTATATCATAAATTAAGACAACCATTTTCTGACCTGGACAAGCTCCAGTCAGACCAAGTAAAGATTTCTGAGTGAGCCTAAATACATTTGGCTCGATCGAGACAAGCTTTAATGATTGTTAAAGGAGAACATTAGGCTCATTCGTGTGCTAGCATGATTTTCATGAACCTAATTTAATCTTATTCAAATCAATTGAACTGGATTAGTCTAATTGATGACATCTAGATCCAAACTCTTATTTGTGTGATCTAGTTAGGTTCAGTTCCATATCATAATGGGATATGTCATGATCGATATCATCGAAATACCTTTCGATGGATCAAAACTTTTCTGATTCAGACAACTAGTATGATCGATCATCCAAATCATTTTAATTGCTCCCAAAATCCATCAGTGACACCTAGAAGCATATGGTGGCAACCAATCGAACTAAAAGCAAATATCTCAGTGCAGTTACTTATGTGATTAAGTTTCTCTATCTTGAGCCCTGATCGGATTAGGGTTAAGGTGATCTTGTCAAATCCTAATTTCCATCATATGGATTAATCATTCGATTCAAGTCCAATGTAAAAATCCTAATAGGAACTCTTTCTATTATTTCACTCTGCCATGGCCATGGGCTTATGGACTTGATTCTCATGATCATCATAGGACTGCTCGTCATCTACCAAGGTAGATAGATCTCCTATTGGTGCAATCTAATTCCTACAATGAACATGCTATAACCAACATACACCTTAGGATTTCGAATGGCTAGGAGATCGAGTTATGGTGTAGTCAAACTATAACACCCTCAAGGTGAACTGTCGATGCTCCTTAGGTCAAAGAACTAGACACACCACTGCAGCTTCGAGTCAATCATCAACGAGAAGATAAACTTTCTTATGACTGCTCGAGGTGGTCATGCTCAGTGCCCTTGATCTCTGATGAGTACCTGTACTCTCACTTCAGTGTCTCTACACCATAGATTCAAGACTCATCTATCCGAAAGAAGTGATTGTACATCAACCTTGCAGATCAATCACCATCCTGATGATGATCCTACGGTCGGAAGCATTTTATGAGTTAATAATGAAAATTCATGTCTTAAATTTTCTACTCTTGAAAATATGAACTTTCATTACCATTAACTCAAGGAATATATCACAGACACTTTCAAATACACACTGTGATAGAAAATAATCTATTTTATTATTTATAGTTAAAATTATAATTTTATCCTTAGAAGTGTATTATAAGTGTCAGTCAATCTGCCTTCTAGGGCACACATATCTAACAAACTCCCACTTGACCTAAAGCTAATTGGCTATAAATCTAAGTCCAATCTTCTCAAGGTGGGCTTCTTCTACTGGCCCAACGACTTTGTAAGTGGGTCTGCCGCATTATCTACGGAGTTGACTCTTTTCACCTTGACGTAACCTTTCTCAAGATAATCACGGATGAGGTGGTATTGCCGCTCGATGTGCTTGGATTTCTGGTGGGACATTGGCTCCTTAGCAAGGCTTATGGCACCATTATTATTGCAGTATAGAAGAATAGCATCCGATGGCGTCACTTCGATCTCTATGGCAAAATTCTTATACTAGAATGCCTCCTTTGCAGCTTCTAACGTAGCGATGTACTCTGCTTCCATGGTGGAATCTACTATCACTATCTACTTGAAACTCTTCCAACTGACAGCACCATCATTACATACAAACAGAGTCTCAGATGTCGACTTCTGATCATCTATATCAGACATAAAATCCTAGTCTGTATACCCCTAGACTTGAAGTTCTCCATTACCAAAAATCAACATCATATCATTTGTTCTTCTCAAGTACTTAAGGATACATTTCACATAAGACCAGTGTTCTTCACCTGGATGTGACTGATATCTGCTCGTGACACTCACAGCATGGGCTATATCAAGTCGTGTACATAACATGGCATACATGAGGCTCCCTATTGCTGAAGCATAAGGGATCTTGCTGATGCATTCAATCTCCTCAGGTGTGTTGGGATACATTTTCTTGGAGAGATGAATGCCATGTCTGAAGGATACCAATCCCCTCTTAGAGTTTTTCATGCTAAACCTCTTTAGCACTTCCTCTATGTACATCTTCTGTGAAAGACCTAGCATCCTATTCGGTCTATCTCTATAGACCTTAATTTCTAGAATGAAGGATGCTTCTCCTAGATCTTTCATGGAGAATTCTATAGATAACCATATTTTAACTATGCTCAAAATAAAAATATCATTTCCAATAAGGAGGATATCATCTACGTACAGTACGAGGAAGACAATGGCGCTCCCACTGATCTTTTTGAAAATACATGGTTCCTCCTCATTCTTGATGAAATCAAATAATTTGATCACATCATTAAAATGAGTATTCCAGCTCCAAGATGCTTGCTTAAGTTCATATATGGACCTTTACAGCTTGCTTACTTTATGATCAATTTTAGTGGATGTGAAATCTAATGGTTGTTCCATATACATATCTTCCTCAAGGTATCCATTTAAGAATATCATTTTCATGTCCATTTGCCATATTTCATAATCAAAATAGGCTGCAATAGCAAGTAATGTGCGAATGAATTTTAGCATGGTTACCGGCAAAATGGTATCCTAATAGTCAATTTTTTCGTGCTGACTATATCCTTTTACCACTAATCTAGCTTTGAATATCTCTACATTTCCATCTGCACCAATCTTTCTCTTATAGATCCATTTACATCCAATAGGTACTATACCTTTAGGTGGATCTACCAAGGTCCATACATGGTTTGAGTGCATTGAGTCAATTTCTGACTTCATTACCTCTAACCATTTCTCAAAGTCGATATCCGATATCGCCTCATCATAGATTTTGGGATCATCATCATGAATCCCATTATCTATGAGGAATATTTTCTCTACTTTCTCTAAAATAGTACCTAAGTACCTCTTAGAGGGATGGAAAACCCTTTTCGATCTATGAGGTGGAAGAGGTAGTGATTGTATTGGCTCAACCTGATTTGGTTCCATAGGGTCCATGGATCATTGCTCTTATGAGATTTTCTCCTCAAGCTTGATCTGCTTTCTAATGCCACCATCTTGAATAAATTATTTTTCAAGAAAGATGGCATGCTGACTCACAATCATATTGTGGTCTTCTAGAATATAGAAATAATATCCTAATGACTCTTTAGGATATCCTATGAATTAAGCTCTAAAGGACCTATAGTCTAATTTGTCCGCTTGTTGTCTTTTGACATGAGCCAAACAATTCTAAATTCTGAGATAACTCAGATTTAGTTTCTTACCATGCCATATCTCATACAATATAATAGAAATGGTTTTAAAGGAAATCCTATTCAGTAAATATATAGCAGTTAATAGACTATGTCCCCAAAAAAAATCAGGAAGATCTGTGAAGCTCATCATGGATCGGAACATATCTAATAGGGTCCAGTTCCTTCATTCTGAAACTCCATTGAGTTGAGGTATTTCAGGTGGAGTCCATTGAGAGACTATGCCATATTGCTTGAGATAGTCCAAGAATTCCCGACTAAGGTATTCACCTCTTCGATCTGATCGAAAAAGCTTAATGGGTTTTTTCAGTTTGCTTTTCAACTTCATGTTTGAATTCCTTAAACTTTTCAAAGGCTTCAGACTTGTGTCTTATAAGATACACATATCCATACCGAGATAAATCATCGGTAAAGTTTATGAAGTAGACAAAATTACCTCTAGCCAGCACATCAAATGGGCCACACACATCAGTATGTACTAGGGCAAGTAGTTCCATGGCCCTTTCCCCATGTCCTACAAAAGGAAGCTTAGTCATTTTGCCATAAAGACATGATTCATAAATTGGATATGATTCGGAAGTCAACGGACTCAATAGCCTGATTTTTTTCAATTTGTTAACCCTATCTTCTACTATATGACCTAGCCTTAGGTGCCATAGATACCTATCATTTGGACTATCCCTGGGTTGTTTTGATCTTATAGCATTCATATTTTGCTCAATATTAAAGACAGATACATCAATATGTAACTAGTAGAGACCGTTAATAAGGAAACCACTTATAATTTTATTTTTTTCATAAAGAATATTACAACGGTCCTTAAAAAAACTAATTACATAGCTTTCTTGTGCTAAACATGAAATAGAAATTAAATTTCTGCTTGCAATAGGTACATAATTGAAGGAAAATCCTGATTTTCTGGACCAGGTTCGTTCAGATCTGATCAGATCAAGAGATATATTTCAAAAATTTTTCTCTTGATCCCAATCAGATCTTGATGTATTTCAGATCTGATTCTTATTATTTTAATAGACAAAATAAAATAAGAATAAATTAAATCAAATTTAATTTACCTAAATTTGGATAATCCTATTACCCTGTTGATGATCCTGTTTGCAGTGGAAGGTTCTAGATCTAGCCACGCAAGCATCTGGCCTCTATCGGTATCCACTCAGATTGGATCTGGAGATCCTCTTCTTCTCTATCACACCTCCAAAAATTAGATCTGGATCTGATCTGGAGGATCTTCAAAACTCCTTTTGAAGATCAGCAGTCGTCCTTTTGCAGTAGTGTAGCCTTCTTACTTTTGATCGCCTTTCTTTGATCTGGATCACACCAACCAAGGTCCAAAACTCTTTTGGACATGGAGAGGAGAAGGAGAAAAAGCTTTGGCGTGGAGGAGGAGGGGAGAGGCAGCCTTGGGGCATGGGGTTTTCAATTCTCAATTGAATCTTTAACTGAGTTGGGCGCAGGGTCCTTTTTATAGACTAAGCGTGATCCAACTCCTCTTCCTCCCAACCAATCACAATCCTTTGTGAAATCAGATCTAAATCTGATTGGTGGGAATAGAGACCCTTGGATTCCTACTTAGAGGGCGCCTAAGACCAGTCAAAGTTGGTTTTAGGGAGAACTCTAATTTGAATCCAAAAGAGAGGTGGAGTCCTTGTCCAATAAGGACTCCAAGACTCCTCCAATCTTGGGCGCACGCCACTCTTGGCATGCGCCCTCCTCCTTGCCAGGTTCAGGCAGGGGACAGGCCCCCACCAGCTCTCCAATAGGTGCATGACATGTGGTCAAAAGTCAAAGTGTCAATGGTCAACGTTTGACCAGTCAAAGGTAGACTTTTGACCAAAGTCAAAGAACAAGAAATGGCAGGTGACCAAAAATGGCAGGTAGTGTCTTACAAATAAGACAACATTTTCTGACTTGGACAACCTCCTGTCAGACCATATGAAGGCCTCTGTTTGAGCATAAACTCCTTTGGCTCAGACAGGACAACTTATTTATGATAGCAAAAGAAGAACGTTAGGTTCAATCGAGTGCTAGCACGATTTCCTTGAACCTAATTGAATCTCATTCAGATCAATTGAACTAGATCAGTTCAATTGATGATCACCAGATTCAAACCCTTGTTTGTGTGACCCAGTTAGGTTCAGTTCTTGTATGGTAATGGGATATGTCATGATCTCTATCATCGACATCATCGAAACTCCTTTCGATGGATCAGAACTCTTCTGATTCGAACAGCTAGAATGATCGATCATCTAAATCATTCTAATTGCTCCCAAAATCCACCAGTGACACCTAGCAGTATATGGTGGCAACCCATCAAAGCTGAATGTGAACCTCTTGGTGCAGCTATCTGTGTGATTAAGTTCTTCTATCTTGAGCCCAGATCAGATTAGGGTTAAGGTAAACTCGTCAAACCCTAGTCTCTGTCATATGATGTAATCATTCAATTTAAGTCCAATGTGAAAATCTAAATAGAAACTCTTTCTATTATTTCACTCTACCATGGCCATGGATTTCTGGACTTGATTCTCATGATCATCATAGGGCTGCTCCTCTACCACCGAGGTAGATAGATTCCATCTTGATGCCAATCCAGTTCCTACAATGAACATGCTATAGCCAACATACACCTCAGGGTTCCATATGGCTAGGAGATCGAGTAATGGTGTAGTCAAACTATAACACCCTCAAGGTGAACTGCCGATGCATCTCAGGTCAAAGAACCAGACACACTACTGCAGCATCGAGTCAGTCATTGACGAGAAGGTAGACTTCCTAATGACTACTCGAGGTGGTCACGCTCAGTGCCCTCGTTCTCTAACGAGTACCTGTACTCTCGCTCCGGTGTCTCCACACCGTAGACTCAAGACTCATCTACTAAATAGAAGTGATTGTACACCAACCTTTCGGATCAATCACCATCCTCGTGATGATCCTATGGTCAGGAGCAATTTATGAGTTAATAATGATTATTCATGTCTTAAATTTTCAACTCTTGAAAATATGAATTATCATTACCATTAACTCAAAGGATGTATCACAGACACTAAATACACATATGTGATAGAAAATAACCTATTTATTGATTTTAGTCAAAATTATAATTTTGCCCCTAGAAGTGTATTACAAGTGTCAGCCAATTCTGGCTTCTAGGGCACATATATCTAACAATCTCCCACTTGTCCTAAAGCCAATTGGCTACAAGTCTAAGTCCCATCTTCTCAAGGTGGGCTTCGATCTTCTGCTGGCCCAACGGCTTTGTAAGTGGGTCTGCCACATTATCTACGGAGTTGACTCTCTTGACCTCGACATAACCCTTCTCAAGGTAATCGCGGATGAGGTGGTATCGCCGCTCAATATGCTTGGATTTCTGGTGAGACCTCGGCTCCTTAGCAAGGGCTATGGCGCCATTGTTGTCGCAGTATAGAGGAATGGCATCTGATGGCATTACTCCGATTTCTGTAGCAAACTTCTTATACCAGAATGCTTCCTTTGCAGCCTCTGATGCAGCGATATATTCTGCTTCCATGGTGGAATCTGCTATCACCGTTTGCTTGGAACTCTTCCAGCTGACAGCTCCACCATTGCACACAAACAGACTTCCAGATGTCGACTTTCGATCATCTATATCGGACATGAAATCCGAGTCTGTGTATCCCTGGACTTGGAGTTCTCCATTACCAAAGACCAACATCTATATCCTTAGTTCTTCTCAAGTACTTAAGGATACATTTCACAGAAGTCCAGTGTTCTTCACCTGGATTTGACTGATATCTGCTTGTGACACTCACAGCATGGGCTATATCAGGTCGTGTACATAGCATGGCATACATGAGGCTCCCTATTGCAGAAGCATAAGGGATCTTGCTCATGCATTCTATTTCCTCAGGTGTGCTAGGGCACATCTTCTTGGAAAGATGAATACCATGTCTGAAGGGTATTAATCCCCTCTTAGAGTTTTCCATACTAAACCTCTTTAGTACTTTCTCTATGTACATCTTCTGTGAAAGTCCTAGCATCCTATTCGGTCTATCCCTATAGACCTTAATTCCTAGAATAAAGGATGCTTCACCTAGGTCTTTCATGGAGAATTCCTTGGACAACCACATCTTGACTGATGTCAACATGAGAATATCATTCCCAATAAGGAGGATGTCATCCACGTACAATACGAGGAAGACAACAGCGCTCCCACTGACCCTTTTGAAAACACATGGTTCCTCTTCATTTTTGATGAAACCAAATATTTTGATCACATCATTGAAATGAGTGTTCCAGCTCCGAGATGCTTGCTTAAGTCCATATATGGACCTTTGCAGCTTGCAAACCTTGTGATCAGTATCACTGGATGTGAAACCTAGCGGCTGTTCCATATAGATATCTTCCTCAAGATATCCATTTAGGAATGCCGTTTTCACATCCATTTGCCATATTTCATAATCGAAATAGGCTGCAACAGCAAGCAATGTGCGGATGGATTTTAGCATAGCTACTGGGGAAAAGGTATCCTGATAGTCAATGCCTTCGCATTGACTATAACCTTTTGCCACTAGTCTAGCCTTGAATGTCTCCACATTCCCATCTGCACCAATCTTTCTCTTGAAGATCCATTTACATCCAATAGGTACTATACCTTCTGGTGGATCTACCAAGGTCCAGACTTGGTTTGAGTGCATCGAGTCAATTTCTGACTGCATTGCCTCTAGCCATTTCTCAGGAGTCGATATCTGATATCGCCTCGTTGTAGGTTTTGGGATCATCACCATGAGCACCATTACCTATGAGGAACATTTTCTCTACTTCCTCTGAAATAATACCTAAGTATCTTTCAGGGGGATGGGAAACTCTTTTCGATCTACGAGGTGGAAGGAGGTAGTGTTCTTATTGGCTCAAACTGATTTGGTTCCACTTGGTCCTTAGCTCGTTCCACTTGTGAGACTTTCTCATCAAGCTTGATCTATTTTTCCAATGCCGCTATCTTGAATAAACTATTTTTCAAGAAAGATGGCATGTCGACTCACAATCACATTATGGTCTTCTGGAATGTAGAAATAGTATCCTAATGACTCTTTAGGATATCCTATGAATCGAGCTCTGAAGGACCTAAACTCTAACTTATCCGCTTGTTGTCTTTTGACATGAGCCGGACAACCCCAAATTCTGAGATGACTCAGACTTGGTTTCTTACCGTGCCATATCTCATACGGTGTGGTAGGAACGATTTTAGAGGGAAACCCTATTCAGTAGATAAATTGAAGTTAACAATGAGTGTCCCCAAAGAAAATCAGGGAGGTCTGTGAAGCTCATCATGGATCGAACCATATCCAATAGAGTCCGATTTCTCCGTTCTGAAACCCCGTTGAGTTGAGGTGTTCCTGGTGGAGTCCATTGAGAGACTATGCCATTTTCCTTTTTAGATAGTCTAGATAGTCTAGGAATTCCCGGCTAAGGTATTCACCTCCTCGATCTGATCGAAGAACCTTAATGGGTTTTTCTGTTTGTTTTTCTACTTCATGTCTGAATTCTTTGAACTTTTCAAAAGCTTCAGACTTGTGTCTCATAGGATACACATACCCATACCTAGACAGATCATCGGTAAAGGTAATGAAGTAGACAAAATTGCCTCTAGCCGGCACATCAAATGGGCTGCACACATCTTATATGTACTAGGGCAAGGAGATCTGTGGCCCTCTTCCCCATGTCCTACAAAAGGGAGTTTAGTCATTTTGCCTTGAAAGACAAGATTCACAAGTTGGATATGACTCGAAAGTCAATGGACTCAATAGCCCATTTTTCTCCAATTTGTTGATCCTATCTTCTGCTATATGACCTAATCTCAGGTGCCATAGATATCTGTCGTTTGGACTATCCCTAGGTCGTTTGGCATTCACGTTTTGCTCGATAGTTAGAAAGAGGTACATCAATATGTAGCTGATAAAGACCATTAATAAGGAAACCATTTGCAATTTTATTTCTTTCATAAAGAATGTTACAATGGTCCTTAAAGAAGGTGATCACATAACCTTCTTGTGCTAAGCATGAAACAGAAATCAAATTCCTGCTAGCTGCAGGCACAAAATAACAGTCTTTTAAAACTAAGTCTAAACCAGATGGTAATCGAAGAGGGTATGTTCCCACGGCTACTGCAGCAACTCTTGCTCCATTACTGATGCGTAGGATCATGTCTCCATCCCTCAGCCTCCTGCTATCCTCAAGACCCTGCATGGAAGTGCACAGATGAGCACTAGAACCAGAGTCAAGCACCCAACTGGATGCAGAAGAAATCGTAAGGTTAGACTCAATAACGAGCATACCTCAAGAAGGACCTTCCTTCTTGTTCTTTAGGGTGGCCAGGTAAGTAGGGCAGTTCCGCTTCCAATGGCCGTCGCTGTTGCAATGGAAACACTTTCCTTTGACATCGGCCTTTTTCTTCGGCTCTGCCTTCTTCTTCTTTGATCCTTCCACCTTTTGCTTTTTCACAGACTTCTTTTTCTTTCCATAAGACTTTCTTTTGGAAGAAGTCCGTTCCATAGCAAGAACTGAGCCTTTAGAACCTTTCATAGAAAGCTCAGCGGTAACCAGCATATTCATTAACTCGGCCAAGGAATTCTGAAGTTTATGCATGTGGTAATTCATGATGAATTGCCCATATGCATCAGTCAAGGATTGCAGAATAATATCGTTCTGTAGGTCCAAGTCTAACTTCACACCGAGCTTCTCAAGCTCTTCCATATCCTTGATCATTGTCAGATAGTGATCTTGGACTGACTGCCCATCACGCATCTTAGCCTTAAAAAGTCATTTTGTGACTTGATATTTGGCTGCGCGACTCTGTTCACCAAACATCTCCTGCAGGTGAGCCAACATTTGGCGAGCAGTCTCGATATCCTCATGTTGGCGCTGGAGCTCATCAGACATCGAGCCCAACATGTAATATCTGGCCTTATTATCTTCGTCAATCCATTTTTCCAGAGATGCTCTCTGTTCAATAGATGGACGGGCTGGCAAGGTGGGAGGGTCCTGGTCCAGTACATGTGTTAACTTCTCGAAACCTAAAATAATTTTGTAGTTCCTGAGCCAATCTTTATAATTGGGTCCAGTCAGTCTATGTGTGTCCAGGATACGTGCCAATGGGTTGGACGCAGATATTTTTCTGTAGAGAGTCAAAGATTCTAGTTAGATACTATAATTTTGACTTGACCAATTTGTTTAGAGATTTTATTTTTAAACAAATTAGCTCCCACTATTTTCTCGGATCCCTACACTCCCTCTGTAGAGATGCAAAAATCTCCATGATTAATGATTTCTAGTGGGTGGTGCGGTCTCACCAACTGACTCATCACCTCACCTAACAGTTATTGGTGATGGGTTAGCCAATGAGTGAACAACTCTTGTTCAATGATTCTCTAATCATAGGTGCACCCAAACTTGGTCTCTAATTCATGAATCTCACCATATCCGGAATATTGATCCACTCCTTAGTTAAGTCAGACCCACCATTTGCATAGACTGGATTCCTAATTGAGTCTCTCACCGTATCCAAAATATTGAGCCCAACTCATCCTCCAGCCCATAGCATCCAATGCCTAATAGACATGGTTGCATCTTTCCGGTGCAACTGAGCCACTGTATCCAGCCGAGAACAATCAACCCCGGGAAGGGCCCGCACATCTACAATGGTGGAAGACCTCAGACTTAATCTTTTCTTAGGAGAATTGATTCAGGTCTCATTAAACTAGACTTGGCTTAGTCATAACAATTATGACTAACCTAGTGGCATGGGTTAGCTCGGATTATTGACCACCTCAGATCAGAACTGTGTCAACAGATATGGCCAGGTAAGTGAGACCGGTGGAAGGAATATGCCATTAACTCGTATAAGAACGCATTCAGGTCAAGTAGCTTCCAATTAAAAATCAGTCGGTCGTCTATGCCAAACTTACCTTAGACACCAAATTGTTGAGCTCAGAACCAATTGGGTTAGCCTACAATCCAGACTCTAACCTCTGAGCCTAATTAGGTCTTGCTTGATCGTGACTCGATCTTGACCCAGACTTAATCCTATTAGGCTGGTCAATTTAAGCATTGTTGATCCCATCTAACCAACTCTTGATTCGGTTTGATCAACCGCTTAGACCTAATTGAGCTACCCAAGCCCGAACCCATGTTTTATGAAAATATATTAGATCTAAAAATTCATAGTTTTTAGACCTAATTAATTTTATAAACTTAATTCTTAATTATATCTAAGGTTCATAAATAAAATATATATAAAAAATTTTAGAATTTCAGGATCTAGGGTTTTGCAGAAAGTAAGTTTTGGATTTCTGATTAAGGACGAACATGCAACACCCCTACACATCATAAGAACACCCCATCGAATGGGAAGAGAGGGCCTTTAAACCCTTCTTCGTTCTTATGACCGGACGGCCATGAGGAACTCCTTAATCAGGAACATTCAATACTACAAAACAATATCAGATCTATATCATATATCTCATATATAAATTAGATCTAATTATGGCATATTTTGCATACATCTCATGTATCATAATCATGCATGTTTTTAGATCTAAATTATCTCATAATAATCTAAAAAATTAGATTTAAATTGATCTAATCAAAATAAATTATAATCTAGACAATTATGTAGAACTATTCTACAACTAGTCTAGACATGCATCAATCATATCTCATATGATATTTAAAAATTAAATAATTTTATTATCTGTTTTTATTATAATACTTATAATATCAAAAAATAGTAAATAAAAAGATCTAAAATATAATTTAATCAGATTAAATCAAGAACATGCAAGACTATTCTATAGAACTATTCTATTCTAGAACTAGTCATGCATATCTTCTAATCTTAGATCCAAATTATTTAATTTTAATTTTTTTTTCTAATTTTAGATCTGATCACATCTCATGTGACATCTGAAATCATTTTTTTTCTGATTAAAATACATTCAAAATCAGATCTAAACAATTTTAGAACCATGGCTCTGATACCAGTTGAAGGAAAATCCTGATTTTCCGGACCAGGTTCGTTCAGATCTGATCAGATCAAGAGATATATTTCAAAAATTTTTCTCTTGATCCCAATTAGATCATGATGTATTTCAAATCTAATTCTTATTATTTTAATAGATAAAATAAAATAAGAATAAATTAAATCAAATTTAATTTACCTAAATTTGGGTAATCCTATTACCCTGTTGATGATCCTGTTTGCAGTGGAAGGTTCGGATCTAGCCACGCAAGCGCTGGCCTCTATCAGTATCCACTTGGCTGATCTGGAGATCCCTTCTTCTCTATCACACCTCCAAAAATTAGATCTGGATTGATCTGGAGGTCTTCAAAACTCCTTTTGAAGATCAGCAGTCGTCCTTTTGCAGCAGTGCAGCCTTCTTACTTTTGATCGCCTTTCTTTTGATCTGGATCGCACCAACCAAGGTACAAACTCTTCTTTTGGATGTGGAAGGAGGAAGGAGAAGAAGCTTTGGCATGGAGGAGGAGGGGAGAGGCCAGCCTTGGGGTGGGGTTTTCAATTCTCAATTGAATCTCTAACTGAGTTGGGCCGAGGGTCCTTTTTATAGACTAAGCGTGATCCAACTCCTCTCTCCCAACCAATCACAACCCTTTGTGAAATCAGATCTAAATCTGATTGGTGGGAATAGAGAACCCTGAGATCTACTTAGAGGGTGCCTAACCATCAGTT
>QRFJ01002499.1:41214-68249 GCA_006176705.1 Cocos nucifera | reverse complement strand
TGAAGGAAAATCCTGATTTTCGGTCCAGGTTCGTTCAGATCTGATCAGATCAAGAGATATATTTCAAAAATTTTTCTCTTGATCCCAATCAGATCTTGATATATTTCAGATCTGATTCTTATTATTTTAATAAATAAAATAAAATAAGATAAATTAAATCAAATTTAATTTACCTGATTTGGGTAATCCTATTACCCTGTTGATGATCCTGTTTGCAGCGGAAGGTTCTGGATCTAGCCACGCAAGCGCCTGGCCTCTACCGGTATCCACTCAGGTTGGATCTGGAGATCCTCTTCTTCTCTATCACACCTCCAAAAATCAGATCTGGATCTGATCTGGAGGATCTTCAAAACTCCTTTTGAAGATCAGCAGTCGTCCTTTTGCAGCAGCGCAGCCTTCTTACTTTTGATCGCCTTTCTTTGATCTGAATCGCACCAACCAAGGTCCAAAACTCCTTTTGGACGTGGAGAGGAAGGGGAGAAGAAGGCTTTGGCATGGAGGAGGAGGGGAGAGGCAGCCTTGGGGCATGGGGAAACTTTTCAATTCTCAATTGAATCTTTAATCTGAGTTGGGCGCAGGGTCTTATTTATAGACTAGCTGTGATCCAACTCCTCTTCTTCCCAACCAATCACAACCCTTTGTGAAATCAGATCTAAATCTGATTGGTGGGAATAGAGTCCCCTGGATTCCTCTTAGAGGGCGCCTAAGACCAGTCAAAGTTGGTTCTTAGGGAGAACTCTAATTGGAATCCAAAAAGAGAGATGGAGTCCTTGTCCAACAAGGACTCCTAGGCGCCTCCAACTTGGGCACACGCCTAGGGTGGCGTGCGCCCTTCTCCTTGCCAGGTTCTGGCAGGGGGACAGGCCCCCACCAGCTCTCCAATAGGTGCATGACATGTGGTCAAAAGTCAAAGTGTCAATGGTCAACGTTTGACCAGTCAAAGGTAGACTTTTGACCAAAGTCAAAGAACAAGAAATGGCAGGTGACCAAAAATGGCAGGTAATGTCTTACAAAATAAGACAACCTTTTCTGACTTGGACAACCTCCAGTCAGACCATATGAAGGCCTCTGATTGAGCACAAACTCCTTTGGCTCAGACAGGACAACTTATTTATGATAGCAAAAGAAGAACGTTAGGTTCAATCGAGTGCTAGCACGATTTTCTTGAACCTAATTGAATCTCATTCAGATCAATTGAACTAGATCAGTTCAATTGATGATCACCAGATTCAAACCCTTGTTTGTGTGACCCAGTTAGGTTCAGTTCTGTATGGTAATGGGATATGTCATGATCTCTATCATCGACATCATCGAAACTCCTTTCGATGGATCAGAACTCTTCTGATTCGAACAGCTAGAATGATCGATCATCTAAATCATTCTAATTGCTCCCAAAATCCACCAGTGACACCTAGCAGTATATGGTGGCAACCCATCAGAGCTGAATGCGAACCTCTTGGTGCAGCTACCTGTGTGATTAAGTTCTTCTATCTTGAGCCCCGATCAGATTAGGGTTAAGGTGAACTCGTCAAACCCTAGTCTCTGTCATATGATGTAATCATTCGATTCGAGTCCAATGTGAAAATCTAAATAGAAACTCTTTCTATTATTTCACTCTACCATGGCCATGGGCTTTCTGGACTTGATTCTCATGATCATCATAGGGCTGCTCCTCTACCACCGAGGTAGATAGATTCCATCTTGATGCCAATCCAGTTCCTACAATGAACATGCTATAGCCAACATACACCTCAGGGTTCCATATGGCTAGGAGACCGAGTAATGGTGTAGTCAAACTATAACACCCTCAAGGTGAACTGCCGATGCACCTCAGGTCAAAGAACCAGACACACTACTGCAGCATCGAGTCAGTCATTGACGAGAAGGTAGACTCCCTAATGACTACTCGAGGTGGTCACGCTCAGTGCCCTCGTTCTCTAACGAGTACCTGTACTCTCGCTCCGGTGTCTCCACACCGTAGACTCAAGACTCATCTACTAAAGAGAAGCGATTGTACACCAACCTTCCGGATCAATCACCATCCTCGTGATGATCCTATGGTCGGGAGCAATTTATGAGTTAATAATGATTATTCATGTCTTAAATTTTCAACTCTTGAAAATATGAATTATCATTACCATTAACTCAAAGGATGTATCACAGACACTAAATACACATATGTGATAGAAAATAACCCATTTTATTGATTTTAGTCAAAATTATAATTTTGCCCCTAGAAGTGTATTACAAGTGTCAGCCAATTCTGGCTTCTAGGGCACATATATCTAACAATCTCCCACTTGTCCTAAAGCCAATTGGCTACAAGTCTAAGTCCCATCTTCTCAAGGTGGGCTTCGATCTTCTGCTGGCCCAACGGCTTTGTAAGTGGGTCTGCCACATTATCTGTGGAGTTGACTCTCTTGACCTCGACATAACCCTTTTCGAGGTAATCGCGGATGAGGTGGTATCGCCGCTCAATGTGCTTGGATTTCTTGGTGAGACCTCGGCTCCTTAGCAAGGGCTATGGCGCCATTGTTGTCGCAGTATAGAGGAATGGCATCTGATGGCATTACTCCGATTTCTGCAGCAAACTTCTTATACCAGAATGCTTCCTTCGCAGCCTCTGATGCAGCGATATATTCTGCTTCCATGGTGGAATCTGCTATCACCGTTTGCTTGGAACTCTTCCAGCTGACAGCTCCACCATTGCACACAAACAGACTTCCAGATGTCGACTTTCGATCATCTATATCGGACATGAAATCCGAGTCTGTGTATCCCTGGACTTGGAGTTCTCCATTACCAAAGACCAACATCATATCCTTAGTTCTTCTCAAGTACTTAAGGATACATTTCACAGAAGTCCAGTGTTCTTCACCTGGATTTGACTGATATCTGCTTGTGACACTCACAGCATGGGCTATATCAGGTCGTGTACATAGCATGGCATACATGAGGCTCCCTATTGCAGAAGCATAAGGGATCTTGCTCATGCATTCTATTTCCTCAGGTGTGCTAGGGCACATCTTCTTGGAAAGATGAATACCATGTCTGAAGGGTATTAATCCCCTCTTAGAGTTTTCCATACTAAACCTCTTTAGTACTTTCCTCTATGTACATCTTCTGTGAAAGTCCTAGCATCCTATTCGGTCTATCCCTATAGACCTTAATTCCTAGAATAAAGGATGCTTCACCTAGGTCTTTCATGGAGAATTCCTTGGACAACCATATCTTTGACTGATGTCAACATGGGAATATCATTCCCAATAAGGAGGATGTCATCCACGTACAATACGAGGAAGACAACAGCGCTCCCACTGACCCTTTTTGAAAACACATGGTTCCTCTTCATTTTTGATGAAACCAAACTTTTTGATCACATCATTGAAATGAGTGTTCCAGCTCCGAGATGCTTGCTTAAGTCCATATATGGACCTTTGCAGCTTGCAAACCTTGTGATCAGTATCACTGGATGTGAAACCTAGCGGCTGTTCCATATAGATATCTTCCTCAAGATATCCATTTAGGAATGCCGTTTTCACGTCCATTTGCCATATTTCATAATCGAAATAGGCTGCAACAGGCAAGCAATGTGCGGATGGATTTTAGCATAGCTACTGGGGAAAAGGTATCCTGATAGTCAATGCCTTCGCATTGACTATAACCTTTTGCCACTAGTCTAGCCTTGAATGTCTCCACATTCCCATCTGCACCAATCTTTCTCTTGAAGATCCATTTACATCCCAATAGGTACTATACCTTCTGGTGGATCTACCAAGGTCCAGACTTGGTTTGAGTGCATCGAGTCAATTTCTGACTGCATTGCCTCTAGCCATTTCTCAGGAGTCGATATCTGATATCGCCTCGTTGTAGGTTTTGGGATCATCACCATGAGCACCATTACCTATGAGGAACATTTTCTCTACTTCCTCTGAAATAATACCTAAGTATCTTTCAGGGGGATGGAAAACTCTTTTCGATCTACGAGGTGGAGGAGGTAGTGTTCTTATTGGCTCAACCTGATTTGGTTCCACTTGGTCCTTAGCTCGTTCCACTTGTGAGACTTTCTCATCAAGCTTGATCTATTTTCCAATGCCGCTATCTTGAATAAACTATTTTTCAAGAAAGATGGCATGTCGACTCACAATCACATTATGGTCTTCTGGAATGTAGAAATAGTATCCTAATGACTCTTTAGGATATCCTATGAATCGAGCTCTGAAAGGACCTAAACTCTAACTTGTCCGCTTGTTGTCTTTTGACATGAGCCGGACAACCCCAAATTCTGAGATGACTCAGACTTGGTTTCTTACCGTGCCATATCTCATACGGTGTGGTAGGAACGATTTTAGAGGAAACCCTATTCAGTAGATAAATTGAAGTTAACAATGAGTGTCCCCAAAGAAAATCAGGGAGGTCTGTGAAGCTCATCATGGATCGAACCATATCCAATAGAGTCCGATTTCTCCGTTCTGAAACCCCGTTGAGTTGAGGTGTTCCTGGTGGAGTCCATTGAGAGACTATGCCATTTTTCCTTAAGATAGTCTAGGAATTCCCGGCTAAGGTATTCACCTCCTCGATCTGATCGAAGAACCTTAATGGGTTTTTCTAGTTTGTTTTTCTACTTCATGTCTGAATTCTTTGAACTTTTCAAAAGCTTCAGACTTGTGTCTCATAAGATACACATACCCATACCTAGACAGATCATCGGTAAAGGTAATGAAGTAGACAAAATTGCCTCTAGCCGGCACATCAAATGGGCTGCACACATCAGTATGTACTAGGGCAAGGAGATCTGTGGCCCTCTCCCCATGTCCAACAAAAGGGAGTTTAGTCATTTTGCCTTGAAGACAAGATTCACAAGTTGGATATGACTCAGAAGTCAATGGACTCAATAGCCCATTTTTCTCCAATTTGTTGATCCTATCTTCTGCTATATGACCTAATCTCAGGTGCCATAGATATCTGTCGTTTGGACTATCCCTAGGTCGTTTGGCATTCACGTTTTGCTCGATAGTTAGAATAGGTACATCAATATGTAGCTGATAAAGACCATTAATAAGGAAACCATTTGCAATTTTATTTCTTTCATAAAGAATGTTACAATGGTCCTTAAAGAAGGTGATCACATAACCTTCTTGTGCTAAGCATGAAACAGAAATCAAATTCCTGCTAGCTGCAGGCACAAAATAACAGTCTTTCAAAACTAAGTCTAAACCAGATGGTAATCGAAGAGGGTATGTTCCCACGGCTACTGTAGCAACTCTTGCTCCATTACCGATGCGTAGGATCATGTCTCCATCCCTCAGCCTCCTGCTATCCTCAAGACCCTGCATGGAAGTGCACAGATGAGCACTAGAACCAGAGTCAAGCACCCAACTGGATGCAGAAGAAATCGTAAGGTTAGACTCAATAACGAGCATACCTCCAGAAGGACCTTCCTTCTTGTTCTTTAGGGTGGCCAGGTAAGTAGGGCAGTTCCGCTTCCAATGGCCATCGCTGTTGCAATGGAAACACTTTCCTTTGACATCGGCCTTTTTCTTCGGCTCTGCCTTCTTCTTCTTTGATCCTTCCACCTTTTGCTTTTTCACAGACTTCTTTTTCTTTCCATAAGACTTTCTTTTGGAAGAAGTCCGTTCCATAGCAAGAACTGAGCCTTTAGAATCCTTTCATAGAAAGCTCAGCGGTAACCAGCATATTCATTAACTCGGCCAAGGAATTCTGAAGTTTATGCATGTGGTAATTCATGATGAATTGCCCATATGCATCAGTCAAGGATTGCAGAATAATATCATTCTGCAGGTCCAAGTCTAACTTCACATCGAGCTTCTCAAGCTCTTCCATGTCCTTGATCATTGTCAGACAGTGATCTTGGACTGACTGCCCATCACGCATCTTAGCCTTAAAAAGTCATTTTGTGACTTGATATTTGGCTGCGCGACTCTGTTCACCAAACATCTCCTGCAGGTGAGCCAACATTTGGCGAGCAGTCCCGATATCCTCATGTTGGCGCTGGAGCTCATCAGACATCGAGCCCAACATGTAATATCTGGCCTTATTATCTTCGTCAATCCATTTTTCCAGAGATGCTCTCTGTTCAATAGATGGACGGGCTGGTAAGGTGGGAGGGTCCTGGTCCAGTACATGTGTTAACTTCTCGAAACCCAAAATAATTTTGTAGTTCTTGAGCCAATCTTTATAATTGGGTCCAGTCAGTCTATGTGTGTCCAGGATACGTGCCAATGGGTTGGACGCAGACATTTTTCTGTAGAGAGTCAAAGATTCTAGTTAGATACTATAATTTTGACTTGACCAATTTGTTTAGAGATTTTATTTTTAAACAAATTAGCTCCCACTATTTTCTCGGATCCCTACACTCCCTCTGTAGAGATGCAAAAATCTCCATGATTAATGATTTCTAGTGGGTGGTGCGGTCTCACCAACTGACTCATCACCTCACCTAACAGTTATTGGTGATGGGTTAGCCAATGAGTGAACAACTCTTGTTCAATGATTCTCTAATCATGGTGCACCCAAACTTGGTCTCTAATTCATGAATCTCACCGTATCCGGAATATTGATCCACTCCTTAGTTAAGTCAGACCCACCATTTGCATAGACTGGATTCCTAATTGAGTCTCTCACCGTATCCAAAATATTGAGCCCAACTCATCCTCCAGCCCATAGCATCCAATGCCTAATAGACATGGTTGCATCTTCCCGGTGCAACTGAGCCACTGTATCCAGCCGAGAACAATCAACCCCGGGAAGGGCCCGCACATCTACAATGGTGGAAGACCTCAGACTTAATCTTTTCTTAGGGAGAATTGATTCAGGTCTCATTAAACTAGACTTGGCTTAGTCATAACAATTATGACTAACCTAGTGGCATGGGTTAGCTCGGATTATTGACCACCTCAGATCAGAACTGTGTCAACAGATATGGCCAGGTAAGTGAGACCGGTGGAAGGAATATGCCATTAACTCGTACAAGAACGCATTCAGGTCGAGTAGCTTCCAATTAAAAATCAGTCGGTCGTCTATGCCAAACTTACCTTAGACACCAAATTGTTGAGCTAGAACCAATTGGGTTAGCCTACAATCCAGACTCTAACCTCTGAGCCTAATTAGGTCTTGCTTGATCGTGACTCGATCTTGACCCAGACTTAATCCTATTAGGCTGGTCAATTTAAGCATTGTTGATCCCATCTAACCAACTCTTGATTCGGTTTGATCAACCGCTTAGACCTAATTGAGCTACCCAAGCCCGAACCCAGTATTATGAATATGTCTTAGATCTGAAATTCTCAATTTTAGACCTAATTAATATTCCATAAACTTAATTCTTAATTAAGTAGGGTTCATAAATAAAATATGCACAATAAATCCTAGGGTTTCAGGATCTAGGGTTTTGCAGAAAGTAAGTTTTGGATTTCTGATTAAGGACGAACATGCAGCACCCCTACACATCATAAGAACACCCCATCGAATGGGAAGAGAGGGCCTTTAAACCCTTCTTCGTTCTTATGACCGGACGGCCAAGAGGAACTCCTTAATCAGGAACATTCAATACTACAAAACAATATTAGATCTATATCATATATCTCATATATAAATCAGATCTAATTATGGCATATTTTGCATACATCTCATGTATCATAATCATGCATATTTTTAGATCTAAATTATCTCATAATAATCTAAAAAATTAGATTTAAATTGATCTAATCAAAATAAATTCTAATCTAGACAATTATGTAGAACTATTCTACAACTAGTCTAGACATGCATCAATCATATCTCATATGATATTTAAAAATTAAATAATTTTATTTACTGTTTTTCAGATGTTATTATAATACTTATAATATCAGAAAATAGTAAATAAAAAGATCTAAAATATGATTTAATCAGATTAAATCAAGAAACATGCAAGACTATTCTATAGAACTATTCTATTCTAGAACTAGTCATGCATATCTTCTAATCTTAGATCCAAATTATTTAATTTTAATTTTTTTTTTCTAATTTCAGATCTGATCACATCTCATGTGACATCTGAAAATCATTTATTTTTTAATTAAAATAAATTTAAAATCAGATCTAAACAATTTTAGAACCATGGCTCTGATACCAGTTGAAGGAAAATCCTGATTTTCCGGACCAGGTTCGTTCAGATCTGATCAGATCAAGAGATATATTTCAAAAATTTTTTCTCTTGATCCCAATTAGATCTTGATGTATTTCAGATCTAATTCTTATTATTTTAATAAATAAAATAAAATAAGAATAAATTAAATCAAATTTAATTTACCTAAATTTGGGTAATCCTATTACCCTGTTGATGATCCTGTTTGCAGCGGAAGGTTCTGGATCTAGCCACGCAAGCGCCTGGCCTCTATCAGGTATCCACTCGGGCTTGGATCTGGAGATCCTCTTCTTCTCTATCACACCTCCAAAAATTAGATCTGGATCTGATCTGGAGGATCTTCAAAACTCCTTTTGAAGATCAGCAGTCGTCCTTTTGCAGCAGTGCAGCCTTCTTACTTTTGATCGCCTTTCTTTGATCTGGATCGCACCAACCAAGGTCCAAAACTCTTTTGGATGTGGAGAGGAGAAGGAGAAGAAGCTTTGGCATGGAGGAGGAGGGGAGAGGCAGCCTTGGGGCATGTGGGGAATTTTCAATTCTCAATTGATTATCTCTAACTGAGTTGGGCGTAGGGTCCTTATTTATAGACTAAGCTGTGATCCAACTCCTCTTCCTTCCCAACCAATCACAACCCTTTGTGAAATCAGATCTAAATCTGATTGGTGGGAAAATAGAGTCCCCTGGATTCCTACCTTAGAGGGTGCCTAAGACCAGTCAAAGTTGGTTCTTAGGGAGAACTCTAATTGGAATCCAAAAGAGAGGTGGAGTCCTTGTCCAACAAGGACTCCAAGACTCCTCCAATCTTGGGCGCATGCCACTCTTGGCATGTGCCCTCCTCCTTGCCAGGTTCTGGTAGGGGACAGGCCCCCACCAGCTCTCCAATAGGTGCATGACATGTGGTCAAAAGTCAAAGTGTCAATGGTCAACGTTTGACCAGTCAAAGGTAGACTTTTGACCAAAGTCAAAAAATAAGAAATGGCAGGTGACCAAAAATGGCAAGTAGTGTCTTACAAATAAGACAACCTTTTCTGACTTGGACAACCTCCAGTCAGACCATATGAAGGCCTCTGATTTGAGCACAAACTCCTTTGGCTCAGACAGGACAACTTATTTATGATAGCAAAAGAAGAACGTTAGGTTCAATCGAGTGCTAGCACGATTTCCTTGAACCTAATTGAATCTCATTCAGATCAATTGAACTAGATCAGTTCAATTGATGATCACCAGATTCAAACCCTTGTTTGTGTGACCTAGTTAGGTTCAGTTCTGTATGATAATGGGATATGTCATGATCTCTATCATCGACATCATCGAAACTTCTTTCGATGGATCAGAACTCTTCTGATTCGAACAGCTAGAATGATCGATCATCTAAATCATTCTAATTGCTCCCAAAATCCACCAGTGACACCTAGCAGTATATGGTGGCAACCCATCAGAGCTAAATATGAACCTCTTGGTGCAGCTATCTGTGTGATTAAGTTCTTCTATCTTGAGCCCCGATCAGATTAGGGTTAAGGTAAACTCGTCAAACCCTAGTCTCTGTCATATGATGTAATCATTCGATTCAAGTCCAATGTGAAAATCTAAATAGAAACTCTTTCTATTATTTCACTCTACCATGGCCATGGATTTCTGGACTTGACTCTCATGATCATCATAGCTACTCCTCTACCACCAAGGTAGATAGATTCCATCTTGATGCCATCCAGTTCCTACAATGAACATGCTATAGCCAACATACACCTCAGGGTTCCATATGGCTAGGAGATCGAGTAATGGTGTAGTCAAACTATAACACCCTCAAGGTGAACTACCGATGCACCTCAGGTCAAAGAATCAGACACACTACTGCAGCATCGAGTCAGTCATTGACGAGAAGGTAGACTCCCTAATGACTACTCGAGGTGGTCACGCTCAGTGCCCTCGTTCTCTAACGAGTACCTATACTCTTGCTCCAGTGTCTCCACACCATAGACTCAAGAGTCATTTACTAAATAGAAGCAATTGTACACCAACCTTCCGGATCAATCACCATTCTCATGATGATCCTATGGTCAAGAGCAATTTATGAGTTAATAATGATTATTCATGTCTTAAATTTTCAACTCTTGAAAATATGAATTATCATTGCCATTAACTCAAAGGATGTATCACAAACACTAAATACACATATGTGATAGAAAATAACCTATTTATTGATTTTAGTCAAAATTATAATTTTTTCCCTAGAAGTGTATTACAAGTGTCAGCCAATTCTGGCTTCTAGGGCACATATATCTAACAATAATAACAATTCTTAAGTACTAAATCTAAGCCAGACGATAGTCGAAGAGGGTAGGTTCCCATGGTCACAGCAGCAACCCTTCATCCATTTTCGACGCATAGGATCATCTCACCATCTCTCAGCCTCCTACAATCCTCAATACCCTGCATGGAAGTGCACAAATGAGCACTAGAACTAGAGTCAAACATCCAACTGGATGCAGAAGAAATCATAAGGTCAGATTCAATAACAAGCATACCTCCAGAAGAACCTATTTCCTTCTTATTCTTTAGGGTGGTCAGGTATGTAGAACAGTTTCACTTTCAGTGGCCGTCAGTATTATAATAAAAATACTTTTCTTTATCAGCAGTCTTCTTCTTCAGCTCTACCTTTTTTTTCTTTCCACCTTCTATCTTCTGCTTTTTCATAGACTTTTTCTTCTTTTCAAAAGACTTTCTCTTGGAAGAAGTTCATTCCATAGCAAGTACTAATCCTTTCGAATCTTTCGTAGAAAGCTCAGCAGTAACCAGCTTATTCATAAGCTCAGCTAGAGTATTCTGAAGTTTATGCATATGGTAGTTCATGATGAACTATCCATATGCATCAGTCAAGGATTGCAGAATTATATCGTTCTGCAGATCCTGGTCTAACTTCACTCTTAGTTTCTCAAGCTCTTCCAAGTTCTTGATTATCATCAGACAATGATCTTGGATTGACTACCCATCATACATTTTTGCCTTAAATAGTCGTTTAGTGACATGATATTTGGCTGCATGACTCTGTTCATCAAACAACTCTTATAGGTGAGCCAACATTTGGCGAACAGTCTTGATATCTCATGTTGGCACTGAAGCTCATCAGATATCGAGCCCAATATGTAGTATCTGATCTTACTATCTTCATCCATTTATTTGTCAAGAGATGCTCTATGTTCAGCGGACAGACGAGTTGGTTAGGTGGGAGGATCTTGATACAATACATGAGTCAACTTCTTAGAATGCAAAATAATTTTGAAGTTTTGAAGCCAATCCTTATAATTAGGTTTGATCAGTCTATGGGTGTCCAGGATATGGGCTAGTGGGTTGGATGCAGATATTTTCTTGTAGAAACTCAAAGTTTCTAGTTAAATTTTATAATTAAGAGTTGACCAATTTATTTAGGAGTTTGATTTTTAAATAAATTAGCTTCCACTATGTTCTCAGATCCCTACACTCCCTCTGTAGAGATGCAAAAATCTTCATAATTATTGATTTCTAGTGGATGGTGCAGTCCCACCAACTGACTCATCACCTCATCTAATAGTTATTGGTCATGGGTTAGTCAATGAGTGAACAACTCTTGTCTAATGATTCTCGAATCATGGTGCACTCAGACTTGGTCTCTAATTCATGAATCTCATCATGTCCAAAATATTGATCTACTCTTTAGTTAAGTCAGATTTACCATTTGCATAGATTGGATTCCTAATTGTGTCTCTCACCGTATCCAAAATATTGAGCCCAATCCATCCTCCAACCCATAGCATCCAATGCCTAATAGATATGATTGCATCTTCTCGGTGCAATTGAACCACTATGACCAGCTGAGAACAATCAACCCCGGGAAGGGCCCGCACATCTATAATGGTGAAAGACTTTAGACTTAATCTTTTCTTTGGAAGATTTGATTTAGGTCTCTTTAAACTTGATTTGACATAGCCATAACCATTATGACTAACCTAGTGGCATGGGTTAGCTCGTATTATTAGCCACTTTAGATCAGGATTGGGCCGACAAATATGGTTAGGTAAGTGAGATTGGTGGAAGGGATATGCCATTAATTCGACAAGAATGCATTCGAGTCGAGTAGCTTTCAATTAAAAATTAGTCGATCGTATCTGCCAAACTTACCTTAGACACCAAATTATTGAGCCAAAATCAATCGGGTTAGCCTACAATCCAAACTCTAACCACTGAGCCTAATTAGACCTTAAATTGATCGATCACTCATATGACTCGACCTTGATCCAAACTTAATCCTATTAGGCTGGTCAATTTAAGTACTCTTGATCCCACCTAACCAACTCTTGATTCGATTTGATCAACCGCTAGACCTAATTGAGCTACCCAAGCCTGAACCCTATTTTATGAATATGTCTTAGATCTAAAAATTCTTAATTTTAGATCTAATATATTTCATAATCTTAATTCTTAATTAAGTTTAAGATTCATAAATAAAACATGTATATAAAATTCTAGGGTTCCAAGATCTAGGATTTTATAGAAAATAAGTTTTTAATTTCTGATTAAGGATGAATGCGCAGCACCTGTACACACCATAAGAACATCCCATCGAATGAAAGAAGAGGGTCTTTAAATCCTACTTTATTCTTATGATCGGATGGCCAAGGGGAATGCTTTAATCAGAAACATGATAAATCTACAAAACTAAAAACTCATCTAACTAAAAATATGTTTTACATACATCTCATGTATCATATCATGCATTTTTTTAGATCTAAATTATCTCATAAATAACTAAAAAATAAGATTTAAATTTGATCATATCAAATTAAAATTTATTCTAGATAATTTTGTAGAACTATTCTTCAACTAGTCTAAACATGCATCTATCATATCTTATATGAATAAATTAAATAAATATAATTTCTATTTTATACATCTAATTATAATATTTATAATATCAAAAAATAATAAATAAATATATTTAAAAGTAATAATTAATTAAATTAAAATTATGATCATGCTAGACTATACATAGAATAATTTTGTTCCTAGTCTAGTCATGCATCTCATACATCTTAAATCTAGATTATTTAATTTTTAATTTTTTTAATTTTAGATCTAATCATATCTAATGTAATATTTAAAATTATCTAATTATCAGATCAAAAATAAATTAAAATCAGATCTAATGAATTATGGAAACTAGCTTTGATACCAGTTGAAGGGAAAAGCCTTATTTTTAGGATCAGGTTCATTCAGATCTGATTGGATCAAGAGAGATATTTTAAAAATTTTTTCTTTGAGATTCTAATCAGATTTGAGACTTTTTAAATTTTATCTTATTGATCTAATATTAAAAATAAAAATAAAAATTAAATCTAATTTAATTATACCTTTATTTTGGGTAATCCAATTATCCAGTGATGATCTCGATGTTTGTTTGAGGTTCTAGATGTAGCCACACAGGTGCCTGGCCTCTACTAGTATCCACTCAGAAAGAATTTGGAGATCTTCTTCTTCTCAATCAATCAATCAAAAATTAGATCTAGATCTAGTCTTGAAGATCCTTAAAAGTACTTTTGAAGAACAATCGTTGTCTCTTACAGCAGTGCTGCTTTCTTCATTTCCTAGCACCTTTCACTTACTTGGGTCGCACCTTATTTGTGCCCAAAAGCCCTTGGGCATGAAGAGGAGAGAGAAGACTAGAGCGTGATGTGGAGAAGGAGGGAGAGAGGCTATGTGGCATGGGCTAAAGGCAAAAGTATTTAATTCTAGGTGCAGATAGGATTTATATAGACCCAACTGCGCCATGCAGTGCCATATCATCCTAGCAAATCATGCTCCTTTGTAAAATCAAATCTAAATCTGATTGGTGAGATGATATTATCTGATCCAATCAGATGAGAGACCCTCAAAATCCTTCTAAGGTGGCACCAAGATTGGGTCAAACAAGACTTCTTGGCACCATACAGTTTAATCCCCTGAAGCAACCTAGAGTCCCATCTATATGGGACTCCATCTTTTATCCTCGTGGAGCGCACACTTTTCTAGACATTCACCCTCTTTCTATCTATTTTTTATTAGGGGGACAAGTCTCTAGGTACTCTCCTATGGGTGGATGACATTTGGACAGATGTCTAAGTGTCCAGGGTCAATATTTGACCAATGTCAGAAAACAAAAATTAGCAGGTGATCGAAAATGATAGGTGTTGTTTTAAATTTATCTCATAAATTAAGACAATCCTCTTTTGACCTAGACAAGCTCTAATCAAACCACGTAAAGGTTTCTGAGTGAGCCCAAACAAATTTGGCTCAGTCGAAACAAGCTTTAATGATTGTTAAAGGAGAACATTAGGCTTAATCATATGCTAGCACGATTTTCTTGAACTTAATTGAATCTTATTCAAATCAACTGAACTGGGTTAGTCCAATTGATGACATCCAAATTCAAAACCTTATTTGTATGATCTAGTTAGGTTCAATTTCATATGGTAATGGGATATATCATAATCGACATTATCGAAATACCTTTCGATGGATCAGAACTTTTTCGATTCAAACAACTAGTATGATCGATCATCCAAATTATTCTAATTGCTCCCAAAATCCGCTAGTAACACCTAGCAGCATATGATGGCAACCCATCAAAATTGAAAGTGAGCCTCTCGGTGCAGTTACTTGTGTGATTAAGTTTCTCTATCTTGAGCTCCGATCGGATTAGGGTTAAGGTGATCTCGTCAAACCCTAATTTTCATCATATGAATTAATCATTTGATTCAAGTCCAATGTAAAAACTCTAATAGAAACTCTTTCTATTATTTTACTTTGCCATGGCCATGGGCTTATAGACTTGATTCTCATGATCATCATAGGGCTGCTCCTCATCTATTGAGGTAGATAGATCTCCTATGGGTGAAATCCAATTCCTACAATGAACATGCTATAGCCAACATACACCTCAAGGTTTTGAATGGCTAGAAGATCGAGTTATGGTATAGTCAAACTATAACACCCTTAAAATGAGCTGTCGATGCACCTCAGATTAATGAACTAGACACACCACTACAGCTTTGAGCCAGTCATCGATGAGAAGGTAGACTTTCTTATGACTGCTCGAGGTGGTCATGCTCAGTGCCCTCGTTCTCTAATGAGTACCTGTACTCTCGCTCCAATGTCTCTACACCATAAATTCAAGACTCATCTATTCAAAAGAAGCGATCATACACCTACCTTCCAGATTAATCACCATCCTCATGATGATCCTGTGGTTAGAAGCATTTTATGAGTTAATAATGAAAATTTATGTCTTAAATTTTCAACTCTTAAAAATATGAACTATCATTACTATTAACTCAAGGGATGTATCATAGGCACTTTCAAATACACACTTTGATAGAAAATATTGTATTTTATTATTTATAGTTAAAATTATAATTTTGCTCTTAAAAGTGTATTATAAGTATCAACCAATCTGGCTTTTAGGGCACACATATTTAACACTCTCTTCTAAAAGAACTAAGTTATTTTATAGAAACTGAGGTTTATACCAAGATTTCTCTATCCTTTATGGTAATGAGGTACTATGATCATCTACCTGCAGGCATTAACATTATGTCTTGATATTATAAAGCTTATGTCTTAAAAATTTACATCAATTAAATATGTCTATATATTACCTTAATTTTAAACTCAAAATTCTTAATGGCACTATTCTTTTCTGTGTTCTATGCATGTCTGATTTTGCTTATACGCAAATATTTTATCGTCATCAAAAAAGGAGAGATTGTTGCACCAAGAATTGATTTTGATGATTAATACTATTGATTTTGGCTTGAAAAAAGAATTATTATATTTCAGGAGCAAAATCATAAATTTTATAAAGTTGGAGAAAGTATGTTTTGGAAGTCTCCACAATAAGTCTAGAAGATTTCTAATCTATTGGAGGTAGTTTTATAAATTTTGGATGCATAATTTAGAAGAAAATCAAGAAGAAAGATGATGAGAGGTAAAATTATAAATTTTATAAAGTTGAAAAAAATCTATTTTGAATATCTCAAGAGCAAGAACAGAAGATTTATGATCTTTTGGAGGTAATTTTATATTTCTTGGATGTATATTTTGAGGGAAAATCAAGTTTGAAGAAAAGGATCGGCCTCTAGGTCAACCGCTATCAAAGGGACAGATTGGCACACTAAAGAGGACGACCCCTAGGTCATCTCCTATGCCAGGGGTCAACCTCTATTGTTCCAAAGGCAAAAAAAAATACAGAATAGTGGGTCTTTTGGATTTACTGTCATAAAGGTTGACCCTTAGGTTGACCCCTCTGTAGGGGCCGACCTAGGGATCGACCCCTACGATGGAAAAAGTCCACAATGACTAATTTTTAATCCTTGTCAGCTATATTTAATGCTCCAAAATAGATCTCCAATGGCTATAAATTGGGTCTATTTTCTCTCTAGCTATCATAGGGGATATAAAGGCTTTCAACAGGAAGGAACAAAAAAGAGATTCAAGTATTCATTTCAGTCCTAAGCAAAAAGCCCTCTTCAAGCAAAAAAGCTTTCATTTCAAGTTCACCAATCCCTTAAGAGCTCATTCAAGTCTCCAACAATCTTAAGAAAAATAAGAAAAGCTTCTTTCTTTATTGTGTAAAGTGTTCTTAAAATTTTTATTTGCTCATTAAGGGAGCTAAACTCGTATTTCATTATCAATAATTCTTATACCCTATTTTATTATTTTGATTTAAGCTTTGGAGGTTCCAAATCTTGAATCAAATTTTATTGGATTGGCTTGTACAAAAAAATAAGTGTTCTAGCTTGGGATAGCTAGGATCGGAGGTACTGACGTTGTTTTCTTATTGAATACGTTTAGTGGATTTAAATTTCTAAGTAGGAGCTTGAAAAGTGGATGTAGGTGCAAGATTGACACCAAACCACTATAAATCTTATTTGTTTGTGGTGTGCTTGTTAGATATGTGTGCCCTAGAAGCCAGAATTGGCTGACACTTGTAATACACTTCTAAGGGTAAAATTATAATTTTGACTATAAATAATAAAATGAATTATTTTCTACCACATAAGTGTATTTAGTGTCTATGATACATTCCTTGAGTTAATGGTAATGATAATTCATATTTTTAATAGTTGAAAATTTAAGACATGAATTTTCATTTATTAACTCATAAAATGCTCCTAACCGTAGGATCATCATGAGGATGGTGATTGATCCGGAAGGTTAGAGTACAATTGCTTCTTTATAGTAGATGAGTCTTAAGTCTACGATATAGAGACACCAGAGCGAGAGTACAGGTACTCGTTAGAGAATGAGGGCACTGAGCGTGACCACCTCGAGTAGTCATAAGGAAGTCTACCTTTCCGTCGATGAAAGACTCGATGCTGTAGTGGTGTGTCTGGTGCTTTGACCTAAGTTGCATCGAAAGTTCATCTTGTGGGTGTTATAGTTTGACTATACCATAACTCGATCTCCTAGCCATTCAGAATTCTGATGTGTATGTTGGCTATAGCATGTTCATTATAGGAAGTGGATTGCACCAAGATGGAATCTATCTACCTCGGTAGAAGAGGAGCAGCCCTATGATGATCATGAGAATCAAGTCCATAAGTCCATGGCCATGGCATAGTATGAAATAATAGAAAGAGTTTCTACTAAGGTTTTCACATCGGACTAGAATCGAATGATTAAATCATATAATAGAAATTAGGGTTTGACGAGTTCACCTTAATCCTAATCTGATCGGGGCTCAAGATAGAAGAACTTAATCACACAAGTAGCTGCACTAAGAGGTTCATTTTTAGTTTTGATGGGTTGCCATCATATGTTGCTAGATATCACCGATGAATTTTAGAAGCAATTAGAATGATTTAGATGATCGATCATTCTAAGTTGTCTGAATCAGAAGAGTTCTGATCCATTGAAAGGAGTTTTGATAATGTCGATGATGGAGATCATGACATATCCCATTACCATACAAAACTGAATCAAACAAGATCACAGAAATAAGATTTGGATTTGGATATCATCAATTGAACTAACCCAGTTCAATTGATTTGAATAAGATTCAATTAGGTTCAAAAAAATTATGCTAGCACACGATTGAGCCTAACGTTCTTCTTTTTCTATCATAAAAGTTGTCTCGACTGAGCCAAATGAGTTTGTGCTCACTCATGTACATTTACCTGGTCTGACTGGAGCTTATCCAAGTCAGAAAAGGGTTGTCTTAATTTATGAGATAAATTTGAGACAACACCTGCCATTTTCCATCACCTGCTAATTCTTATACTTTGACTTGGTCAAACATTGACCTTTGACCCTTGGACATCTGCCCATGTGTCATGCACTTATTGGAGAGCAGATAGGGGCTGTCTCCTCTCTGAAAATTGGAAAGAAGGAGGTGCATGCCTAGGATGGCATGCGCCCATGGATAGGGATGCTGGAGTCCCATACGGATGGGACTCTAGATTGCTTCTTGGTTTCTACTTAGCTGGCCCTTGGGTATCTACTTTGACCTATCTTAGGCACCATCTATGAATGAACCTATGGGTCTCTCATCTGATTGGATCAGATGATGTCATCACATCAATCAGATTTAGATCTGATTGCATGAAGCAACGTGATTGGCTGGGGTGATGCAGCACTGCATGGCATAGCAGAGTCTATAAATAGACCCTATCTACGCCCACTTCTAAGCTCTCCTCCTATTAGCCATGCCCCAAGGCTGCCCCTCACCCTTCTCGATGCCACCATCTGGCCCTCTCTCTCCTCTCCACATCCAAGGAAGTTGGGCCTTCAGATTAGTGCGAGTTAGGCAAGAAAAGGCTGACGAAAAAGGAAGAAGGCAGCACTATTGTAGAGATGACGGATGATATTCAGAAGAAGTTTTGAAGATCCTCCAAATTAGATTCAAATCTAATTTTTGGAGAAAAAAAGTAAAGAAGAAGATCTTCAGATCTAGTTTGAGTGGATACCGATAGAGATCAGGCGCTAGTGTGGCTAGATCCAGAACCTCAGGGCTTCGACAGGATCATCAACGGGTAATCAGATTACCTAGAATCAAGATAAAATTAATTTAGAATTAATTTAATTTAATTTTTTTATTTATTAGATCAAAAAATTAGATCTGAAAAGTATTAGATCTGATTAGGATCTAAGAAAAAATTTTTGAAATATGCCTCTCGATCCAATCAGATCTGAACGAACCTGACCCGAGAAATCAAAATTTTCCTTCAACTGATATCAGAGCCAAGTTCTTATAAAATTTATTTAGATATGATTTAATCTAATTAATTAGTAATTTTAGATATCACATGAGATGTGATAGATCTAAAATCAAAAAAATAGAAAATTAAAATTAATTAATCTAGATCTAACATGTATGAGATACATAACTAGACTAGGAATAGAATTATTCTTTGTATAGTCTAGTATAATTATATTTTTTATTTAATTAAATATAATTTTTTAGATCTATTTATTTCTTATTTTTTTATGTTATAAATATTATAATCAGATCTAAAAAAAGAAAATAAATTAAATTTAATTTATTCATATGAGATATGATAGTTGCATGTTTAGACAAGTTGTAGAATAGTTCTGCAAATAGGTCTAGATTAAATTTTATTTGATAAGATCAAATTTAAATTTAATTTTTTAGATAATTATGAGATAATTTAGATCTGAAAAATATGCATGCATGATATATGTGATATATACATAATATGTTTTAATTAGATCTATTTTTTTTATATAAGATATATGCTTAGATCTAATTAGTTTTTGTAGATTAGTTGTATTTCTGATTAAGACGTTCTCCTTGGCCGTCTAGTCATAAGAATAAAGTAGGGCTTAAAGACCCTCTCCTCCCATTCAATGGGGTGTTCTTATGATGTGTAGGGGTGCTGCGCATTCGTCTTTAATCAAAAATTAAAAACTTACTTTCTGCAAAGCCCTAGATCCTGAAACCCTAGGGTCTTATTTACTTGTTTTGTTTAAGAATCCTAACTTAATTAAGAATTAAGTTTATGAAACATCAATTAGATCTAAAATTAAAAATTTCTCATAAAATTGGGTTCGGGCTTGGGTAGCTCAATTAGGTCTAGCGGTTGATCAAATCGAATCAAGAGTTGGTTAGATGGGATCAATAATGCTTAAATTGACCAGCCTAATAGGATTAAGTCGGGTCAAACGAGTCATGTGTGATCGATCAAGCTAAGACCTAATTAGGCTCGTGTTAGAGTCGGATTGTAGGCTAACCGATTGGTTCTGGCAATAATTTGGTGTCAAGGCAAGTTGGCAGATACGACGACTGATTTAAATTGGGAGCTACTCGATCGAATGATTCTTATCGAGTTTTAATGCATATCTCTTCCACCGATCTCACTACTTGGCATGTTTGTTGACTCAAATTCTGATCTGAGGTGGTCAATCCGAGCTAACCATGCCACTAGGTTATCATAATACTATGCCTATGTCAAGTCTAGTTTAATGAGACCTAAACAAAACTCCCTAAAAAATTAGTCTAAAGGTCTTCCACCATTATAGATGTGCGGGCCCTTCTCGAGTTGATTATTCTCGACTGGTTATAGTGGCTCAGTTGCATCGAAAAGATGCAATTATGTCTATTAGGCATTGGATGCTATAGGCTGAAGGATGGATTGGGCTCAATATTTTAGATACCATGAGAGACTCAATTAGGAATTCAATCGGTGCAAATGGTGGGTCTGACTTAACTAAGGAGTGGATCAATATTCCGAACATGGTGAGATTCATGAATTAGAGACCAAGTTTGGGTGCATCATGATTAGAGAATCATTGAACAAGAGTTGTTCACTCATTGGCTAACCCATCACCAATAACTGTTAGGTGAGGTGATGAGTAAGTCAGTGGGACTGCACCACCCGCTAGAAATCAGTAATCATGGAGATTGTCGCATCTTTACAAAGGGAGTGTAGGGATCCGAGAAAATAGTGAGAGCTAATTTGTTTAAAAATAAAATCCCTAAATAAATTGGTTAAGTCTTAATTACAATATCTAACTAGAATCTTTGACTCTCTATAAAAAAATATCTGCATCCAATCCACTAGCATGAATTCTAGATACCCATAGACCGACGGACCAAATTAGAAGGATTGGCTCTGGAACTTCAAAATTATTTTGGGTTCTAAGAAGTTAACTCATGTATTGGACCCGGACCCTTACACCTTACCAGCTCGTCCATCCATTGAACAGAGAGCATCTTTAGATAAGTGGACTGATGAAGATAATAAGGCCAGATACTATATGTTGGGCTTGATGTCTGATGAGCTTCAGCGCCAACATGAAATATCACTGCTCACCAAATGTTGGCTCACCTATAGGAGATGTTTGGTGAACAGAGTCGCACAGCCAAGTATCAAGTCACTAAATGACTGTTCAAGGCTAAGATGCGTGATGGGCAGTCAGTCCAAGATCATTGTCTGATAATGATCAAGGACTTGGAAGAGCTTGAGAAGCTTGGAGTGAGGTTGGACTTGGATCTACAGAATGATATAATTCTACAATCCTTGACTGATGCATATGGCATTTCATCTGAGCTACCATTGCATAACTCAAAACTCCTTGGCGAACTTATGAACATGCTGGTCCACCAGTTTTCCATGAAAGGTTCTAAAGGCTCATGCTTGCTATGAATGGACTTTCCAAGAGAAAGTCTTTTAAAAGAAAGTTTGAAAAAGCAGAAGATGGAAGGAGAAAGAAAAAAAGACAGAGCTGAAGAAGGCCGCTGACAAAGGAAGTATTTCCATTGCAAAATATGGCCACTGAAAGCGAACTACCCTACATACTTGGCCACCTGAAGAATAAGGAGTGGTCTTTCTGGAGGTATGCTCGTTATTGAGTCTAACCTATGGTTTTTCTGCATCCAGTTGGATGCTTGACCTGGTTCTAGTGCTCATCTGTGCACTTCTATGCAGGTCTTGAGAATAGCAGGAGACTGAGAATGTGAGATGATCTATGACGAAAAAGAGCAAGATTGCTACCCGGTCGTGGAAAACATACCTCTTCCGACTACATCTGAATTAGACTTATATTAAAGAAGTTATTATGTACTCACAAGTAGAATTTGATTTCTATTCTTGCCTGCAGTAGAGGCTATGAATAGTTTTCTTTGGACCATTGTAATTTTTTGAAAGAAATAAAATTGCAAGTGTTTCTATTAACGTCTTTATTAGTTAATGTTGTGTATCTATTTTTAATTTGAAGCAAAATTGAAGCATAAAATCAAAATGACCTAGGGATAACCAATGATAGATACTGTGGCACCTATGATTTGGTCATATAGCAGAAGATGGATTAAAAATTGAAGAATCAAGCTATTGGAAGATCATTACTTTCTTGACTTTCGAGTCATATCCAATTTATGAATCTATCTTCATGGCAAAATGACTAAGCTTTCTTTGTAGGACATGGGAAGGGCTTGGATCTGTTGGCCTAGTACATACAGATGTGTGCAGCCCAGTGATGTGCGGCTAGAGATAATTTAGTCTACTTCATAATTTTACCGATGATTATCAAGTATGGTATGTGTACTTATGAGACAAGTCTGAGCTTTTGAAAATTTCAAAGAATTCAGATGTGAATAGAAAAGCAATTGAAAACAATTAAGTTATTCGATCAGATGAGGGGTAATATCTTAGTCGAGAATTCTTGGACTATCTTAAGAAAATGGCATAGTCTCTCAATAGACTCCACTAGGAAACCTCAACTCAATGGGTTTTCAAATGAAGGAATTGGACCCTATTAGATATGGTCGTCCATGATGAGCTTCAAGCTTCCTGATTTTCTTTGGGAATACTGTTTGTTAACTGCAATATACTTACAGAATAGGGTTCCTTCTAAAACTGTTCCTACCATACCGTATGAGATATGGCATGGTAAGAAACTAAGTCTAAGTCATCTCAGAATTTGGGATTGTCCGACTCATATCAAAAGATAACAAGCGGATAAGTTAGACTTTAGGTCTTTCAGAGCTTGATTCATAGGATATCCTAAAAGAGTAATTAGGATATTATTTCTACATTCCAGAAGATCACAATGTGATTGTGAGTCGACATGCCATATTTCTTGAAAAATAGTTTATTCAAGATAGCAACATTGGAAAGCAGATCAAGCTCGATGAGAAAGTCTCATAAGAGTAATGAGTTAAGGACCAAATGGAACCAAATCAGGTTAAGCCAATCCGTACACTACCTCCTCCACCTCATTGATCAGAAAGGGTTTTTCGTCCCCTTGAGATGTACTTAAGTACTATTTCAGAGGATGTAGAGGAAATGTTCCTCATAGGTAATGGGGTTCATGGTGAAGACCCCAAAATCTATAACGAGGTGATATCAGATATCGACTCTGAGAAATGGTTAGAGGTAATGAAGTCAGAAATTGACTCGATGCACTCAAACCAAGTCTGGACCTTGGTAGATCCATCAGAAGGTATATTACCTATTGGGTGTAAATGGATCTACAAGAGAAAGATCAGTGCAGATGGAAATGTGGAGACATTCAAAGCTAGATTAGTGGCAAAAGGTTATAGTCAACGCGAAGGCATTGACTATCAAGATACCTTTTTGCCAATAGCTATGCTAAAATTCATTCACACAATGCTTGCTGTTGCAGTCTATTTCGATTATGAAATATGGCAAATGGATGTGAAAATGGCATTCTTAAATGGATATCTTGAGGAAGATATCTATATGGAATAGCCCTTTGGTTTTACATCGAATGATGATGATCACAAAGTGTGCAAGCTGCAAAGGTCCATATATGGACTTAAGCAAGTATCTTGGAGCTAGAATACTAATGTTAATGATGTGATCAAAATATTTGATTTCATCAAAAATGAGAAGGAGCCATGTATCTTCAAAAAGGTCAGTGGGAGCACTGTTGTCTTCCTCGTATTGTACGTGGATAACATCCTCCTTATCAGGAATGATATTCCCATGTTGACCATAGTTAAAATGTGGTTATCTAAAGAATTCTCCATGAAAGACCTAGGAGAAGCATCCTTTATTCTAGGAATTAATGTCTATAGAGATAGACCGAATAGGATGCTAGGACTTTCATAGAAGATGTACATAGAGAAAGTACAAGAGTTAGTATGAAAAACTCTAAGAGTGGTTTAGTACCCCTTCAGGTAGCTTCTCTTTCTAAGAGATGTGCCTAGACACTGAGGAAATAAAATGCATGAGCAAGATCCCTTATGCTTCAGCAATAGGGAGCCTATGTATGCCATGTATGTACACGACCTGATATAGCCCATGCATGCTCTCGGCAGATATCAGTCGATCCAGATGAAGAATACTGCTTTCGTAAAATGTATCCTTAAATATTAAGAAGAACTAAGGATATTTTGTCTTTGGCAAGGAGAACTCCAAGTCCGGGGTATACGGTCTCAAATTTATGTCGATGTAGATGATCGAAAGTCAGCATCTGGAGTCTTTTGTGTGCAATGGTGGAGCTGTTAGTTGAAAAAGTTCCACCAACAGTGATTGCGGATTCCACAGGAGCAGAATATATCGCTACATCAGAAGCTGCGAAGGAGGCATTCTGGTACAAGAAGTTTGCCATAGAGGTTGACGTGATCCATTAGATGCCATTTCCTGTACGCAAAACAATTGTGCCATAGCCCTTGCTAGGAGCCAAGCTCTCACCAAATTCAAGCCACATCGAGCGGATACCCCTCATCTCTGATTACCCGAGAAGGGTACGTTGAGGTCAAGAATATCCAGACAATGTGGCGACCCGCTTACAAGCCATTAGGCCAGCGAAGATCGAAGCCCATCTTGAGAAGATGGACTTAGATATGTAGCAATTAGCTTTAGGTCAAGTGGGTGGTTGTTAGATATGTGTCCTAGAAGCCAGAATGGCTGACACTTGTAATAACTTCTAGGACAAAATATAATTTTGACTATAAATAATAAATTGGTTATTTTCTATCACATAAGTGTATTTAATGCTATGTACATCCCTTGAGTTAATGTAATGATAATTCATATTTCAAGAGTTTGAAATTTAAGACATAATTTTCATTATTACTCATAAAATGTCCTGACCGTAGGATCATCATGAGGATGGTGATTGATCTGAAAGGTTAGTGTACAATTGCTTCATTATAGTAGATGAGTCTTAAGTCCATGCTTTAGAGACACCAGAGTGAGAGTATAGGTACTCGTTAGAGAATGAGGGCATTGAGCGTGACCACCTCGAGTGGTCATAAGGAAGTCTACCTTCTCGTCGATGACTGACTCGATGCTGCAGTGGTGTGTCTGGTTCTTTGACCTAAGGTGCATCAATAGTTCACCTTGAGGTTGTTATAGTTTGACTACACCATAACTCGGTCTCCTAGCCATTTGGAACCCTGAGGTGTATGTTGGCTATAGCATGTTCATTATAGGAATTGGATTGCACCAAGATGGAATCTATCTACCTCGGTAGAAGAGGAGTAGCCCTATGATGATCATGAGAATCAAGTCCATTAGTCCATGGCCATAGCACAGTGTGAAATAATAGAAAGAGTTTCTATTAAGGTTTTCACATCGGACTTGAATCGACTGATTAAATCATATGATAGAAATTAGGGTTTGACGAGTTCACTTTAACCCTAATCTGATCAGAGCTCAAGATAGAAGAACTTAATCATACAAGTAGCTACACCGAGAGGTTCATTTTTAATTTTGATGGATTGCCACAATATGCTGCTAGGTGTCACTGGTGGATTTTGGAAGTAATTAGAATGATTTAGATGATCGATCATTCTACGTTGTCTGAATCAGAAGAGTTCTGATCCATCGAAAGGAGTTTCGATAATATCAATGATGGAGATCATGACATATCCCATTACCATACAGAACTGAACCTAACTAGGTCACACAAACAAGGATTTGGATCTGGATATCATCAATTAAACTAATCCAGTTCAATTGATTTGAATAAGATTCAATTAGGTTTAAGGAAATCATGCTAGCACACGATTGAGCCCAACGTTCTCCTTTTTCTATCATAAAAGTTATCTCGACTGAGCCAAATGAGTTTGTGCTCACTCAGATACTTTTACCTGGTCTGACTAGAGCTTGTCCAAGTCAGAAAAGGGTTATCTTAATTTATGAGATAAATTTGAGACAACATCTGCCATTTTTCATCACCTGCTAATTCTTGTACTTTAACTTGGTCAAACGTTAACCTTTGATCCTTGGACATCTGTGAAGGAAAATCCTGATTTTTCAGTCCAGGTTCGTTCAGATCTGATCAGATCAAGAGATATATTTCAAAAATTTTTTTTTTAATCTGTATCAGATCTGGGATATTTCAGATCTGATTAATATTATTTTAATAAATAAAATAAATAAAAATAAATTAAATCAAATTTAATTTACCTGAATTAGGTAATCCTATTGCCCTATTGATGATCCTATATGCAGCGGAAGGATCTGGATCTAGCCACGCAAGCGCCTGACCTCTATCGGTATCCACTTGGGCTGGATCTGGAGATTCTCTTCTTCTCTATCATGTCTCCAAAAATTAGATCTGGATCTAATCTGGAGGATCTTCAAAACTCCTTTTGAATATCAGCAGTCGTCCTTTGCAGCAGCGCAACCTTCTTGCTTTTGATCGCCTTTCTTTGATCTAGATCGCACCAACCAAACTCCAAAACCCTTTTGGATGTGGAGAGGAGAAGGAGAAGGAGGTTTGGCATGGAGGAAGAGGGGAGAGGCAGCCTTGGGGCATGGGGAAACTCTGATCTCAATCTCATGTCACAATCTGAGTTGGGCGCAGGGTCTTATTTATAGACTAACTGTGATCCAACTCCTCTTCTTCCCAACCAATCACAACCCTTTGTGAAATCAGATCT